>SJYV01034335.1:0-19012 GCA_006410875.1 Neotragus pygmaeus | reverse complement strand
CATTGTTCTGAAGGTGAAATCTTAGATAATTGATTTTAGGCCTTTCTCTTTTTAAAAACTGTGAGAATATATAGGCATACATTTTTCTCTAAGCATTGATTCAGCTGCATCCACAAATTTTCTTCCGTTTTATTTCATTCCATTAAATTTTTCTAATTTCTTTTATGATTTATTCTTTGACTCTTGGAATATTTACATGTTTGTTGCTTAATCTACAAATATTAGGTTTTTCAGATATCTTTTTGATACTGATTTATCCTTTAGTTTCATTACATCAGAGCATATATCCATGTGATTGCTGTCCTTTTAAATTTATTTAGTCTTGTTATAGCCCAGCATATCATCTAAGAGTGTTTCCATGTGCACTTGACAAGAATATATATTCTGCAATTATTGGATATTGTCTAGGGTCTCTACTGAAAGTCATCAGTTTTCAGGATGTTCTCTCCACTCTGGCTGGTAGAAACTCAAATGCCTCCCAGCTATGTGTGAACTATGGGAATTATTTCGTTTAGAGCTCTCCAGCAGCTGTTCATTGCACAGTCTTATAGAATTTAACTCTGTGCATACACAAATTAGTGTTCATCCAAAGACAGAAAGGGGAACCTTATACAGATCTGGGGAGGATTTTCTCTGCTTAGCTCTCTCCTTTCTGGTATTCTTCCCCACAAATTCCAGTTACCTCTGTCTTCTTATCCTAGTCTCTTCAACTTAGCAAGATTTTAGTTTTAGTTTGGGCTTTTTCTGCCTCTTCCAAGTTCTAGAAATTAACCCCAAACAGCCAGTGCATTCATAAAGCTCATATAATTTTATTCAAACTCAGCAGAAAGCCAGTGCCTTCACAAAGCTCATCCTTATTATTTCTACTTTCAGTAACTTTTCTGCTTATTGTCCAATGTCTAAAATACGTTTGCCTTGCTTTTTAGGTGTTTATGGTATAGACACGGGGTAGTTCTTACGTGTGTGCTTTGGACAAGAACTTCAGTGCAATGAACAAGCAAGCCATGTAGATACCTATCTACAGGAAAAAGCATTCTTAAAAGAGGGAAAAGTGAAAGTTAAAGTGAAGTAGCTCAGTCATTTCCAACTCTTTGTGACCCCGTGGACTGTAGCCCACCAGGCTCCTCTGTCCATGGGATTCTCCAGGCGAGAATATTGGAGTGGGTTGCCATTTCCTTCTCCAGGGGAATCTTCCTGACCCAGGGATTGAACCCAGGTCTCCCGCACTGCAGGCAGATGCTTTATCCTCTGAGCCACCAGGGAAGCCCCAAGAGGGTGGGTTAAAATCTCTGAGGCTGACCCGTGTGTGACTTAGGTTCTACTATCCTACTTCATAGTTACGAGCCCAGTATCAAAGAGGTTAGCCATTTATCTAATCCCTTTTACAGGGAGAAAATGGCAACTTCAGCCCACATTTGAACACAGTATCTGAACTCCTTCTCTTGGGTCTTATTGCCTTCCCCGAAGGCTGTCGTGTTAGTGGAGGAAAGATTTATGGAGTATGACTAACAGGTGGAACTTGTCATCCCAGTAGGTTTTATGAGCCGAAAAATATAAATTGCTTAAAAACGTGCTAGACGAACTCAAGTTTGGTAGATTTGTAATGGCTTTTGGGCACCAAGGGGCTTCCCAGCGACTGTTAGTTCTGGGAATGGCACTATGTCAATACGTTTTTCCTTCATGGTGCTTCCAGTTTGCTCTCCTGGGTGGAGGCAGAGCACTTCTCCGACTCAGTACAGATGGGAGTCATGAGAGAGGTCTGTGCGGTAACAACAGCTCCAGAACTTGAGAGTCCAGTGTGTTCCAGGTGCTTTACATATCTTATCTGGAGTCTGCCAGCAACTCTGTGCAGTAGGCATTATGACACCAGTTTGTAGAGCAGTAAAGGGGGAGCTCTGAGGAATACCTTGTCAAGTCCATTCAGTTTGCAAGTGGTCGAATCAGGGCTTAATTTTGCTTACCCTGTTTTTGCTACATTTTGTTCTAGTGTTTACACTAGACAGAAGGATGTTGGGACAGAAGAATACAGCGGGATTATATTCTGAGTCACTTTATCAGGTATGAGATTCCACTTTTTTTACTCTTATTTTTTCTGTGATTTCTGTGAGAAAGTTAATAAAGAGAAAAATCAATGGCAAATTCAAGGAAAGTTGAAGAGAGGTGTTTTTCCCCTCTTCTAAGACTGTGGATTTTTGTTGTTGTTGTTTATTTTGTGGGGAGAGATTGCAGGTTTAGGATTATGAATCGGGAGGAGCAGAGTCCAGGTTATATCGTGTGGGAGAAGGGTTAGTGTAGACTCTCAAATGTGTGAGGTGGTGTCGGTGCCATGATCCAGGAAAACAGAGAGAGGCCAGATCCCTGCCAGTCATGTGTTCACCCACTGCAGAGAGCTTGGGGGACAGAAAGAACCCGCTACGGGACTTCTTCTGCCCCCGACAGAGAGGAGAAGGACTGTGTGGGTGACTCTCAGCATCCACAGATAATTTGATCACTGAGAAGTCTTTCCCTGTTTCTTCTGAAGCATGGTTTTAGGACTGCTTTCAATGCTTGGGGACAGAGTGAATAAGGAAGAGGACACTGCTTGTTCAGGCTACTAGGCATTTCTAGGTATACCATGTGTGCAAGCAATGCGAGACAGCTCTAGAAGTAACAATACTTTTGCAAACCAAAGGAAGACATCAAGGTCACTTTTTTTTTTTTCTTTTCCCACTTAGCATTTATGAGAGTAAGGAACTATCTCTCATTTTATGGTATTTCCTCTCTCCTTTTCTTCCTCCCTTCCTCCACCCCTCCCTCTCTTCCTACCTTTCTTTCTCCTCCTTCCCTCCTCCCTTCCATAATACTTACTGAATTACCTATTATATGTCAGGCCATGTCTAAAACATAACCACCTTTCAATGTTCATAGATGTATATTGCAATCTTGACTACACTACAGTACCACCACTGAGTTCAACATCCCTTTCATCATGATAACAGTCCACAGGCTGTGCTAAGTACCTGGGAAGTAACTGAAATAGATGAGAAGAGGAAACTCACAAGACCAGTTGAAGCAATTCTTTAGCTAGTCTATGGGCTATGAGCAGTTTGCAGATGGATCTGGGATCTTTGCCATTATGGCAAAGGAGGGCTGCCATGGTCCTCCATCATTAATAGATAAGATCAATATCAAAATAACAAAAACCTTACACATCAACCAGGGGAAAGGTGGGACAGGTTCTTTGACAATGGGATATTGGTGCAGGCTTTTTTTTTTAATGTAAGAAAATGCAAAAACTGAGAGGAGAGAATACGCTGCCATCACCTGGTCAGTTGGCCAAAGATAATTTAACTCTAGTCTACTGTCATTTAAACCACGGATTTTGATTGCATCTTCTCAACCTTATCACTTATTTAAAAAAAATACAAAATAATTTGCAGTAAAATCAAATTAAAAATAAGGTAAAATATAATAACAGGATAATGAACCTAGTGAAAAGTGTCCTCAAAAAATATGAAAAAACTGTCTCTAATTATAAAGTCTGTAGCATTTGCATGCAAAACTTAGCTTTGAGCTTCCTGACAACTTTGGAAAAGAAGGAAACATTAAGGTTGACATAGCTCTGACAGTCTGGTGGAAGGATGGCTGCAAATTATTCAGAATCATAGCCCTGAGCTGTGGGAGAATTTTTCACATGACCCTCTATACTGGGGCATCAAACTCTATGATCTTCTGGAAAGATTTATTTGCAAAGATACTCCATGCGACTAGTGATCTCAATACTGGCATGCAATGAAGATACTAGGATTTCTGTATCCATTTCATTTAATACCAACCTATATTTTATTTTTATTTGAATTAGCTATTTAATTTAATTATTAATATAATGATTGAAATTCAATTGAAGTAAAAATGAATAAATGCATTACATAGACATTTACTGTAATTCACATAAAATTTATTCATGTTTCAAAGCATGAAGTCAAAACATCTATAAAAATGCTATATCCATTATAGGCTTCCCAGGTGGCACTAGTGAAAAAGAACCTGCCTGCCAATGCAGGAGATGTAAGAGATATGGTTTTGATCTCTGGATTGGAAAGATCTCCTGGAGAAGGGAATGGCAGCCCACTCCAGTGTTCTTTCTTGGAGAATCCCATGAACAGAGGAGCCTGGCAGGCTACGGTCCTTAGTGTCGCAGAGTCAGACATGACTGAAGCTACTTAGCATGCAGGCGTGTAGTGAGTATCAAGCATAGGGGAAGGGATGAAGGAGAGAATTATAGACAGAACAAATGGTGAACAGGATTCAAACATGTGGCCCAGAAATATTTCTTTGCCCATAAAAATGTCATTGTTTAGTAGAGTCAAAAATATTCAAATTTGCATTGCAATCACTAATTGCACCATTATCTTTATGCTTAGATTAGTATGTGCCCAGATGATGAAATATCCAATGACCATTGGCATATAATGTCAAACAATTTTTTAGCCTGAAAAATGTTCACAATACAAGTTTAAGTTAAAAAAAAGTCAGAGTTGAAAATTCTATATTCATTATGATCAAACTAAGAAGACCCTGGAAAAGACTGGGAAAAGTAAACCAAATGTTACCGTGGAAAGCAAAATGGGGAAAATTGAGCTAAAGAATTTGAGCTAAAAAAAATTGAGCTGAAAAAGAATTTAAGCCCAAGAATTGCCATCAGGGGCTAGGCTAGGACCTTGCCCACCACCCAGAACCATACCTGGGACAAAACATGTTGGCCAATTTTCTATGGCCTAGAGCAAGAAGCCAAGGCAGGATGGATTTCTGCTTCTCCATTCCTAAGAAGACAAAAAGGAGACTACATCTCCATCATCTTGACACTCTAATGGGTGTCAAGCACCATTTGTTCATCATCTCAGGGGTAAGGCAACTTTTTTGCTGTCATTTAAGCCATGGATTTTGATTGCATCTTCTCAACATTACCACTTATTTTAAAAAAAGATACGAGGTAATTTACAGTAAAATCAAATTAAAAATAAGATAAAATACAATAAAAGGATAAAGAACCTAGTGAAACTTGACTTGCGTGGGTTGAATCTGAAGGTGGAAAGCTTATAATACATTTCTGTCCCTGACTTTCTCTGTTCTAAGAATGTAGCATCCCAGACAAATGAAATCATCTTAACAAAAACATGTTCAGTTAAGTTCTGATCATTTAACATGACTATGTAGGCAGTGTCATATCCTTGACTCCTACCCAGACTAGCATTACATACACCTGGTCCCAGAAACACCCCCAAGATTTGTTTTATCATCGCAGCTCTGGTTAAGACTTGTTTTTCTGATTTTGGCTACTAGAAAAATTCAATCCTGTGGGACATGGTTGAGGATTTAAAACAAGTTCTTAGCTTTTAAGATCACAAGGCCTACATTGTATTCTTCTCTTTTAGCCTAAGTGCCTCCCATGGCTCTTGGCACCTATCAGATGTTCGGTGGAATTGGTTATTTCTATAGTTACCATGAAGGCTCAGCAGAGTTCATATGCCATTGCCTGCTCAATTGCTCAACCTAGCTTGTTCAAAACAGAACTTCCACCCCCAATGACTTCTTCCTCATAGTTTCCCTACTTCCATTCAACCAGCGGCTCAAACCTGATCCTAAAAGTCACCCCTGGCCTTGACTCTTTTCTCCTTCTTGGCCAGTTTATCAGCAAATTTTGTTGGCTCTGCTTCCAATAGATCCTAAATCTTACCACTTGTCTTTGCAACACCATTGTCACTCAAATAGACCGTGAACTACTTGTATTAGTTGGCTGGGCTGCCATAACAAAATACCAGAAATTGGGTGTCTATTGGGTAGCAATAGAAATTTATTTTCTCATAATTATGGAAGGAGGAGCCTGCTGGGTTATAGTCCATGGGGTCGCTAAGAGTCAGACACGACTGAGCGACTTCACTTTCACTTTTCATTTTCATGCATTGGAGAAGGAGATGGCAACCCAGTCCAGTGTTCTTGCCTGGAGGACCCCAGGGACGGTGGAGCCTGGTGGGCTGCCGTCTATGGGGTCGCACAGAGTCGGACACGACTGATGCGACTTAGCAGCAGCAGCACAGCAGCATGGAGGTAGGAAGTCCAAGATCGAATTTTTGATAAGCTTCATTTCTCCCGAATCCTCTCTCCTCAGCTTATAGATAGCTATCTTCTCCCTGTGTTTTCACATAACCTTCCCTGTGTGTCTGTGTCCTAATCTCTTTGTAGTTAGTATTAGTCACTTAGTCCTGTCCGACTCTTGGTGACTCCATGGACTGTGGTCCACCACACTCCTCTGTCCATGGAATTATCCAGGCAAGAATACTAGAGTGGGTGGCCTTTCCCTTTTCCATGGGAATCTTCCTGACCCTGGATTGAATCCGGGTCTTCTGCATTGCAGGCAGATTCTTTACCATCTGAGCCACGGGGAAGCCCAGTGAACACCAATGGGTGGACATCAATCTCATGGAAATAGGTGCCATCCTAATGACCCCTTTTAACTTAGTTACCTTTGTAAAGATCCTACTTTCAAATACATTCTGAGGTACTGGGGGTTAGGGTTTGAAGATGTGAATTTTGGGAGGATACAATTCTGCCCATTACACAGGTATCCTTGCTTTAATTCTTGTCTCCTAAAGTCTGATTCCCATAGTGAATTAGAGTATTCTTTATGTATCTTGGCATTCCTCCATTCTGAAAATTCTCTGGTGGTTTTCTATTGCATCTGTATTTACGCCAGGGATTCCCTGGTGGCTCAGATGGTAAAGAATCCACCTGCAATGCGGGAGACCTGGGTTCGATCCCTGGGTCAGGAAGATCCCCTGGAAAAGGAAATGGCACCCCACTCCAGTATTCTTGCTTGGAAAATCCCTTGGACGGAGGAGCCTGGCAGGCTACAGTCCATGGGCTAACAAAGAGTTGGACATGACTGAATGATTTGACTTTCTTTACATTTAAGATTTCTTCCTTGGCCTGCGAGGCCAACCCTAGCCTCTGCAGCCTCATCTGTTGTGACTTTTGTTTGCTCAGCCCTTCTGGCTTTGTTTCCCTCCCCCATGCATGCTAAATCATTCTCACTTCAGTGACTTTGCACCTGCTGTTCGTGTTGGGTAAATGCTTCCTCCAGCTGTCCCCCAAGGCTGGCATCTTCTCATCACTCTGGTTCACCCCAGAGTTGCTATCACTTTCCTGGGTGCTCCCCTCTCCTTCCTGCCCAGCCAGTATTGGCTTCAGCATGCAGACCCTTCCGAGACCCTCATCCTGTTTGATTTCTTTCATAGAATAATCACTTTCTGAAGTTTTCCAATGTTTAAATTTGTTTTTTTTAATTGTCTACCTCCCCCACATTAATGTAAATTCTAATATAAACTCATAGTTCAGTTCAGTTCAGTCGCTCAGTCATGTCTGACTCTCTGCAACCCCAGGAATCGCAGCACACCAGGCCTCCCTGTTCATCATCATCTCCCGGAGTTCACTCAGACTCACATCCATCGAGTCAGTGATACCATCCAGCCATCTCATCCTCGGTCATCCCCTTCTCCTCCTGCCCCCCATCCCTCCCAGCATCAGTGTCTTTTCCAGTGAGTCAACTCTTTGCATGAGGTGGCCTAAGTACTGGAGTTTCAGCTTTAGCATCATTCCTTCCAAAGAAATCCCAGGACCGATCTCCTTCAGAATGGACTAGTTGGATCTCCTTGCAGTCCAAGGGACTCTCAAGAGTCTTCTCCAACAGTAAGTAATATTTATTTAATTATCAAAGGGAACCTTCAAAATGTGGACACAGCATACTTCAAGGCGACTTTTCTTTTGCCAGTAAATCAGCATTTCTTTACTGATACTCTTCACAAATGACATCTTTCATTAATTCATTCAACAAGTATTGATCAGATGCAGGATGGTGGAGCAGGGAGAGCAATGGATTCTGCAGTGAGCAGATGGGGAATTTAAATGCTATTTTTATCACTTTGCTGTGTTGCCTTTTGCAAAATGTTTAACCTCTCTAAAACTTTGTGAATCTGTAAAATAAAGACTGAAAATATATTTGTCCTTACTTTAAGATGCACCCAAAATAAGGTGGATTGACAGATACAAAGAAGGATGAACAGATGGAGAGTGTGTGATAAAGCAAGCAAGCAACCCCATGGATAGTCCATGGAATTCTCCAAGCCAGAATACTGGAGTGGGTAGCCATTCCCTTCTCCAGGGGATCCTCCCAACCCAGAGATTGAACCCAGGTCTCTTGCATTGCAGGCAGATTCTTTACCAACTGAGCCACAGGGAAGTCCATAAGCAAGTATCACAAAATGTTAATTGTAGAATCTGAGTAGTGAGTCTATGGGTATTCATGATAAAATTCTCTCAACTTTTGTGCATGCTTGGAATTTTTCATAATAGTATATGGGGGCGGGGAAGCAAATCAAACAGCAGCCTTGCAGGTTTGTTTTCAGGATTAAAAGATGTGGTGTTTATAAGGTACATAGGGGTGGTTGGAGTGCCATCAGTTCAGTTCAGTTCAATCACTCAGTCGTGTCCGACTCTTTGCGACCCCATGAATCGCAGCACGCCAGGCCTCCCTGTCCATCACCACCTCCTGGAGTTCACTCAGACTCGCGTCCATCGAGTCAGTGATGCCATCCAGCCATCTCATCCTCTGTTGCCCCTTCTCCTCCTGCCCCCAATCCCTCCCCATCCTTGAAGGATGAGGAGCTATCTGCAAGGGGCAAGAAAGGCCCTAGGCTTTGTTTAGTGGTCAAGTTAAATGATATCCTTTCCCAGCTTGCAGTAGATTAGAACTCTCCTTTCCACAAACATTTCTTTGAGTTTTTAGCTACATCTTTCCAATGTGGATGTCGAATATTCCATTTCATCTCCTGTTATAGTTAAATTTGGAGCCCTATCTTGGGATGCAATGAAGTTTAAACTTGCAGAGTGGAAACTTGAGTGATTAGAGGACTTATCTCTACTTCTGAGTTGTCTTGGAAAAAAGCTTGTTTTTTACAACTTTTTTTTTTTTTTTTTGGACTGTGCCAGGTCTTCGTTGCTGTGATGGGCTTTCTCCACTTGCTATGTATAGGCTTCTCATAGACAGAGGCTTCTCTTGTTGCAGAGCACAGGCTCTAGGGTGTGTAGGCTCCTGTAACTCTGGTGCATGGGCTTAGTTGCCCTGGGTCATGTGGAATCTTCCCAGACCAAGGATTGAACATGTGTCCCCTGACAGGTGGATTCTTAACCATTGGACCACCAGGGAAGTACGAAGACTTGCATTTTATTAGGATTAGGTACTTTAGCATACAGTCACCTAGGAAGATTTCATGATGGTCAAACTTTCTGGAAGACCAATGTGGCAAGCAACAGGGAGGAGAATGGGATGGGTAGATTTACCATACACCTTTGCCTTCTAAATAAGGATGATCTGATGTGATCAAATCAACAGAATCAATCATGGATGAGTGTTTTCCTCCAAGGTACTTGCAAATAAATTGAATATATTCATTCCCTACAACTGATGTTTTTTCTTCCTGGAAAACCCAGGCCAAAGAAATGTCTAAATGCAGCGTAAAATTCAAGGCGGCCAACTGTGAGGCAGAGAAGACGTGAACAGAATCTTTCCAGGCCACATAGCTGTAGCTACGTTCCAGGCATGCCCTCGTTCCCTCAGAACACTTGCGCAATCTTCTGTTCTGAGTCAGGCCTTGTGCCAGAACTTGAGAATGTGAAAGTGACTTTGTGGGGGTTCAGAATAGGCCTCCCCCAAGATGTGCCACCTTGACATGTGGCCATTGAGACCCTTTGGACTCAAGAGAAGCTACTTCCCCTCCCTTTACTACCTAGAAGAATTTAAATTGGAGATTTTCCCCAGAAAAAGAGTTCTTTTCAGAGATAAATTTGATCTAAGTTATTGTCTGTGCAGCAGGGCAAACACTTAATTACCAAACATCTGCTCTTCTTGCTGCCTTGTGACTGACCCTCCTGCCCTTTAGAGCCCCAAGTCCCTATCCCATTCTTAAGGTCAGGATAGCATTTTTACCTGGTTTTCTTTTCTCTGAACCTCTCACACATGTGAGATTCTCGTACCCAAGAAATTAAATTCAATTTTCTCCTGTCAATCTGTCTCATGTCAATGTAATTCTTAGACCAGCCAGAAAAGCCTACAAGGGTGAAAAAAATTCTTCTCCATCCTAACAACTTGGACACGTGCCAGTTCCCCCGGAGCCCACAGGCTAGTGGGGTGGACCAATCCATGTGGACAGATTAACTATGTGATGAGGGCCAACAGAGGCGGATGAACAGAGGTTTGGGATGCCAAAACATATAAAGGAGTGGGACAGAATGAAATTGTGTTGGATATATATAAAAGCTATAAATTCATCCTTATGAGTCAAAACCAGAATATCTTTGCTTTGTTCTTTCCCTTTCAAAATCATCAACAGGAAAGGCTTTGTGCCTGTTTTCAAGCAGACCAGGTCAAACATGCCAAACAGCTTTAAGACCTAAGTGACTTTAAAAGAGATTTCACCAAGGTTGTGCTGATAAAAGGAGGGAAGGGAGAACCAGTGAATATGGAGCATTCATCCTGGGCCAGCTCTTAACAGAAAGCATTTCCTATAATCCTCACAACAGCAGTAGGACATATCACAGGAGGAAATGATGTTCAGGGAGCTCGGGGGCTTCTCTCAAGCACACGGACCAGAGCTGGGATGCTAACACTAATCTTCCAGTCCCCAAAGCCCTTGCTCCTTCTGCCAGACCCTCACCTCCAATTTTAGAAAGAATTATTATTTTTTTACATCAAAATGGGTACATTTTGTTATATATAAATTATACCTCAATAAAGTTGATTTTATTTTATTTTTTAAGGGAAAGGCGTCATCATCTTTCCAGAGGCAAAGCTGTGTCTTGTGAGGTTGCTTCGGAGGTCAGGATAAAGGTCATTGCCCTTGACCATGAGCCACAGTAACCTCTGGAAACTGAGGGGAGGAGGTACAGGGAGAATTGAATGGTTGTATCTTTAGGCAAAGGCTCCTCCAAGCTAGGGTTTCCCAGGTGGTGCTAGTGGTAAAGAACCCCCTTGTCAATGCAGGATACATAAGAGACACAGGTTTAACCCCTGGGTCGGGAAGATCTCCTAGTGGAGGACATGGCAGCCCACTCCAGTATTCCTGCCTGGAGAATCCCATGGACAGAATGGCCTAGTGGGCTAAGGTCCATAGAGTTGTGAAGAGTCAGACACGACTCCAGCAACTTAGCATGCATGCCTCCAAACAAGGCTGCGGTTTAGAGCTCTGTTGTATCATCTTATAGTCTCTTTGGTATTTCTCTTTGGGTTTCCCTTGTGGCTCAGACAGTGAAGAATCTGCCTGCAATGTGGGAGACCTGGGTTCAATCCCTGGGTTGGGAAGATCTCCTGGAGAAGGGACCGGCTACCCACTCAGTATTCTGGCCGGGAGAATTCCATGGACCGTATAGTCCATGGGGTTGCAAAGATTCAGACCCAACTGAGTGACTTTCACTTCACTTCACTTAGTATTTCTCTGAAGAGGTTCAGGGAAGTAGACAACTAAGGAGTCCCTGGATTAGCTGGGATGTAGTCATTGTTAATTGGGGTGCTTAGGTATAAAGGGAGGGTAGTGTTGATATGGGAAGGTACTATGGACAAGAACTGAAGCAGGAGTGCTCAAATCCTGTTCTGTCAGTCACCCTCCATCCCTGGAAAAGTACCTAAGGAAGCTTTACACTAAGCATAAGAGAAAAGCTAGAATTAAACCACCACTTTGTTAACATCTGACTACGTATGTGAACAGCTTTCTGGGAAAGCTTTCTCCAGACCAGCTCCTCTTCTTCAGATCTAACTGAGGGTCCAGAATATCCATGTGGGCTTGCTAGGAAAGAGAGAGCTCCCCAGCTCCATGGGAGGTCCACTTCTCTGAGTGGTAGAGAAGAGGTTGCCCTTCCCTGAAGAACTAGACCCATTAGGAGATGTGAGAGCATGAAGAGGAAACATTTAAGATACAGCTATGATTTTCCAGTGGTCATGAATGGTTGTGAGGGTTGGACTATAAAGAAAGCTGAGGGTTGAATTGATGCTTTTGAACTGTGGTGTTGGAGAAGACTCTTGAGAGTCCCTTGGACTGCAAGGAGATCCAACCAGTCCATTCTAAAGGAAATCAGTCCTCAATATTCATTGGAAGGACTGATGCTAAAGCTGAAACTCCAATACTTTGGCCACCTGATGCAAAGAACTGACTCATTGGAAAAGACCCTGATGCTGGGAAAGATTGAAGGCAGGAGGAGAAGGGGACAGCAGAGAATGAGATGGTTAGATGGTATCTCAATTAACATGAGTTTGAGTAAACTCTGGGAGTTGGTGATGGACAGGGAGGCCTGGTGTGCTGCAGTCCATGGGGTTGCAAAGAGTTGGACACGACTGAGCGACTGAACTGACTGAACTGACCCATGTGTAAGATGAGGCCAGACTTCATATCACACTGTGCCCAAGAGCTGGCCGATCGTCCTCCTCTGCCAGGGAGCTATGAAGCTGAGTGTGGAGGCCTCCCTGCCATGGTGAGAGGGTGAGAAAGACTGGTCTTTAACTACACAAGTTTCTCCTTTCTGGGCAGCTCACCCCCATCCATAATGTCACAGGGCTTTGCTGGGCATTTGAACTTGTAACTCTGGCCATGGTGACTTGTATGCACCAGCCAGAGTTCTTGTCCTACAAACATGCAGTTCTTGCTGTATGGCTAGGCTTACAGTAGGTGAGCTCTGGGATTCTAGGTGGCATCTTCTGAATACCCCAAGGACCAACTTGCAAAGAGAATATATATATATATATATATATTTCCCCCTCCGCCCCCAGAAGAGAGAAATGAAGCAAATGCAGACAGAAGGAGGCACAAGGATTCAGGGAGTGTCCTGGTGGCTTTTTCTCTGCTCTTCTAGATCTTTCTGAGACTCCTGCCGTACCTCCGTCCTGGGGCTCATGAGACACATCTGTTTCCTGCTAACACACTTTTTGCTTAAGCTAAAGAATTCTGTTCCTTGAAACTAAAAATTATGTTCTAACACAGTTAGTAAATAGGTTTAAAGCAAAAAGATTATTTCATGCCATGCAACTGTACGGTGCTTCTTCTCTAATACTATTTTATGTACTCTGGGGAAGCCTTGTGCTCTTTAAAACTGGTCCCCTGAACATGACAGTACTGCCTTCAGCAGCAATCTCACTCCAAGGTATTGATCCTGAAAGTGAACACGAAAGTCGCTCAGTTGTGTCCGACAACCCCGTGGACTATACAGTCATTGGAATTCTCCAGATCAGAATACTGGAGTGGGTAGCCTTTCCCTTCTCCAGGGATCTTCCCAACCCAGGGATCAAACCCAGGTGACCCGCACTGCAGGCGGATTCTTTACCTGCTGAGCCCCCAGGGAAGCCCTGTTGTTTATCCTAGAGAGATGAAATTTTATCCTTACACAAGAACCTGGGCATAGCTGTGTTCATAACTGCCAAACAGTGGAAGCAACACAAATGTCTTTCAGTGGGTGAATGGACAAACAAACTGCGGCACATGGAATCCATAGGAGGAAGGGCTGCTCAGCAATAAAAAGGAACAGGTTATTGATACGTGAACCACCTTGAATGCTTCTCAACAGTATGACGTGGCAGGAAGGAATTCACCCTCAACAGGCCACACTCTGTCTGGTTTCATTTAGGTGATCTTCTCAAAAAAGTCATAGACCTCAGTGACGGAGGACTCAGTGGTCTGGGGAGCAGGAATGGGGAGAAGGTGTGGCAGTGAAGGAGCACGGAGGGGGAGTGTCCCTGGCTGATGGGTGGACTGTTCTGTATTGATGGTGGCGGTGGTTGCACAAAAGTATGCTTGTGTTAACAGTCGCAGAAATGCATATGAAAGTTGACTTTACAGCGTGATCATTGAAAAATAAAATTTAGAAATATAACAGGGCTGAAATCAACTCCGTTGGTGTACTTTTAGTTTTCCCTTTTGCTGCTTTGATTTGGTGACATCAGTTACCAACATGGTGAGAAAACTCAGGTGTTGAATTATGAGTCTTTTGCTTTGTCCCCTCTTTTACCAATGGCAGAGGCACCAGTTGAAGATGCTGGAACGTGTCTTGTGAGAGAACAGATGCAGCTGATGAGATGGGGTGTGAGAGTTGCTGTGGAGTGGAGCCTTGGCTTCACTGTGGACAGAAACTCAGACTCTCCAGCCAGTGCCTTTACACTCTTGGAAGAAGCTCTTCAACACCTCCATAGGGTCACACTGCTTCCCTCCATCCTGGCCTCTAACTCTCCCTCCCTTTCCCCCTGAGAAAGATCTGGTGTCCTCTCCCTTTACAGCAGTGGCTTTCAATCTCCACTGTGCACTGGAATCACCTGGGAAGCTTGATAAACTCCTCATGCCCAGACCAGACTCTGGACCCATGAACTTGAACTCTCTGGGGAAGAGGTCAGGCAACAGTAATCTAAACTCTCCCTGGTGGATTGCAATGGGCAGCCTAGACTGAGAGGCGCTCACTGCACTGTTTATTTGTTTACCTACACCAGACGGTAGGGGAATGCTGGCTCCTGATGGTGTTGTGTATCTGATTGGATCTGGAGGATTCCCTTCTTTTGCGGGCTTCTGGCTCTCCCTTGCTTCCTTTGTTGCCAACCTGTGAACACTGTCACCATCATTCTCCCTCTCTGCTCAGCCCCTTGGGATGGATCACTGGAGGGACAGTCGAGCCAGCTTTTAGACTCGTGAGGAGGCAGTTTGGGGCTCTGGCAGGGAGGGCATGAGGTTTGGAGGAGCTGGGACCTGTCTCAGCTGCAGCGTGAGTTTGGAGCACAGATCCCCGCTTGGGGACAGGGTGCACTCAGTCTGATTGCCCACAGTGCTGTGTTCACCCTCCTGTCACAGCACTGACCACACCCCACGCTGCCTGCCTGTATCTGCCCCACATGTGCATGGGCGGCATCACTCCAAGCCTTGAGAAGGACCGCGTGATTGGTCTTGTTCCCTCAAGTCTAGCACATTTAGAAACAAAATCTCGGCACTGGGACTAATCCTCACCAGCCTCTGTCCAGGGCTTGGGACCCTGCTTCCTATGCCCCTGGCTCCCAGCTCATGTGGGACCAGTGGCCACAGGCTGATCCTGGCATACTGACTGCGTCAGCTCCTCCTCGTCCTGACTCCTCCTGGCCTGAATTCTGCCTATCAGGCTAAGGTCACTCATTCCTTCCCTGGTGGTCTTGCTCTCCATTGCCTTCTCTCCTCCTCCTCCTCTTCTTCCTGTTCCCTGTACTCCAGACCCCGGGGACCCAGAAAGACTGACAGCTGGATTAATTTCTCAGGAGTGATTTAGCTCACTGTAAGAACCGGCTCCTTCCCTCCCTTCTCTGCACATCTCCTGCCCTCCATATCCAGAGCTCACTGTCTGGTGCAGGTGAATGAATAAATTACAATGCAGCATGAGGAGTGTCCTAAAAGAGGGCTGTAGAAAAAGCCTTAGGAGATAGCAGAAGGGACATTTGCCTCCATAGATGTGTATGTGGGAAGGACCTAGCATAGGATGTATTCAAGCAGGGTTTTGAAGGATGAAGAGGAGTTCATCAGTAGACAAGGAGGAAAGGGCATGCCGGGAACACGTCACAGATGAGGCAGCACGATTTGTCCCTGTATGTTTTCTTCGTGGACTCTCATTCAACTCCTCTCTGTCCTCAGACTTTGTGGGGGGAAAAACTACTCTACTGAGATAAATGATTTAAAATGAAATTTTTTTTTTACTTCTCTTCTGAGGAGTCAGTGGCCAAAAAATTGCAATGTAGGCAGAAGGCTTTGCTTCAACCAGCATCTGATGAATTTTCAGTAAGGAATATTTGAGGAAACTATAATTCGCAGATTTTCCAAGTTAACCTTTTATTTGTCGTCTTTAACTCAAAGGCATTCTTTGTCCTAAAAAGAGGCCCTCATTGGCCTAGGAACTGGCTTTCGCGGTCCCGCGGATGTTGAGGTGTGCAGCAGCAGCCCCTCCCACGGTTCTTTTNTTGTTGTCTTTAACTCAAAGGCATTGTTTGTCCTAAAAAGAGGCCCTCATTGGCCTAGGAACTGGCTTTCGCGGTCCCGCGGATGTTGAGGTGTGCAGCAGCAGCCCCTCCCACGGTTCTTTTTATAAGATAGCAGCAGCAGCCTCAGCCACAGTGGCAGAACCAAGAACTGAGAATCAACATTTTCCCCAGAGACAAAGAATCAACGTGGGGCGTGGGGTCGAATGGACAGAACTTAGTGGAATTGTGGAAAAGGTGACCTTCAGGCTTGTACGATGGGATTTGGTGGGGTGTTCAGCCAGTGGCTGGATTGGAGAACCCCTTCTCTAGACCACACTTATGGGAAGCTGGAGAGGGGGACTGGGAGACAGGCTGAACCCGAGGATTTCTAAACAATAAGCAGCAGGAGCCGTGATGATTTCTTGTAGCAAGAATCCTCTGAGTTGGGAGCTGCTGTTGGGAGATAACTTGGCTGCAAATGGTATCGACAGTTATATAGCTATATTGGAAAGATAACACATTCTGACATGAGATACCAAGGATTCACCGAAGAAGGGAACTGATGCTGAAGCTGAAGTTCCAATATTTTGGGGCACCTGATGCAAGGTGCCAGCTCATTGGAAAAGACCCTGATGCCAGTTGAGGGCAGGAGGAGAAGGGGGTTACAGGGGATGAGATGGTTGGATGGCATCACCTACTCAGTGGACATGAGTTTGAGCAGACTCCAGGAGATAGTGAAGGACAGGGAAGCTGCAGCGCATGGGGTTGCAAAGAGTCGGACACAACTTAGCAACTGAACAACAACAACCAAGGATTAGCTCATTGACTTACACCGAATCAATGTAAGTCACCAAAGGCTTTCACCCAAGGGACTGTATGGGAAAGCTCCGGGTGAGTTCCGTGTTGGCAGCTGGGTTGCAGGGAGAATGTGTTCCCAGCCTGTGTTCTTTTAATACCTCATCCATCCCGTGCCACAAGGGGTACAATCCCATGTGGACACACCAACGTTGTGTCTAAGGTGTGTTTACACTTCTCCCACGTGGCCATTTGCAGATACTCGTGGGGTCAGAGGTGTGAATGCACAGTGCAGATAGCTCTTGGAAGCATGGCACCAAGGAAGAGGCCCAGGCAGCCAGAAGCACGCTGGACTGTTTGGGCAAGAATTCCAGATTATGGTTTCAGAGCTCAAGGTGGAGAGGAGGGGTGGGCGAGGGGAACTGTGGACTCATGCACCCATGTGGAGTGCTGCAGAGGAGAGCCATATTGGGCCACAGTAGGGGCCCGCCTTGTCTGAAAGTGAAAGTGAAAGTGAAGTCGCTCAGTCGTGTCCGACTCTTTGCGAGCCCATGGACTGTAGCCTATCAGGCTCCTCCGTCCATGGGATTTTCCAGGCAAGAGTACTGGAGTGGATTACCATTTCCTTCTCCAGGGGATCTTCCCAACCCAGGNAAAGTGAAGTCGCTCAGTCGTGTCCGACTCTTTGCGAGCCCATGGACTGTAGCCTATCAGGCTCCTCCGTCCATGGGATTTTCCAGGCAAGAGTACTGGAGTGGATTACCATTTCCTTCTCCAGGGGATCTTCCCAACCCAGGAATCGAACCCAGCCTCCTGCATTGCAGGCAGACGCTATGATAATAAGACTTAGAATTACGCTAACCAATATGGTAATGTGGAACCACATGTGGCTGTGTATGTTTAAATTAATTAAAATTGAATAACATTTATATTTAGTTCCTCAGTTGCACTGGCCACATTTCAAGAACTCCATATGGCTCCTGGCTATCACACTGAACATCACAGATACGAGTCCTTTCCTTTATCACAGAAAGTTCTCCTGGACAGTGCTGGTCTGCGGGCTGAGAGAAGCAGAGTGATTTGTCGAGAGTCATGGAATAGAGAGATCTGGGGCTGAAATTTGGAAAAAAGGCTGTCTGATTCTGAATCCTCTGTCCACTTTCCTTTCCTGACCTTGAAAAAACTAACTTTAACTCTCCCAGCCTGTTCTTTGTCTGTAAAACAAAAATAAATCCCTCAGATGGTGGGAGTGAGGATTAAATGAATGCCCACAACAGAATAGATAGTTGGTTCTCAGTAAATTTGATTTCCTTCTCTAGTCTCAGCAGGGGCTGGAGAAAGAAGCAGTGGAAGGATTAAGAAGCTCTTTCTACTTCAGATTCTCAAAATAAGAGAAAAATGGTTTGAAAATGGATGAAAGACACTCCCTGATAAACACTTCAATGATTACACACCTACATTGGAAAGACAACTAATTTTGATGTGAGATACCAAGGATTAGCTAATTAAGCTCCAAAGTCAGNCAAAATAAGAGAAAAATGGTTTGAAAATGGATGAAAGACACTCCCTGATAAACACTTCAATGATTACACACCTACATTGGAAAGACAACTAATTTTGATGTGAGATACCAAGGATTAGCTAATTAAGCTCCAAAGTCAGAATAAGTCAGAATCTCTGTTTGAAAGATAAAAATAATTTCTCATGCAGCTGGGCCTTTTTTTTTCAAAGGTGTGGGAAACATATTCATTCTCTGATTATTAATAACTGCGAGTCAGGGAAGAATCCATTAGATGTTAAAACTCCACATTTAATAGCTTCTGAGAATGTATTATCTTGGAGTGCAAAGTTATGTACCCTTGACTCCCTGTAAGGATGTTAGTCAGACCCTTTGCCCTCCTACTCTGTGACCTTGAGGTCCTCTCCTCTCTCTGGGCTCATGGTTCCCTCTGGAAAGAGAAGGATGGATGAAGGGATTTTACAGCCCTTTCACCTCTGATGATGCAGAATTCTTTCATAAAGAACAATCTTAAGAAACAATTATTTTAAAAAGTAGAAGTGGCTGGCTTTGTTGTTCATACATCTCCAGAGACTAGATATGTTTAAGAAGAGGAAGACTTTTGTGTCATTTATTTGTAAATGACACAAAAGTCTTCCCCTTCTTGGGAGTTGGAAGCTTTT
>SJYV01034333.1:0-12462 GCA_006410875.1 Neotragus pygmaeus | reverse complement strand
CCACCCAGAAACTTCCTCCCAGCTCTATGCTGTGCCACGGGAAGCCACACCCAGCCACACCCCTCTGAAGAGGACACAATCCCTCCACCCCTACCCAGCAGCCTGACTGTGATGGTCCTGGTCTCCAGATGACCACGGACCTCTGCTTGACCTCTGTTAACTTCCGTGCTCTCTATAACCTCTGGTTCACCTCCTGGAACTCTGTTCTATTGGCCTCTGAGCTGTGAAATCTGGGTATCTCCTTTACTTGCCTCTTGATTGACCTCCACAGCCCCCTGATGAACCCGCTGATCCCTATAACCTCTGTGACCCATGGATGGCCTTGATGCCCAAGCTGATCTATTTTCTGGGTAATCTCTGACCTTTAAATAATCACTTGTTCCTCCTATGACCCCTATATCCCCTAGACATCTCTTTACTTGACCTCTCTGACCCTTAAATAACTGACCCCTGAATGACCTTTTGACCGTTTTATGGCCTTTCACCCATGTGTGACCTCTCTGATTTCTGAAAGGTCCCACTGACCTTCTGGTGGACGCTCAAATGTGCCTGGATGACCTCTAAGCCCCCAGTGCCTTTGCCATCAAGCTCTCTGTGCTCTCACAGAGGAGGTGGCCCAAGTGTCCCCTCTGGCCCCCTGCAGGCCTCACCGTCTGGTCAGTGAGGGGTGGCAGGACGATGGTCTTCTCCATGGTGTTCATGACCAGCTTCCATAACTCCTTCAGCACCCGCTTCAGCACCGTCTTCTCACAGATTTTGGCAAAGAGAGTCAGGCTGGGGGCAAGGGATAGGTCTGAGAAAGGGCCCAGATGGTCCCAACCTGAGGAACCCCTTCCCCTCACTACACGGGCAAGGTTGGAAGGCATGCCATGGATATGCAAGAGGGTCCAGAGCCTGTACACACACCCCAGGTGGTCTGATGGGGCTACAATGTGTGATGCACAGGGGAAGAGTGAATGGTAGCTGGACAGATCAGCAGGAGTGAGACAGGGAAGGAGCCTCAAAATCTAGGAGGAAGGCCTGGGCCTTAGCATGAGGGCAATGGGGGAGCTGTGGAGTGTTCGGGAGAGAGAGCCAGATTTTTCTATTTGAACGAATAGGGTGGGGGATGAACTAGAATAGGAAGGTTGGAGACAAGGGGCTATGATGGGGCTGGGGCCATGCTCAGGAGAAGAAGGGAATGCTAGGGAAGGGGACAACCTTGAGAGGGAAAACAACAGAGTTCATGACTGGCTATATGGGGTTGACAGAGGGCAGTCCCTCATGATCCTTCCAACAACTTAGCCACCCTCCACCAAATCATCCTTCCCCCAACCCTAATGCTTCCTCTATCAATTTTTTGAAAAAAATGAAGTGAAAGTGAAATGACTCAATGGACATGAATTTGTGCAAACTCCAGGAGATGGTAAAGGACAGGGAGGCCTGGCATGCTGCAGTCCATGAGGTCGCGAAGAGTTGGACATGACTTAGTGACTGAACACCAGCAACCATCACTTTTCCCTACCTCCCTTCTTTCCTTTCTTCCATCCTCCCACCCATACATCCATATACCTAACCTCCAAACAGTTATTCATCCATCCAAATATTTACCCAACTCTCCATCCATCCACTTATCCATCTATCCATCCATCCTTTTATCCATATACTCTCCATACAGCTTTCTAAGGCCATTTTTCTTTTAATCGACTCATCCATCCACCCATCCATCCCTCATGTCTTTTACCATCCATTCATCCATACAAATATCGACCCACTGATCCTTCCAATCATTAACCCATTAACCCAGTCTTTCCATCTCTTCATGCCTCTGCTCACCCGCCCATCCAAACAATTCAACCACCACCCAGCAAGCATGCCCTGAGTATCCTCTCCAGGCCAGCCCCAGGGTTACTGAGGCCCCACCCAAGAGCCCTCCCTTGTGGCCCCAGGCCACCCAGCCTGGCTCACTTGCTATCCAGCAGGTCCATGATGGGTTGTAGCACATTGTCAGCATCCTGAGCCACGCTGCTGCAGGCACTGGCTGGCACATTGCCTGTGCCTTTCACTTGGCTGAGGATGTCACCCATCTGCTTGACACAGTCTTCAATGTGTGGCTGGAAGCTGGGGACACAGAGAGGAGGACCTCAGATTAGACTTTCCTGGCCTCTGGAAGAAGGGCAGGATGAGGCTGATCTGTGGACCTTTTATCACCAGCATCAGAGAGCCACGGCATATAACAGGAGTGGGGTTTGATAGCAGAACTGGGCATCAGGCTAAGATATTTACTTGTGTTGTTTATTTCACCACATGGTCCTACTCAGGTACTACTGATAATCATCTTTACCATCTGAGCTTCCCTGGCGGCTCAGGTGGTAAAGAATCTGCTCGCAGTGCAGGAGATCTGGGTTCAATCCCTTGGTCAGGAAGAGCCCCTAGAGAAAGGAATGGCAACCCACTCCAGAATTCCTGCTTGGAGAATTCCATGGACAGAGGAGCCTGGTGGGCTACAGTCCATGGGGTCACAAAGAGTCGGACANGTGCAGGAGATCTGGGTTCAATCCCTTGGTCAGGAAGAGCCCCTAGAGAAAGGAATGGCAACCCACTCCAGAATTCCTGCTTGGAGAATTCCATGGACAGAGGAGCCTGGTGGGCTACAGTCCATGGGGTCACAAAGAGTCGGACACAACTGAGTGATCAACACTTTCACATTGTCATCATCATCCCCACTTTATAGATGGGTAAACTAACATTCAAAGAAGTTAAATAACTCACCCAAGGCCACACAGTAGTAAGCAGGGAATCTAGGCTTGAACTCAGCTTTGTATATCTCCTAAGGGCCTGAGGTCTTCGCCACTACATCTGCTGACTCTCCAGATGCCCCAGGCTGGGGGCTCTCCCCTCCCTTCTGCTCCCAGCTCTGGAGATGCCCCCACCTGGTAGCAAACACCCGGCTGAGCTCATCCAAGACGTTGTTGAGTTTCACCTGTAGCTCCTTCAAGATGTCACTAGCCTCGGCATCCAGCTGAGGAGGGAGAAGGAATATCAGGTCAGGCTCATAGGGCATCCACATGGATGGGGCATTTTCCCATCCAATTCAGGGGGAAGGAGCTGGAGAGGAAACTGAGGCTCAGACAGTTAAGCTGCTTGCTTGGGTCTGATGAAGTCACTGAGCTGGAATTCATCAGGTACAAACTCTGGGGCCTGTGGGGACATGGGGATGACAGTGACCCCGCGCAGACCCTGGCTCACCTCCTTCCCTCCCATGGCTTCGAACATCTTCTCCAGCTGAACTCTCAGCTGCTGAGTGTTGTTCATGAGGATGCAGGGCTGCAGATGGGAAAAGAGGAGGGAGTCAGGGCTCAGGACCTCTCCCCAGGGCCTCCCCCACACCCCCCACGGCCAGGGACCTCAGATGGTTACAGGGTCTGTGTCTGGAGGAAGCTGGGGTCGGTCATCTGAGCATGGAAGACAGCATTTGGGATCAGGTCCCTGGGAGTCCTGGGGGGATCTCTAGAGATCAAGTGGGGCAAGGAGAACTTCCCCTCTGGGGAGGCTGGACCTGGTGAGTCCAGAAGGGCTGGACCTCTGGGAGTGGCAGAAAGGGGAGTTCCTGTCACACACCAGCATTCTTCTACATGGGCTCAAAACTTTGTAAGCTCACATACATACTCCCTGAGGGCTTCACTCACAACAACCAGACGATGACACATTGAAGCCGTGTCCCCTCACCTGCAGATCCCCCTGGACTCACACAGCCAGACACAGAGACACGCACACACAGTTGGACATACATGCAGACACAGGTATCAGAGCCCGGGGAAGGATGCTCTAGGGGTACAGAATGGGGTTGGGGGAAAGAGGACAGGGGCCCCCGCAGGTCACCACTTTCTCCTTCTCCTTGGAGCAGTAGGAAGCGAAGTCCTTGGAGATGATGTCTGCATACTGGAGGAGCACATTACTGATGGTCTGGGGAGGACACAGAGGGTGGGTGAGACAAGGGGCCGGGCTTAGGTGGACCCAGCAAGAACCATGAGTAAGATCAGGGGTGAACCTGAATCCCTACTAGCACCTAAGATGGACCACCGGGCTGGGCGAATTCTCCACCCAGGATGACCATCATGACGAAGGGGAGACATCACCAATGAAGATGATTGTTTCACATAGACATACCTCCTCTTCAGAGCAACCCAGCAGTCATATTAACCTAACCCCAAGCGCAAGCATAACTCAGTCCCAAACTGAATCCCAATTCCTATCTACAATCCTCAACTTACCCCAGGTTAAAGTCAATCCAACTGAACTTCAACCCCAGGTCAATGGCCCCAACCTTCAAACTCACCTCAACACCTGCTCACATTCTATATAAATCCCAATACTCACTCCAAACTCAATGTATGATTGAGTCCCAGTCCTAATAGTAACCCAAAAACTAACCCAAATCTTAATCTCACCCCTAACCCTGACCCCAGGTCCGAATTCATCTCCAACTTTAACTATGACCCTGACCTCAACCCCAACCTCAAAATCTCAACCCAAACCCTGATCCCAACTTCAACTCCAATCTCAATGACCTCAACCCTAATCTCAATCCAACCTCCAACCTCGAATCCCAACCCCAAACTCCAACCATAACTCCAATGTCTATGGAATGACCAATCCCAACACTGGCATCAACCCCTACCTTAATACCAGTGATATCAACAACCCCAACCTTGACCTCAATCCCACCTCAACACCAAACCCAACTTTGACCCTATTCCATCCCCTACCCGGACCCCATCCACACCCCCAAACCTTGGCAAAGCGCCTCATGTAGTGCCCCACAATCTGGGGGTCAGGACACTCGAGTTTCTTGATGATCTCAAAGCTCTGGTTGAGCTGGGAGAAGACATCCACCACTGAGCAGGAGAACAGGGCATGCTCTGAAGTCTGCTGGAACTGCATCAGAAGGGAGGATGGAGGGAGGAGAGAGGTCAGGGCCAGACAGTCTCTGCAGCCCAACCCTCCTGCTTTCCAGGGAGATCCAGAATGCCCTGGGATGACAGTGAGATGGATAGTGGGCAAGGTGAACTCAGAGCCAAGACTCAGAGGTAGACGCAGGGGGATGGGTCAGGCTTGATAAACTCTCATTCATTTGCTAGAGGAACCAAAGACCCATCAACCCTGTGAACAAGACAACAATGGACATGTTTTCCAGAGACTGGCCTCATCCCAAGGGCAGTTTTGCCCCCAAATTGGATCTCAATGGACCCCAGAAGTAGTGAGGCCACTGTGGGCAGACTGTAAGCTTGGTGGTAGATCAGTTTTCTTACCCCATCCTTCTTGTCTCTCTCCAGGGCTCCATGCAAGAAATCTCGGGACACTTCCTCATTCTCGTCCAGCCACTGGATGACAAAGGGCTCAAACCACCTGGAATGGACAGCCAAGATGGGGCCCTACCATCTCTGGTCTCCCTAATCCTCTGCTCAGACTCACCTATGGCCTGGGTGGCCACTCCCCAGCTCCCTCCTACTTCACCCTTGAAATGGACTGAATGACCATTGTCAGAGCAAGGCCCAGACATGTGGGATCCGGGTGGATAAACTGCCTTTGGGCAAGTGGGTTTAGTCTCTGAGATCCTGATACAGCACACAGTAGGTCCTCGTAAATGGTGACCATCCCACTCTCCAACACAGCCCAAGAGTCAGACATCCCGAGGTCAAATCCTGGCTCTGTCACTAATTGGACATCACCTTGGACAAATCTTTCAGTATTTTATCCTCTACTTTTTAATCCACAAAGTAGAAATGACAATACTCTTTATCTCATAGAATTGGTGAAAGGGTTAAAGGAGAAAGGACAAGTGGGACTGCTCAGCATGGTTCCTGGATCTTCTGATCATTAACTGTCTGGCTAGAGAAGTCCATAGTTCAACAGCTGAGAATGGAGAACACTGGGATTGTACCCCATCTGTGCCCCCTCTGATGCCCAGGAAGCTCTGAGGAGGTCAGCTCTCCTGCCCGGGACCTCAGTCTAGCTGTCTGATGCCCGGGGAACTCAGAGGATGTCAACTCTCCCATCTGGGACTTCAGTCTAGCTGTCAGCACTACAGTTCTGGCTTGGGCTCAGGACAGGGGACTTACGCAGGATACTCGGGCACTCGGTCCTTAAAGGCAGGCAGCTCAGCCACATACTCATTGTAGAGCCATTTGACCTTGAAGTGGAGGTTCATGTAGTCGGCACTCTTGCACAGGCGATGCTTATCGTGCTCTGGTGGGGAAAGCAAGGGGGCAACTTAGCGGGAGGCATCTACCACTCTCTGCTTTGGCAGTGCCCACTCAGGCCATCACTGAGGTCTGACCTTAATACGAGGGACCAGGGAACTCACAATCTTAGGGGGGACACTGAGGCACAGCTAACCGCTGCTTCCAGGCTGGGAGCTGTGCGGGTGGGGGGCACTCACCCTCCATTGCATACTTCATATCCTGGGCAAACAGATTCCACATCACTTCAGCGCTGATTTTACCCACGTTCAGCTCCTGGGGAAACCTAGTGAAGGTCATGAAGTATGAAACCTTGGCAGACAGAAGCAGACAGGCTGCTTGGCCTTCCCAGTCCTAGAGGGTAGTGTGGGACAGCCAAGGGGTCTGGATTCAAGTTCACGCAGAGCCACTGACTTGCTAAGTGACTCTGCACTGAGGCCTGCTTCTCTCTGAGCCTCCACCTACCCATCCATCCCTCCATTCATTCGTTACCCCACTCATCCATCTGGCTACCCATCCATTCACCCACCCATCTGTCTATTCACCCATCCCCCCATCTCACCACCCATCTATTCCTGCGTTCATTCCTTTCCTCACCCAACCGTCCATCCACCAATCTATTCATCCATCCACCTATTAATCCATCTGTTTATCCATCCAGCCATCTGTCTATCCATCCATCTATTCATTCATCCGTCCATTCATCCACCTGTCTATATATCCATCTATTCATCTATCCATCTCCATTCACCTGTCCATACATCCCTTCATCTGTCCACCCTTTGGTCCATTCATCCAAAATCCCTGATCTTAACTTATTATTTGAGTAACCAAGAGATGCTGGCACTCCAGAGTCAGGAGCCCTTCTAGTATTCACCTCAGGGAGCAAGAAAACACAATAGCTCACTCAGTTAACACACATGAAAATTCTACAGACACGTAAAGCCACAAACCAAAACAGTGCACGGATTCATACATGATTACCCAATTCACATCACATATTAAAGTATACAACTGTACACAAATAACAACTATACACAGAATTACATTCACACATGTAAGAGATAATGCAATGTACATGTAAAAGATTTAGTAGAGTAACACACAGGGAATACTCGAGCAACACTACTGTTATTTATGAACCTACAGACACATAAAATTATATATACATGTACACACTGTTACGTACATCAACACATAGAAAATACATGTCTGACTAGACCAGTGGTTGTGTACGTACGCACAATTCTGTTTGCAAATCACGCTGTATTTCATCCATGCACAACCGCATGCACAGTTGCCCCCATATACACATTTCATGTAGAATTAGATAGGGCTGCCTTTACACACAAGACTCAAAATTGTGACACACATTTACAACGACCTCTAGATAATCAATTACATAGACACAGAACTCACTGGTTGAGGCAGGGAGTGTACGAATTTTTATCTTCCTCAATGATGGACACGATTAGAGTGATCAGCTTGGACCAGAAGTCGAGGTTCTTGATGCTGGGGCCCTGTTCCTCTGGGGGAACTTCCCCCTTCTTGGCCTGGAAAGAATAGTGGGGATGTTGGTCACAAAAGGTTCAGGGGTAGGGAGCTCAGACAGTTCATAATTGAGGGGCAGGAGGTTAGGGAGGAAGGGCCCAATTAACATGCATATGATTCAGGTGGGAGGCCTTCTTGAAAAGGAATTAAACTCATGTAAANAATAGTGGGGATGTTGGTCACAAAAGGTTCAGGGGTAGGGAGCTCAGACAGTTCATAATTGAGGGGCAGGAGGTTAGGGAGGAAGGGCCCAATTAACATGCATATGATTCAGGTGGGAGGCCTTCTTGAAAAGGAATTAAACTCATGTAAACTGGCCTCAATGGACATGAGTTTGAGCAAACTCTGGAAGACAGTGGAGGATGGGGAAGCCTGGCATGCAGCAGTCCGTGGGGTCAAAAAGAGTCAAACACGATTTAGCAACTGAACAACAACGATAAAACAGACCCCAAGAGAGCTCTTGTCCATACAGCTCAGGAAGCTTAATTAGACTCATAAAAACAAGTGGAACTGAATTTAGCTGAACAAACTCAAGCCCACTAAACCAAACAGAATAAAAATAAATGCAAATCAGGACTACTCAGCTTAACAGATGGCAGTTCTGAGAGTTAATTCAGTGGAACAGGACCAATTACACTGAATGAATAGAATTAAACTTAACAGAATTGAATTAAACTCAGATGAATCCAATTGGATTGAACCTAACCAATATGCCAAAGATCAACATCAATCTAAATCAAAATAATGGAAATACATCAACTTGAACTCAATCCAACCTAAAGTAATCTAATTCAGTTCAACCCAAGTCAACCCAATCCAACTTCACCTACTTATCTCACCCTAACATACTCAGGCCAACTCAATCCAACTTTGGTCATCAATGGAAATGAGAATATTGGTAGTTAAACTCAACTGAAATAAGTCCAACTCAACTGAACTCAACTATACCTAATCCAATAGTCAAGCTCATCCTAACTCAAGCCAATTCAACCCAGTCAAGAACAATTTCAAATAAACTAAACAGAAATGAATAAATTTTTACTCAACTCACTTAATTAGCCTAGAGCAATTTTAACTTAAGTCAAGTGAACAGAAATAAACAGACCTAAACTGATTATTATATTAATAATTGAACTAAACCAAACTCAGTTTAATCTACTTCATCCCAACCCAGTTAAGAGCTACATGATTTCAACTCAAGTCATCTGAATGTAAATAAACAGAATAAAAGAAAATTGAGCTGAATTCAGCTTATATGTTATCTCTTATCAGAAGCCCAAGCTGATGCAAGGGCTCAGCTCCCACAGCGTCTTGTGATTTCTCCATCCCAGTGCTAATAACTCCGGTTGTAAATTTCCAATTTATACACTTTACCTCCAATAGAGTATAAACTCCTTGACCGCATTGACAATCCTGGGATATTATATGTATAAACAATGTGTTGAAAGATCTCAAAAAAATAAATAAATACTCAAATAAATTGAGTTCAAGACTGAACTGAAGAAATTCAATTCAACTCAACATTTATTGAACAGGGACTCTACTGCAGGCACATTGTACTATGCCAGACTCAACTAAGTTTGTGCTCAGACGCTTCAGTCATATCGGGTTCTTTGTGATCCCATGGACTGTAGCCTGCCAGACTCCTCTGTCCATGGGATTTCCCAGGTCAGAATACTGGAGTGGTTCGCCATTTCCTCCTCCAGAGGATCTTCCCAACCCAGGGTATGAACTTTTGACTCCTGCGGCTCCTGCACTGGCAGGCAGATTCTTTACCACTGAGCTACCTGGGAAGCCCCTAAAACCAAACTGATTGAGCTCCTACTGTGTACCAGATGCTAAATACTTAACTATACTTTATCTAAAGCTTGCATCTCATTGAATTTCCTCCTCAATCCTGAGGTGTGGGTTTATGACTCCATTTTACAAGGGAAGATACAGAGGTTGCGAAGAGTTAAATCACTTGGGAAGTAAGACTCAGACCAAGGTCTAGTTAGAGGCCCCTGGTCCCTTCTGCCTCATCTGGGGTCCTCACCGGGTCAGTCTGGTACTCTCGACTATAGAGTTCATGACAATTGTTGAAGATGTACTCATAAGTAGAGTTGAGGCAGGCTTTCACACAGTCCTTCACCACCTGGCTGGCTCGGGGTGGGCTCTGGAGTTCTTGTACCTGGAGGGAGGAAGGGAGAAGGGCATGGTTGTGCAAAACTGGGACAGGAGGTACCCAGAAAGTGGCCACAGGTGGATCTGTGTTTAAGGAAATGATGTAGGAATATGAGAGCACAGGGTCACTGAGAAAGGGCCCTGCTTTCCAGACAGAATGTTACTCTTTTGGGACCTAAGAGTCCTGGAGTATCCTTCTCAGAGAGCTAATGGAACTAGGTCCCCTTACCTACCTTCATCCGAAAGAAGGTGATGCTGGTGAGAAGGTCCACAGTGGATTTGAGGTCCTGGAGTCTCTCTGGGCTGCTGGCTGGGAAGTTATTCTATGGGAGGGAGGTGGGGTTATGGAAAAAGGCTAGGGGTTGATGGGAGATCATGTTTTAGGGGAGACACAAGAGCCTCCAAATTTCAAGAGGTGTGTTAGAGGCAATTGAGAACATCTTGAAGTATCTGGGGGTATCTTCTTGGATGTACTAAACATGCTGAGCAGGTGCTGCCCACAAATGTGCACGTGTGTTGGAGGAACACATTCCACATGTTAAGACGGGTCCTCTGATATGCATGCTTGCTGGTAGCAGTCCCCTTCAGGCACACACATGCATGTGCTGAGTGAAGCGTCATACGTGCACTTCTCACCCGATACATGGAGAGGTCAATCCGCAGGGAGTTATGCAGCTGGTCCAGGAGCTTCACAAAGCGCTCTTTCTGAGGAGGTAGAGGTGGAGGAGGAGGTTGGGCGAAAGCAGGGACTTGGGGATCAAGCGCATTGGCCAAAGCTGGCTGACATACTGGCTAAGAGGTTGCTATACACTACGCACACCGCATCCACTGTTGAACTGACCCCTCATAACATCCATTTCCATTCAACACAGGGGCAAAATTAGGCTCAGAGAGGGGAACTGAATGGTGCAAAGTCACACAGCAAGTGAGGTCCAGATTGGGGATCTGGGAGTCACATGAGGTCTGACCAGCACAGGGTCAAGCTCTCCCTTATCTCTAGGCCTCTGCTCCTGGAACTGACCCCAAAGTTCGAGGCGGCGAAGCGGTCGGAGGCAGACACGTTGGTGGAGGCGGTGGTGTGAGCATAATAGGCGTTGATGTTGGCAAGCAGGGTGCTCATGACGGCAGGCACCCCGGGACACATGTACTTGGAAGAGAGGCAGGCAAAGTGGCTGGTAGGAGGGAATGGGAAGCACTGGGTCTGGTGTCCAGACCCCAGAATGCCTCTAAGACAGCCCTCCAACCCGTCAAACCATCTCCTTACCCTCTGCTTGATTCTGCCCTTTGAGTTTCTCTGAATTGCCCTATCTCTGCCTCCATCTCCAGCTCTCATCCCTGTCACTCAGGTTCCCACCAATGACACTTCCCTAGCCTCCAGGAAAATTACAGAACCCCGACCACACTCATCTTCTCTCTGGATTCCCCTCCCAAGAGCCCCTTCCACCCCAGATCCACCAGTGTCTTCTTGGCAACCACCCCTCCCCCCCAGCTTCCTGCACCTCACGTGCACCCCAGCCCGCAGCCTTACGTCATGGCTTGGTAGATGGACTCGACACCGTAGCGCATGGCAAATTCGTCTACAATCTCCTGGGCTGTCTCATCATAGTAAACTTTCCAGGCGTCATCACCCTTGGCATCTGGGATCTTCACGACCCCATTGTTCTGCACGTCTGTCACGAAGTGGAACAGGTTCTGCCACCACAAGGGAGAAGGTGTCATTGAGAGTATAAGGAGACACAAAGGGCCAGAGATCCCAGGTAGAGGGCAGCTTACCTCATTCACCGATCTGTTTACTCACTAATTCATTCATCTCTTTGGTCCATCCACCACCCATCCATCCATCCAACTACCCCAAATTTCAGTTATCCCTCATCCATCCTTCCGACAGTTCAACTACACACCCATCCATCTGTACGTCTGTCCATCCACCCATCTACCCACCTATCCATCTCGCTATCCATCTATTCATTTACCCGTCAATACAACTACCCCAAAACCCATCTGTTCACTTATCCACTCTTTCAAAAATTCAACTGCACATCCATCCATCCCATACATTTACCCACAACTTCACTGTCCATCCAATAATTCATCCTTCTACCCATCAACCATTAATCCACCCATCTATCACCCACCTGTCTGTGCATCTACACATCCACCCACCTACTCCAAAATTCTCCCATCCACACATCTATACTTTCAGTAGCTGAACCACACATGCATCCACCCACCCTTCCTTCCATCCATTCATCTATCCACTCACCTACCTACCCACCATTCCAACAACCCCCAAATTCACCTATCTACACAAACTTCCCTCTGACTAACTCAACCACACATCCTTCTATCCCATCTACCTACCCACAGCTTAATCTCTCCATTTAATAATTTATCAACCCATTCAACCATCCATCACCCATCTATCCACCCATCAATTTATTCATCCATCCATCTTTCCATCCATCATCTATCTGTCCATCCATCTACTCGCCCATCTCTCTATCCGACTATCTCCAATTCACCAATT
>SJYV01034332.1:0-23225 GCA_006410875.1 Neotragus pygmaeus | reverse complement strand
AAGAAATTGGGCATACATTTCTTAAGCTATACAGAATTTCTTTTCTTACATGAAAATAATCTGTAAGTATTGAGAAAAGAAATTCTGTATAGCTTAAGAAATGTATGCCCAATTTCTTTGTGAAAAACACAACAGAGAGTAAGAATGGCTATATCCCATTCAAAATACATAATATGAATTAAGTTTTTTTTTTTCCAGTCACTGATGTGAAACTCAGGGAAGTAGATAGGAAAAGTTAGTTAATCAGACAAAGAAAAGTTTACTCTCAAAAAATGCCCATAATAATAAATGATGTTTCTGTCATTTGTTTTTGCTTTACCACAAATAGAAAAGGAAGCCAGGGAATCAGGCTTCTTTGTGCTAAAATAATGAGAGAAGATAGAATATTAGAAAATAGAGTGAAAAGACTAAAATGGGGGAAATCTTTTGTATTAGCATTATACACATCAGACATGCCCAAATCCTGCAGTGACAGCCCTGAGGCTGAAGATAAGCTATAAATAAAACCAGGAGATATTTATTCCTAATTATTTTTTATTGGTGAATAATAAGGATTATTAACATTAGGATAAGCAATGGGGAAGGCAATGGCAATCAGTGTTCTTGCCTGGAGAATCCCAGGGACCAGGGAGCCTCGAGGGCTTTCGCCTATGGAGTCGCACAGAGTCGGACATTACTGAAGTGACTTAGCAGCAGCAAGCAATGGATGTTCATGTTTAAAGACAATTCTCATAAAGGAAAAGTATTTTTATCTCATTTAAATCTTGCTTCTTCAGATTTTCATAATCTTATATATAAGTACTTGAAATTGGCTGATTTTACTTTTTTATAATCTAACATTTGGAAAAAACATAAATAGGAAATGAGGTCCTTTGAAACTTAGAACAAATATCCAGGTAATGTTAAAATGAAAGCTATATTGTCAATTTTAACATTACTAATAGTTTAAAAGTCTTTCAGTATACTGATATATGTATCAAATGGATATCTTAGAGCATCAGTCCCTAACCTTTCTGGCACCAGGAACTGGTTTTGTGGAAGATAATTTTTCCATGGACTAAGGGATGGGAGATGGTTTCAGAATGATTTAGGTACATTATATTTATTTTGCACTTTATTTCTATTATATTTATATCAGCTCCACCTCAGATCATCAGACATTGGATCCCGGAGGTTGGGGACCCCTGTCTTAGAGGGCATGCCAACTGACACTGGAGATTGATCTAAGCATATATTTCAGAATGTTTCCAAGACATGACAGTGACCATACACACCAAATTTTGAGACCAGTTGTTCCCTTATCTATGTATTCAACACCTGAAATGTTGTCAGATATATCAGGATCTAGGATTTGAGGATGGAGAAGGCAGTGGCAACCGACTCCAGTACTCTTGCCTAGAAAATCCCATGGATGGAGGAACCTGGTAGGCTCCAATCCATGGGGTCATGAAGTATCAGACATGACTGAGCAACTTCACTTTCACTTTTCACTTTCCTGTATTGGAGAAGGAAATGGCAACCCACTCTGGTATTCTTGCCTGGAGAATCCTAGGAACAGGGGAGTCTGGTGGGCTGCCGTCTATGGGGTCGCACAGAGTCGCACACAACTGAAGCAACTTAGCAGCAGCAGCAGCAGCAGGATTTGAGGATAGGGTTGTGAGCAAAAGAGACTTAAATCTAAGTATATTTACAGAGAAATTAATAAATAAATAAATTCAGAAAATGATAATTGCTATAAAGAAAAAAGGTAATACAATGTGATCTAAGAGAAGTATGCTACTTTGGATGTAATTATTAAGGAAGTATTCCCTGTATAGGTGGTTTGTGAATTGAGATTATGAATGTTGAAAAGTTCATCATTTGAACATAAGGAGAATACTGTTCCAGTCAGTTGGAGCAATTAGTACAGAGTACTAAGCAAAGAAAAAGCAGAAGTCTAAGAAGTAGTGGAAGTCCTAGCAGGGGATACAGCCATGAGGAGGATAAGGCAGAGGTGACAGGGAAGACCTGATCGCAAATAGCAGAACTTCTGGTTCCAAACAAACAAAGGAAGATTGGCTATGAGAAGGTGATTATCATTGTAGGCTTGTCAGAATACTGGAGATCTTTTCAAAAGCAGAGTCATTTGGAGGAATTTGGTATGGAAATAGAGTTCAGTGTTTAAAGCCAAACTTCTGGTAGCATATATTAAAAAAAAGCTCTGCCATTGATGGCAATTCTGCTTTTCCAATTCTTCTTGCAAAAAAACTTTGGTGTCACCCTTTATTCCTTTCAATCTTTTATAACCTCCTTATGAATTCTCAGTAAATCTCGTGACCCATAACTTCAATTTTCACTCACCACCTTAGTTCAAATCATTGTCATTTCCTACCTGCATTAATGAAGTAAAATGCTCATCGGTTTTTCCAGTCCTGCCCAGACTCCTCATGTTCTATTTGAAGCACTGTTCCATCCCTGCTCTGCTAATTACATGTGAAGGCATATGGAATGTAAAGACTGAATAGTATGTGGAAGGCACAAAATACTTATTTAATGAATGAGTAATTGAGATATCACAATGGCAAGGGGTCGGAATGAAGAAAATAATGGATACCAAAACATATATACAATGAGGGTTTCAGGAGAGGGTTACTGAGAGTAAATATTGTGATAGTGGTTGAGGAAGGTTTAAATAAAAGATAAGGGTAGCAGCACGGATGTTACATGGTGTTCCTTGTGGTCTTCAGTTGAAACCATCACTGGCACACTCAAATTTCCATAATCCTTGATCTTTGACTCACATCTCTCAGCACTGGTACTTGAATAGCTTGATAATCCCTTGCTTGATTTCCTGGGTTCGTACTCCATAAACAGTGGGATTCAGGGCTGGTGGGATGAGATGGTGCAAGACATTGAGAAGAATGGGTACCTCTGGGGATACTTTTTTCCCTGCCTTATTTGTGAAGATGAAGACTAGCAGCAATGTATAGAAGAAAAGTATAAGAATGAGATGGGAACCACAAGTACTCAGTGCTTTGGTGGATGCACCTCCTGACTGCAAATGCATAACAGCACTCAAGATGAAGCAGTAGGATAGCAAGATAAGGACCAGATCAGAACCCAGTGGGCACCAAACACTCACAAATTGGTAGAGCTTATTTAGGTGAATATCTCCACAGGAGAGCTTTGCTACAGAAATGTTGGCACAGATACAGTTTTCCACTACATTGCTGGCACAGTAATTGAGTCTCGCAGCCAGAATTGGTGTAGGCAGCGTGGCCAGCAAATTGCGGAAGATGATGAAGATGGCCGCATTGATGACGAACTGTTCTGTGATGATGGATGGGTAGCGCAGTGGGTGGCAGATGGCCACGTAGCGGTCATAAGCCATGACCAGAAAGGCGGAGGATTCCATGGGAAGGAATGAATTCATGATGAACATCTGCAGGAAGCAGCCCATAAAGCTGATGGGCTTCATGTCAAACCAGAAGATGAGCAGGACCTGCCAGAATTATTATTTTCAAAAGCAGTGCATTCACTCCCACCCTAGGGTACCTAACCCTTGGATAATCCTTTGATGGCTTCAACCACTCATATCCCCAAACCACAGTCTCATAATCCTAACGGGGACAGTGTTCTAATTTCAAATACCTTCTATGTGCATCCCAACTTCCAGAGCCCGATTTATATACTTTTCAACTATAGATCACACTATTTTGTTTAAAAAAATTTATTTCTAGTCTGTCTTCTCTTGATCTCTATAGTTCTTACCCAAACTTCATACAGACACATCTGCTCAACTAAATGTATCACGAGGACATCAAATCCAATAAGCTCAATACTTATATTTGGACACCCTCCAACCTCTCCTTATACATAAGAAACATCTTCCAATTATGCCTCCTACCTCAGTATATGACATAAATATACATCTAGTTACATTTTTAAGTTTTTTAATGTTGATCAGTTTTAAAGGCTTTATTGAACAATAAGTGTTGTTCCAATATTGCTTCTGTTTTACGTTTTGGTTTCTTGGCCTTGAGGCAGGTGGGATCTTAGCTCCCCCAACAGGTATCGAACCCACACCATCTGCACTGGGAGGTGAAGTCATAAGCACTGGACTGCCAGGGAAGTCCCTAGTTATGTTTTAGAAAGAAAAGTCTTGAGTCCTTGAATATAAGGGTGGGGTGATTCAGAGTCAAGGAGAATCTCCTTAGAAGTAAAGAGAAAGTCAAAACTTGGAATATCACTGACTCAGACATTGAGAGAGGGCTTCTCAGTTTGAAAAAAAAATGTGAAACCTAAAAATCATAGGCATTGAGAATGAGGGGAGACATATCTGGAAGCTGTGATAGACCTTGTATGATACTGTTGGCAACTCACTGAAAATTTTACAGGAGTATTTACATCTGCAAAGTAAGGTAGTGTTTAGAGAAAGATGACTGAATACCCAGGAGTGAATCCAGGGAGGGTCTGACCTTAGGGATGACTGTGAGGCAGAGGATGACGTCCAGCACAGAAAGGATGGCAAGCAGGAAGTACATGGGCTCGTGCAGAGATGCCTCCTGCCAGATGGCAAGTAATAGCAGAAAGTTGGCCCCAAGGGCCAAAACTAGGAGAGGAGCCAGGACTAGAGACAGCCAGTGCTGGGTATCCTGCATTCCTGGAAAGCAGATCATCAGGAATTCAGTCACCTGGGTCCCCGTGTGGTTGAGAGATAACACCATGGCTGGCAGGTAAGCCTGAAACTGACTGAAAGAAAAGAGATATGAATTCAGAGTTTGATTGTTACTTTGGTAATCCCCTGACTGATTTATCTGCCTTCATTCTAGGCCATAAAGTTTCTCCATAATTCTATTGACATTAAATCTGAAATTTAAATTGGATAAAATCACTCTTTGTTAAAACATTTTCCTTAGCATTCATAACTTTATGAAGCAAGAATAACTCCCTTCACATGAGTATGCTCCAACTCCACACACATAGACACAGCCCATTATAGAGCATGCTTTGTTTTGTCTCACCTCCGTGTTTTAGCATGTGTCATATCCTTCTCCTAGAATTAACTCTCCTGCCCTTAAATAAATAGCTTCTGTTTGCCCCATTCTATCTGTGCCATGAGTTACACCTCTTAGAAATTTAAGAAAAAATATGTTTTTTCTTGTTACTCTTTTCACATATATTTATAATTAAATGCTTCTTCCACTTCTCCTTGTTCTCTATGACCCTTAAACATCCTGAGCATACTTACTACTGTTAAAGCATTAATAAAAACTTTCTCATATTCCTTCACATTTCCTATTTGTCTTCCAAAAACTCTATGTTCCATCTGCCAGCAGTGGAATCTTATCTCTTTATTATAGCACAAAGAAAAATACCACATATCTGGTAACACAATAAGCACTCAATAAGTACTATTCAGATAGGAGACTGATAGATTATTGAAGGCATCATAACAACTCGCACTCATTTAACTCATTAATGCTATCTCCACATCTTGCTCTACCATTAACCACTGGCACTGTTGCTTAACACTCATTAAAAATCTGAACAAAATAAAATGCATAAATATTTTAATGCTGAGAGGAAAAAAAGAACAATAAATAGAAAAGACAGCTGTGCAGTGTCTTATTTGCATGAGTCTTTGGTAAGTAACTGCTTAAAACAAACAAACAAATTGTTTATCATTTTCTGAAAAAAGAAGAAAAATTAAAGAAATGAGGTTCTAAGACAAGGGAAGAACTGAGGAATACTTAAACATGCCCCAGAATAAAAGCTCACAGACAGAAGGGTCAATTCTTTTTGAGTATCTTCTTAACCATCTAGGATCCTGCTGGTAAAGTAGTTGCCAGGTTGGGCTGTGCTCTCTCCTGAAGCAATAGATGGATTTCGGAGCACACACACACAAAAAATCTCCCTATCAAGGTTTGGAGATGTTTATTTTTCTTGACCCTGTAGTATGGGCTTCGCATCAGGACTCTCTTTTATCTAGACCAGCAGTTCCTCAGTACTAGTGTGTGTCAGAATCACCTGGAGAGTTTGTTGATGCACAGGTTGCCTGATGCACAGAGGATAGTCTGCAGAGTTACCAACTTTGTAGGTCTGTCTGCAGGGAAGCTCAGCTCAGCTTTAGACATCAAACTGATTGTTTCTCCCATTATCTTTAGACATTTAATACAATTCTGGCCAATCTCTATAGTCTCCTGATTTGAAAATTGTCTTCCTCCCATGGACTCTCTGGGAATTCTCTAGGTTTTTTTTAATGGTTTTATCTTTCTTCCTGGACCTACAGTTCTTAGCCACCTCTCCTGGTGGTTCATTAAGGTCATTAGGATCAGGGGCAATTTTTTTTAATTTATTTATTTATTTTAATTGGAGGCTAATTACTTTACAATATTGTGGTGAATTTTGCCATATACTGAGATGAATCAGCCATGGGTGTACATGTATCCCCCATCCTGAACCCCCCTCCCACTTCCCTCCCCATCCCATCCCTCAGGGTTGTGCCACTGCGCCAGATTTGAGTGCCCTGTTTCATGCACCAAACTTGGACTGGTGATATATTTCACATATGGCAATATATATGTTTCAATTCTATTCTCTCAAATCATCCCACCCTCGCCTTCTCCCACAGAGTCCAGAAGTCTGTTCTTTATATCTGTATCTCTTTTGCTGTCTTGTATATAGGATCATCACTACCATCTTTCAAAATTCCATATATGTGTGTTAATATACTGAACTGGTGTTTTTCTTTCTGACTTACTTCACTCTGTATAATCAGCTCCAGTTTCATCCACCTCATTAGAACTGATTCAATTGAGTTCTTTTTAATAGCTGAGTAATATTCCATTGTATATATGTACCACAGCTTTCTTATCCATTCATCTGCTGATGAAGCATCTAGGTTGCTTCCATGTCTTAGCTTTTGTAAACAATTCTGCAATGAACATTGGCATACACATGTCTCTTTCAATTCTGGTTTCCTCGATGTGTATGCTCAGCAGTGGGATTGCTGGGTCATATGGCAGTTCTATTTCCAGTTTTTTTAAGAATCTCCACACTGTTCTCCATAGTGGCTGTACTAGTTTGCAATCCCACCAACAGTGTAAGAGGGTTTCCTTTTCTCCGCACCCTCTCCAGCATTTATTGTTTGTAAACTTTTTGATAGCAGCCATTCTGATTGGCTTGAGATGTTACCTCATTGTGGTTTTGATTTACATTTCTCTGATAATGAGTGATGTTGAGCAATTTTTCATGTGTTTGTTAGCCATTTGTATGTCTTCTTTGGAGAAATGTCTGTTTAGTTCTTTGGTCCATATTTTGATTGGGCTGTTTATTTTTCTGGTATTGAGCTGCTTGTATATTTTTGAGATTAATTCTTTGTCAGTTGCTTTGTTTGCTATTATTTTCTCCCATTCTGAAAGCTGTCTTTTCACCTTGCTTATAGTTTCCTTCATTGTGCAAAAGTTTTTAAGTTTAATTAGGTCCCATTTGTTTATTTTTACTTTTATTTCCACTACTCTGGGAGGTGGGTCATAGAAAATCCTGCTGTGATTTAAGTCAGAGTGTTTTGTCCATGTTTTCCTCTAAGAGTTTTATAGTTTCTGGTCTTACACTTAGATCTTTAATCCATTTGTATTTGTTGCTAGAAAGTATTCTAGTTTCATTCTTTTACAGGTGGTTGACCAGTTTTCCCAGCACCACTTGTTAAAGAGATTGTCTTTTCTCCATTGCATATTCTTGCTTCCTTTATCAAAGGTAAGGTGTCCATGGGTGCACAGATTTATCTCTGAAATTTCTATTTTGATCCATTGATCTATATTTCTGTCTTTGTGCCAGTACTATACTGTCTTGATGACTGTAGCTTTGTAGCATAGTCTGAAGTGAGGTAGGTTGATTCCTTCAGTTCCATTCTTCTTTCTCAAGATTGCTTTGGGTATTCAAGGTTTTTTGTGTTTCCATACAGATTGTGAAATTATTTGTTCTAGTTCTGTGAAAAATACTGTTGGTAGCTTGATAAGGATTGCATTGAATCTATGGATTGCTTTGGGTAGTATACTCATTTTCACTATATTGATTCTTCCAATCCATGAACATGATACATTTCTCCATCTATTTGTGTCACCTTTGATTTCTTTCATCAGTGTTTTATAGTTTTTTATATATAAGCATTTTGTTTCTTTAGGTAGATTTACCCCTAAGGACAGAAAATTCGCAAGGAAACACAAACTTTAAATGATACAATGGACCAGTTAGGCCTAATTGATATCTATCTTTTTTCTTCATGGCATTTGGCACAAATTCAGACACTTACAATATGTCTCTAATAATTCAAGAAGGACTGCTCTCTAGTCAGACTCCCAGTCCAAACTTCCATGAGCTCAGTTAGCCCACACTCTAATGTGCTCATGCTCTTCTGATATCAGTGATCTTCAGGGTCTTCACAAACCAACAGCTGCAGCTATAACAACATTCTCTGAAGTAAACAGTAAGTAAAGTTGAGGACCAAACTGCAAGTGTCACTTATGCTTGGCTTTCCAATGTACTGTTCCCAAAAATACTTACAGAGAAAATCTGTGCCAAATAATAGTAACAGTTTGACAACTCAGCTGTTTTCAGACAATGTGTGACTCCTCCACTTGGCCTCCTACTCTGGCTTTGCCCAGATGAAGATGCTGTGTCTATAACAGTCACTGTTGTGCAGCTGGAAACATGATGAATTGGTTTAAGAATACTGCTCCCTTGGGGTCCTGCCTCCCTGCAGATACACACATAGTTTCACTATTAAAAAAGAGAATTTTGCATTTAAATTNATGAAGATGCTGTGTCTATAACAGTCACTGTTGTGCAGCTGGAAACATGATGAATTGGTTTAAGAATACTGCTCCCTTGGGGTCCTGCCTCCCTGCAGATACACACATAGTTTCACTATTAAAAAAGAGAATTTTGCATTTAAATTCAGATGAAATGAGAAATCAGTGACCAGCTTACATTTTCTCTTGAAATGTCTGAGAGTTATATAAACTGAGATATTATTGGTGATGGAAAGAAGTATCACTCAGAGACTTGGAGGATGTATTTAAGAAATCCTTTAAAAAGACAAATGTCATTAGATAAGAAATGACTTCCTCCTACATATTAGCTACATTCTAGAAAAATTATTTTTTTAAATGAGTACTTTATGATGATTTGTTTTATTATTGAGTAAAAGTGTTAGTGGCTTAGTCATGTTTGACTCTTGGCAACCCCATGGACTGTATAACCTGCCAGGCGCCTCTGTCCATATAATTCTCCAGGCAAGAATACTGGAGTGGGTAGCCATGCCCTCTTCCAGGGAATTTTCCCACCCCAGAGACCTAACCCAGGTCTCCTGCATTGAAAGCAGATTGTTTACTATCTGAGCCATGAGGAAAACCATTAGTTTTTAGTTATTAAATTTTATGTTTTTTTAATTTATTTATGTTTTAATTGAAGGATAATTTCTTTACAGAATTTTGTTGTTTTCTGTCAAACCTCAACATGAATCAGCCATAGGTATATATATATATATATATCCCCTCCCTCTTGAACCTAGAAATATCTTTACACAGGAAAAAATATGTCACTTAAGTGAAAACAAATATATGGATAAATAGAAACTTTCTATTCTCTAGTTTCATAAAATTTCACCCCAAAAATGAAATAGCAATAGTAAGGTGAATAATTGTAGGAATGTGTAGTAAATTTGTAAGCACACATAGAAAGACATATTCTGAAAATAATGAGCTGGGAGAAACTGGAATAGTGGTCATATAGAGAACACTTGAGAAGTTTTATACTTGGGTTAAAACTAGTTTTGGGAATTGTGAAACAGAGAAGAAAGAGCAGTTTAAAGCTATTGCTTTGATGAAACACAATACCATGGAAGTAAATTATTTAATAATCTTTTAAAGAATGACTAACTTCATCATGGGCTTCCCAGGTGGCTTAGTCACAAAAGAGCACCCCTGCCAATGCAGGAGACACAGCAAATGTGGGTTTGATCCCTGGGTGGGAAGTATCCCCTGGTGTAGGAAATGGCAACCCACTCCAGTATTCTTGCCTACAAAATTTCATGGACAGAGAAGCCTTTCAGGCTATAGTCCACAGAGTTGCAATGAGTTGGACATGACTGAGCCACTGAGCGCACAGATTTCTCATAGACAAGCTGTACTAGAGGATATCCTCAAATGATTCATAAAATAACAGATACTGCTGCTGCTGCTAAGTCACTTCAGTTGTGTCCAACTCTGTGTGACCCCATAGACAGCAGCCCACCAGGCTGCCCTGTCCCTGGGATTCTCCAGCCAAGAATACTGGAGTGGTTTGCCATTTTTTTCTCCAATGCATGCATGCATGCTAAGTCACTTCAGTCGTATCCAACTCTGTGTGACCCTATGGACAGCAGCCCACCAGGCTCCCTTGTCTACAGGATTTTCCAGGCAAGAATACTGGAGTGCCCAAAAAGGGGTATGGTCACAAAAAGAGCAAATTAATCCTAGGAATACTGACCAAAATCTGAGTCTCCACTATTTTTAGGGTGATCATGGAAGGAATTGCAAAGAGTAAAATCCACTTATCTTTGTTCAATTAATCCACTAATTTGTAAGTCTTAATTCTATGGGAAGACAAGGTAGCACCAGGACAGGATATAAAAATTGACACAACAGACTGAAAGTAGAATGAGAAAGTCAATTTAACTGTATATCTAAGATAAGCAGGTCTAATCACACTAGGACCACAGCCTTGTCTAACTCAATGAAACTAAGCCATGCCCTGTGGGACCACCCAAGACAGGCAGGTCATGGTGGAGAGGTCTGACAGAATGTGGTCCACTAGAGAAGGGAATGGCAAACCACTTCAGCATTGTTGCCTTGAGAACCCCATGAACAGCATGAAAAGGCAAAATGATAAGATACTGAAAGAGGAACTCCCCTGGTCAGTAGGTGCCCAATATGCTACTGGAGATCAGTGGAGAAATAACTCCAGAAACAATGAAGGGATGGAGCCAAAGCAAAAACAATACCCAGTTGTGGATGGGACTGGTGATAGAAGCAAAGTCGGATGCTGTAAATAACAATATTGCATAAGAACCTGGAGCTTTAGGTCTATGAATCAAGGTAAATTGGAAGTGGTCAAACAGGAGATGGCAAGAGTGAACATCGACATTCTAGGAATCAGCCAACTAAAACAGACTGGACTGGGTGAAATTAACTTAGATGACCATTATATCTATTACTGCAGGCAGGAATCCCTTAGAAGAAATGGAGTAGCCATCATGGTCAACAAAAGAGTCAGAAATGAAGTACTTGGATGCAATGTCAAAAACAACAGAATGATCTCTGTTCATTTCCTAGACAAACCATTCAATATCACAGTAATCCAAGTCTATGCCCCAACCAGTAATGCTCAAGAAGCTGAAGTTGAATGATTCTATGAAAACCTACTAGACCTTTTATAACTAACACCCCCAAAAGGTGTCCTTTTCATTATAGGGGACTGGAATGCAAAAGTAGGAAGTCAAGAAACACCTGCAGTAACAAGCAAATTTGGCCTTGGAATATGGAATGAAGCAGGGCAAAGGCCAATAGAGTTTTGCCAAGAGAACACACTGGTTATTTCAAACACCCTCTTCCAAAACACCAGAGAAGACTCTACACATGGACATCACCAGATGGTCAACACCTAAATCAGACTGATTATATTCTTTGCAGCCAAAGATGGAGAACCTGTATGCAGTCAGAAAAAGCAAGAATGGGAGCTGACTGTGGTTCAGATCATGAACTCCTTATTGCCAAATTCAGACTTTAATTGAAGAAAGTAGGGAAAACCATTAGACCATTCAGGTATGACCTAAATCAAATCTCTTATGATTATACAGTGGAAGTGANCCAGGGAGAAGGGCCAGCAAATCTCCAGTCAGGAAGCTAGACTGGACCCTGAACTCTGCTCTGCTCTGCCCGGCTGGCAGCACACATTTCCATCCCCTGTCCCTGGCTCTGCCCACAGGGAATGCCCCCAGCATCTCAGGGCCTCCCCCAGGTGGCAGTTAGCAGGGTTTCCTTCCAGCAGACTCCATGCCACTCTGCCCCCACGCTAGGCCTGACCAGCACTGCACGTACATAGGAGAAATGTCAGCTGTCTACAATAGCAAATCACAGCCTTTCAACCACACTAAATCCACTCTAGAAAATATCAAATTATTTCCATCATTAAATCCAAAATGCCATAAAACAAATTGCATCTCAGCTATTTATCTGGAAATTTCTCTAGTACTCATTCCCGGCACCCCTGAGTGCTTTAGCATAAGGAGTGGCTCGAGATGAATTGCCATGTCCACTGGCTGGTTACCCAGCCACGTTTGATGAAAATTTGATGTTTTATTGGCCTTTTTTCTATTAAGTGAAAGAAAATTAGTTTTTCCCTGAGGTCAGACCGATGTGTGGTGAGTTCATCTCAGCTGCTGTGACCTACAAGTATAAAGGCTCTTCTTGAAACCCTGCCCTCCTTGTTCAGGGATTACAGGATTCTGGGTCACAGGAATTTCCAGCATGTCCCCAGAGACTCCCAGATGCCTAGGCCTGCATCAAGTTGAATAAAATCCAAGTTTGGCTACCCACTTTTTTTTTTTTTTTCCTCTTTACATGATGCTTCAAACTGCAACTTCTCAAAAAACCTCAATGGCTTCTCGCTGCTTAGAGAATGAAGTCCAGCTCCTTCTCTGTATTTGAGGTCTCTGGCCACGATCTGACTGTTTGGTTTAGTCTCCTCTACCCACTCCCATTTGGACTCCCTCCAGCCCTGTCTTAGCTCATGGGACCTTTGTCATCCCCTCTTCAGAATCCACAAGGTCCTAACAAGTTGTCCTAGACCACCTCTCTGTCCTAAGATGGATTTTTCTGAGCTGAAGAAACTCCTTACACTTTTCCCCCAAATAGCCCCACTTAGCACCTTCCCTCTGAGTTCCTGCTGATCTCTTTCCCTGCAATGTTATAACTTTCCCTCATTCTCAGTGTTTAAAAAGCTCCGCATCCTGCAAGGCCCAACTGAGTGCCACCTGCCCCAGGCAGTCCTCCATGTTCAGCAGTCTAGCAACAAAGCCTCACTCCCCCTCCTCAACTTCCCATGCATTTTCTGTCTAAGAGGTCCCTGTGGTTCTTCTCCAATATTTCCCAGAGTGACAGTTATCCATGTGTATTTTTTGCCTCTTCAACTCGACCATAAGCTATCTGAGAGATGGTCAGACCCTATCTTTTAGCATAGAAGGTCTGTCTGCTGGGAGGCGGAGGACCTTGGGCACAAACCTGAGATGTTTTTGTTTCTCCAGACAAACCGATTAATCCACAAAGTCTGCATTGGAGAAAACAACGTGATAGAAGAAGAAATCCGCGTGAACAAAAGCGTGCACGAGTGGGCAGGAGGGGGCGGAGGAGGGGGAGGAGCCACCTACGTGTTTAAGGTGAGGTCTGTGTGCCATTCCCCAGGGCAAGGGCCTTCTCTGCATCCTGGCTTTGAGTCCTCAGGACAGACCAAGGAACCACGCACCTTGGGTGCTCTTAGCTCCATTTAAAGTTGAGGAAGCGGAGACCCATTGGGATATAAGGTTCCCTGTCTGTCCAGGAAAGGGCAGGCCCTTCTCATGCTGATGTCCCAGCTCGGTTTCACTAGGCAGGCCTTCATCGTCCTGCTTCAGAGTCCCAGAGGGTCCCACTGTGCCTTCCTGTGTCTTCGGGTGGACTTTTCTGATATCATCGAAGATAGACAAAGATTTCCTGTTGGGTCCTCCTGCAGGGCCAGCGGTTCTGAGGGCTTAATCTTGAAGTTGTGGGGTCAAAGCAGAGAGCCCTGCGTGCAGAGGAAGGAAAGAAGAGAGACCTGCCCTGAACACCAGCTCCCAGATCCCTGAGGCTCAAGAAGTGCTCTAGGAAAGGGGCGGTATAAACAGCCCCAAAGACTGATCCTTGCCTCCCAGTGTTCATAGACATTTATACCTCCTGATGCTTTTGCTTCATTACGAACTCAGACTGATACAGGAGCTGGGGGTTGAAGGGGACAGAAGAGCTCATGGGCTCTTGTAACATGAGATGGGAGCCCTCAGACCACCGAGATGTCACCCACTGCCCAGCAGACACTCAGACATGTTTAAGCATTTAAATGGCTCAGAGGGCTCCGGGGTGGGAGCCCTGCTCGGCTTCTCAATCTCTGAATGTCTCTCCCCTCGCAGATGAAGGATGGCGTGCCAGTGCCTCTGATCATTGCAGCCGGTGGTGGTGGCAGGGCCTATGGGGCCAAGACAGACACGTTCCACCCAGAGAGACTGGAGAATAACTCCTCAGTCCTAGGGCTGAACGGCAATTCTGGAGCTGCAGGTAAATCTCTGCAAGCCCAGCCTCTTCAAGAATGGTCCCCGAGGACTGTGTGAGCTTCACCTTGACTGGACACCATCACATACCTGTGGGCATCTTAGTCATGGGCACTTGAGACGCTGGGAGCTCTGGATATGTGGGATTAAAAGAGGAAAGACAGGTCACACCTTGGGGATCCAGAAGCCACATTGCTGGTATGGGGTTTGGACTTGCAGAAGGTCATTGACAAAATGAGGCAGGAGGCAGCATTCTGACTGCCAACCCAACCCTCCCTGGGATTTATCAAATGGAACTAGATGTGAGCAGATGGAAGAAATCTGAGCGGGGTCGGCCTCCCAGGTCCCTGTGGTTTGTTTGTACTTCCAGGCCCTGGGCTGCCAGCTCACATACTTCTCACATGGAAAGAAAATCTCTGTCCATGGTAGGGCTGTCTGCCTCCTTAGTGAGAGCCAGTCACACAGAGATGGGGGACAGACTCTGAAGGAGATGTGAATTCCTGATTCCTCGGAAGTCAACCATTCATCTTTGTGTGTTCTTTTCTCCACACTCAGACCGAGGGAGGATTTTTTAAGGCATTTAGAGATTTGCGCTTAATTAAAATAAATACTCAAACTTTCTCTTCAACTGAGAGATGGCTAGAGAAAGAGGAAGGAGAAACAGTCATTGTGTCCACAGCGAGGAATTACCCCAGTGATATTTACAGCACCCCTTATGTCAGTCAGCATTTAATAAATTACAAAACATTTCCACATCTATCGTGCATGTTCTTTTCAAAACTGTCCTGTAGGATTTTCCAGACATATTATTTTCATTTTACAGGAGTGTCAAGAAGCTCATTGAAAGTTTTAGGGTTTGTTTTCCCCTCAGGATGACCAAATAGTTTCATACTTAATCCATTTTTAAAAATGTTGTTGTTGATGTGTTTTTACGTTCACGACCATTGTTTTATTTTCCACACATTTGCTTGAAGGCTGGAATGTGCAGAATGCAAGGGTAGGGTGCTGGGGGCAGGGGAAGGGGGGTAGACTTGGTTTCAGGCCCATCTCATCCTAATTTATTTATGAAGTTCATGGCCCCACGTAGCCATAAGAGCCCGCTTCCCGCTAATGAAGCTGAGGGGGCCTTCCCTCCACCACGTGACATAGACAACAGCCTTGACAGGCCCACACCCACTCTCCAGCTGGCAGAGGGAGGCCAGATTCTTGACGTCCTGCCGCTTCCAGAACTGGCAGATGGTCCTGCCCAGGGCTCTGGTTATCCCTGTTCTAGACCCAAGCTTATTCGTGACCTTGACCTAATTTCCTGAAACCTATCTCCCTCTCGCTAGCACCAGAGTCAGCCCTGTCTACAGTTTCCCCCTACCTACACGTCCCTCTGCTGCCCCCTCTGGGTCCAGAAGAACCTTGGCCAGGAGTTCTCCCGAAGAACTGAGACATGTCCAGGCAGATTAACCCTTACGGTCCCAGCAGACGCAGGCACTGTTATTTCTCTAGGTTTCCACCCCCAACCTTCTGCAGGAGCAGAAAAGGTTTTGGAGTCTTTGGGAGTAAGGCTGCCTCATGAAATGTCATATGAAACAATAAGGGGAGACAAAGTAGGGATCCTGGAGTTTCAAGGGCTTCGGGAGAGATGTATTGTGGTCTGCCTGTGGCCTTAAGATAAAGTTGCAATCAAGCTAGCTCTGTACAGACCCTTTGCAAGAGTTCAGAGCAGGCCCAGGCGTAGAGAAGCACAGCTCCAGCTGCAGCCCTTGTAGCCAGAGCATCACCGCCTCTGCCTCCAGCCCTCTTTGCTCTTGACCTTAGAGCAACTTAGACCCCGCTGGCAAGACCCTGCCTGGGCTTCGGGGTGTGAGGCCTTCTGCATGTGTGTGTGTCTCACAGATGCCCAACGATCCCTCCCCTTGGTGGTTTATAAAACATCTCGCACACTCCCTTTCTCCTTTGATCCTAACGTCCACCCCAAAAGGTGAGTCTCCTTATCTCCAAGTTACAGGTGAGGAAACCAAGGCTCAGACCAGGAAAGCTCTTGCCTAGTAAACAATTATATCCCTTTGGGTTATCTGATGCCTAATCCAGGATTGCTGCTAGGAATTTCACTTCTGTGATCTTGGTGGGGTATTGACAGTTGGTCCTTGTTCTTGTTGGGAGGAGAAGTAGTTAACAATATGAAAGCCAGGAGCTTCAAGAGTTGGCAGGCCCAGAGGGAATGCAGAGGAACAGATTAAGTCATCATGCCGCCTGCTCCCCAACCCTCATCCCTATCCCTTAATGAGCACAGTTTGGGGTTTTGAGCCAGAGGCCTGACAGGAAGCAGGGGTACACGGCCCACTTCCATCTGGACATGCACAGCTGTGGCCAGAGCAGGTCTCCCTCCAGCAAAGGGCAGATGCCTGGTTTTCTAGTCGTGGACTCTGAAGGCCCCAGGCCCCACTGAAGACAAACCCCCTGGGCGCTGGATAGGGACAAGCACCCCTGGAAGACACCGAGCCCTGCGTTCGTTGCCAGACCCAGCAGCCGCCCAAACCAGCCGGAATCCTCACTTAGGCGTTTCTCTGTCTCTGCCTATAGGTGGTGGAGGTGGCTGGAGTGATAACACTTCCTTGCTCTGGTCTGGAAAATCTTTGCTGGAAGGTGCCACCGGAGGACATTCCTGCCCCCAGGCCATGAAGAAGTGGGGGTGGGAGACAAGAGGGGGTTTTTACAAGTATATTGGATATATTTTCTCATCAAATCTATAAATGCTTTGAAATGAGAGCTTTCTCTACAGGGTTTTATAGAACTCTTTTCTTTGGAACCAGCTTTGGTGGAGTGTAAAACAGCTGTAGATTGGTAATTTTGCACATCAAGTGGCTGCAGATTGGTAAAAAGAGAAAGTGGAAAAAGTGAGCCATTTTCAAAAGGTGTTTTTAAAAAATTGTTTTCTTTCTTCCTGTTGGGTGGGTATTATCACTGATTTGGTGCTAACGCCTCTGCACTCTTAGGTGATACATCTCTCCTCCTGATAATTCATGACTGTTTGGTCCAACAGTTCCTTTAACCACCGCATTTTCAAAAATTAAAAAAAGTGTGTACTTCCTGGTAGCTTTGTATTCATTCATTCATTTCAGTCGCTCAGTCGTGTCCGACTCATTGCGACCCCATGAATCGCAGCATGCCAGGCCTCCCTGTCCATCACCAACTCCCAGAGTTCACTCAAACTCACATCCATCGAGTCGGTGATGCCATCCAGCCATCTCATCCTCAGTCGTCCCCTTTTCTTCCTGCCCCCAATCCTTCCCAGTATCAAAGTCTTTTCCAATGAGTCAACTCTTTGCATGAGGTGGCCAANGACAGCATCAAGATCCCAGCGACTCTTGATCTCTCCCAAAGCTGATGATAAAGGGGCCTTGGCTTCCCAGACTCCTCTCTGAGCCACCCTCCAGGATGCATGAGAACCCTGGAGGCCAGACTCCTCCCTTTGGATGGCCTGGCCATAGTCCTTGCCAAGCCAGCTCCCCGAGGGCCTGGTTTGCAGTTTCTGGCCTCAGGGACGCCCTACTCTCCCTTCCTTACCCCAGCCCACCAGCTTCCAGAAGGGGCCTTATTCCCCATGTTGATGGGGGCCACTCTTGAGAGCAGCCGGGGGCAATCCCAGCCCAGCCCTCCAGCACATAGCTGGCCCCTGGCCCTGGCTCTCCTCTGGGCTTCAGAGCAGAGCAAAAGAGCCTTCTGAAGCTGAGAGGCTGGGAGATGACGGCTCCAGCGCCCCCCCAGATTAGGACACGATGCATGCACGTGCTGTGATGTGCTGTCTGTGTTTTGCTTTAAGGCTGTGTGTAAGATGCTTGTGTTAGCCAGATGCTCTTCCTTTCCGAGCCCTGGGTGGGTAGGAGGAGCCCGGGGGGGAGCCCAAAGATAGCCCAAGCCCGCTGAAAGGAGGGACAGGAGACTAAAGGCACAGGGGCCCATCCCCTGCCCCAACCCTCACTAGCTGGGACAGGAGCGCCAGCCCAGGCAGGGCCAGGCACCAACCCGGCCTGGGGAGGCTAGAGCTTTTCTGACTCTTGATCACATGGACTGCTTCCTGGGAGAGCCCAGCAGAGCAGCAGAGGAGACCGTGGCCCTGGAGGAGACAGTGGCCCACGCACCCAGCAGCTACTGAACCGAGCCCCAGCTGCATCCTGTGTGCCGTGAGCTCCCTTCCCTCCCACCGCCCTGCCCTCAAGGCCCCTCCCTGACCCTGCCACTCACCCCGCTGATTCGCACGTGTATCCAGATTCAGGCACCCACCTCTCTGCGTTAAACTCTTCTCTGGTTTGCCACAGGTGGCAATGCAGCCTCAAACAATGACCCCGAGATGGACGGGGAGGACGGGGTTTCCTTCATCAATCCGCTGGGCATCCTGTACACCCCGGCTTTAAAAGGTATCCCCTCTGCCAAGTAACAGAACCTGCTTCCCTGGGTCAGTGCTCCCTCCCTCCCAGCTGAAACCCCAGGGCTACTCAGTGAGTCCAGGACACACAGGTGTGATCGTGGGTCCCTTGCAGGCAAATCTTTCTAGTGGCCACCTCACCAAGTTTTCTGGAAATCAGGATGTGTGATCTGATACATTCACAAAAGACTGACTCCAGGCAGGTCAGCCCTAGGTAAATGCAACTGTAACAGGCCCTGTGCCTGTGGCAGCCAATCTAAGGGTCCTTAGTGTGGACCCTCCCGCCTGCCTACAAGTCCTCTGAGTTTCGCTCACCAGATGCATCAGGAACTCGCCTGCACAGGCAGTGCTTTCAGTGGCAGTGGGACATAGGAACAGAGACCAGCAGCTGGAGATGAAGCACAGAGCCCGGGGGTGGGGTGCAGGGTGGCCTCCCCTGAGGCTGACCCTTCCTCCTTGTCACCAGTGATGGAGGGCCACGGGGAAGTGAACATTAAGCATTACCTAAACTGCAGCCACTGCGAGGTAGACGAGTGCCACATGGACCCCGAGAGCCACAAAATCATCTGCTTCTGCGACCACGGGACTGTGCTGGCTGAGGACGGCGTCTCCTGCATTGGTAAGGGGCTGGGTGGTGGGTGGGCACAGAGCTTGAGCCACAGCTAGTTTCCATGGTTCTGGGACACCTCAGACGCAGCTTTGTAAACTTCTTGACACTTCTGTCTGCCCCCAGTACGGGTGCTCAGATGACAGGCAAAGGGACCTGTGTGCAAAAGGTGGGTCATGGCTTGGGAAGGAGGCATAAGTCACCTGGTCCCACCGCTAGCCCAGGATGCGACCCCCACATCCCCACCAAGGGGCCAGCTCATCTCCACCAGACACCCCAGCACCAAGGACCTCAGTACTCCTAAGACACAGGGGCTCCCGTTGGGGAATTACGGAGCCAGACCCATTCTCCTCCCGACTTCCACCCCTCGGCTTCCTGCTTGTAGTGGCCCTTTGAACACGGTGTCTGAAGAGCATGCTGCCTTCCTCCTCCTCAAGCCTCCTCCAGGTTAAATAGCCCGTTTATTTCCATCCAGGCTATGGGACATGAGTCTATATCTCTTTCCCATCCTGTTGCTGCAGTTGTCCACGTCCCTTTTGAAATGCCGGGTCCAGGACCAGTCTCGGTGCCGGGTGTGGTCAGTACCGTCACATGCCCAGCTCTCCCTCCCACGTGCTGGGCCCAGTGCTCTCGTGGAGAGAGCATCAGTTCAGCCTCCAGAGTCTAACTGACAGGCACACTCTGTCTTTGGGTCAAACTGAGTTTGTAGTCACCTCAGGCAGCTGATGGCTTCCCTGGTGGCTCAGAGGAGAAAGCGTCTGCCTGCAATGTGGGAGACCCGGGTTCGATCCCTGGGTCAGGAAGATCCCCTGGAGAAGGAAAGGGCAACCCAATCCAGTATTCTTGCCTGGAAAATCCCATGGATGGAGGAGCCTAGTAGGCTACAGTCCATAGAGTTGCGAAGAGTCAGCACGACTGAGCGACTTCACTCGCTCACTAAGGCACCTGAGGGGCTTCCCAGGTGGTGCTAGTGGTAAAGAACACACCTGCCAGTGCAGGAGACATAAGAGATGTGGGTTCGATCCCTGGGTCAGGAAGATCCCCTGGAGGAGGGCATGGCAACCCACTCCAGGATTCTTGCCTGGAGAATTCCGTAGACGGAGGAGCCCGGTGGGCTACAGTCCATAGGGTCGCACAGAGTCAGACTCGACTAAAGCGACGTCACACGCACACACAAGGCACCTGGATCACTACAGCCCCTATTGGCTCACTTTCCACCCTCATCCTGTCATGTGCAGTGGATGTTTCAGGTCAGTGTCAAGGCTGTAATATTCATCCCTGTCACACAGTGCCTCTCCACAAAAGCTGTTAAACGTTGTAGAGCCAGGATGGAACTGCTTCTCACCCTCATCCTCCGAGAAGGCGGGCGGTCTGTGGGTCCAGGGCTGGGAAGGGTCTTTCTGATGTGGGGGCAGCTCAGAGCAGAATCAGTGTGGTCACACGCCCCGTGGGGACTGTCTTCCAGTATCGCCCACCCCAGAGCCCCACCTGCCACTCTCGCTGATCCTGTCCGTCGTGACCTCTGCCCTGGTAGCCGCCCTCGTCCTGGCTTTCTCCGGCATCATGATCGGTGAGTGTCCCAGAGCCCCAGCACGTCCAGAGCAGGGCAGGGAAGGAAGATCTGGCAGAACAGAACGGCATCTCAGGCTGTGCCATCTCAGGCTGAAGGGTCATTCTGGGCGGTGGTAACGAGGGCAGCCCAAGCCAAGCCAAAGCAGAAGCCCCTCTCCTTCTGTCTCCAGCACATTCCTGGCTCCTAGGAGCCCTGATTCGGAACCTCAGCCCCGTGCAGAGCCTGCTGGCTGCTCAAGGAGGGGTCTTCTTCAGAGGAGAACACCATGGCTAAAGCTTACCACCACCCACCCTCCCCAGCCCCCTCCAGACCTCAGTTTAGCTCTCATCAGACATGGGCTTCAGCGGACTCTTCTAGTTCACACCTCCAGCCCACCCTTCCCCGCTCCACAGAGAATGCAGAGCTGGTTTCTCAGTGTTTCCCATTAGCCGTGTGAGCCAAGGCGCACTGATCTGTGCGTCACAGAGGGCCCAGCCAGGCCCTTTCTGCTGGAAATGCCCACGGCAGGTGGGCAGAGACTTGAGGGGAGGCAGAAGGAAAGGAAAGGAAAGGCTTCAGGAGCACTCTGTGGCCAGCCCCATGGGGCTGGGGGAGTCTGGGGGTGGACAGGGATTCCCTGTTCTCAGTGGACCTTTGTGATTCCCATGACGCCATCCTGCAACGAGCAGGATGACAAGAGCTACCTCGTTGCACACTCACCACACGCTGAGCGAGCAACACATTTTAGTTCACTAAACCCTGTGATCACTGTTGGCATGTTTATTACAGGAGGGACTGAGTGCACAGAAGTTGACTCACTTGCCCTGGCCCATAAGTGGTGGGGCCGAGCTTTAAAAGCAGAATCCACCCTGTGAATCACCTCCCATGGAGTCTGCCTTATATACAGAATGTTCTCACATATAGTAATGACAGTGATAGTGGTCACTTGTATTGAGGAGCTCTTTAGAACTTTCCAAAACCATTTCTTTTGACCACATTACTCGGCATATGGGATCTAAGTTCCCTGACCAGAGATTGAACTCAGGCCTAGAAGTGAGACCACTGAGTCCCAACCGCTGGACAGCCAGGGAATTCCCTCTGAAACTACTCTGTTTTGGTGAATTCATTTCATTATCACAATCCCAGGGGATGAAGAGTGGAGGTTTAGGGGACAGGGCAGGCGTTACTGTCCCTGCTTACAGAGGAAGAGACTGAGATCCAAAGAGGTCACATGTCACTTGTCAGGGTCACAGCTTGTAGGTAACAGGTGGAATTAGAAGTCTTCGGGCACCAGCTTAGAGCCAGTTTGGAGACCTTCCACTCTGCAGTTGTCTCCAGCTATGTGGCTTGGTAGTTCTTCATCTGTAGGAAACACAGATGACAAAGAGCCCCAGCTGTACCTCATGCAACACCTGGACAGAGCAGAGCTACTAAGGCAAGCCCCTTCCCGGAGACTTGCACTCCTCTGACGGCCCACTTTGACTCCAGAACTTCCCAATAGCCTTGCTGGAACCTTGTTAGACTGAATGGCCATCTAGGGTCTTTGCTCAACCTTCCCTCACCCTGTCCTTCACATGGAGTCAAAACAGTCTAGTGGCTTCCCAGCCTTCCTGGATTCCCCCTGGATCATCTCTCATAGGCATTTCTCCGAATGAAATCCTTGCACTTCTAATCCTGTCCTGGGTCTGCTTCTCAGAGGACCCAAACTCATGTGCCTCTGCCCCTGCATGATACAATAAATCTTTTCATTCATATGATTTTAAGCTTTATATTTGCTTTAATCTTTCAATGAAAGGTATACTTTCACATCTATAACCATTTTGTTAGTATGACTAAGAGTGATGGAAAAAGATTTAGACCTCTAGCGGAGGAGCTAGAGATTAAGGAAGGCTTCCTGGAGGAGGTGGCCTGGCTCAGGCCACCTTGTATGGACCGCCATCTGTCTACAGTGTACCGCCGGAAGCACCAGGAGCTGCAAGCCATGCAGATGGAGCTGCAGAGCCCGGAGTACAAGCTGAGCAAGCTCCGCACCTCCACCATCATGACTGACTACAATCCCAACTACTGCTTTGCTGGCAAGACCTCCTCCATCAGTGACCTGAAGGAGGTGCCACGGAAAAACATCACCCTCATCCGGTGAGTGCCGTCTGCTGGGGCAGTGTTGTGGGGGAGGCAGAGAAGGGAGCGTTCTAGGTGGCTGGATGTCATCCCTGGACCACAGAGTCCTCCGACAACAAGAGGCCAGCAGAGCCACCCCTCGGAGCACCCCCGTCCCTCCCAGGGGGGAGAA
>SJYV01034330.1:544612-567964 GCA_006410875.1 Neotragus pygmaeus | reverse complement strand
ACTAGCGTGTGAGATGAGTGCAATTGTGCGGTAGAATATTCTTTGGCATTGCCTTTCTTTGGGATTGGGATGAAAACGGACCTTTTCCAGTCCTGTGGCCACTGCTGAGTTTTCCAAATTTGCTGGCCTATTGAGTGCAGCACCTTCACAGCATCATCTTTCAGGATTCAAAATAGCTCAACTGGAATTCCATCACCTCCATGAGCTTTGTTCGTAGTGATGCTTTCTAAGGCCCACTTGACTTCACATTCCAGGATGTCTGGCTCGAGGTGAGTGATCACACCATCGTGATTATCTTGGTTATGAAGATCATATTTGTATAGTTCTTCTGTGTATTCTTGCCACCTCTTCTTAATATCTTCTGCTTCTGTTAGATCCATACCATTTCTGTCCTTTATCGAGCCCATCTTTGCATCAGATATTCCCTTGGTATCTCTAATTTTCTTGAAGAGATCTCTGGTAACACCAGTAGCACTCTATTACTCTGGTCAAATTTGTTAGGTGCTCTACAGATTTAGAAGGCTTCTGATTTTGTTCATAATTGTTAGCAATAAAATAGCTCCTGGTAATCTTCCCGTGAGTAAAACTTGGTACACGTAGAAAAGTGTCACCCCATCTAGGTGTTTCTGCTAAGTAGTCCCCAAAGTCGCATTTGCATGATACCTCAGCTTTTAACAGACTTGTCCACTCAAGTGTCCTATCTTACATGTACCTCCCAGAAATAACTGAAGTCTGGGCATTGTTCTTGCTGAAGTTTCAAAGCTCTGGTCAAATGTTAAGCTTCCAAAAGTTTTGCTCCTAACTCTGTGAATTTGAGCACTGCTTACTGTTAATACACAGTGGTTAGTGGAAAATAAGAGGAAATGCAGCCAGTACCTGAGGAAAAAAATTATATGGAAAACCTAAAATACAAAATGGTAGGCTAAGTATGTGCTTCTAGAATTTTAAAAGAAAACTGGATGTCACTATTAAAATCTGAGCAGGTTTGCCAAAATTCCTTTGTCTAGTTGACAGGAATATGCAATGGTATGCTGACAATCTAAATTTAAAGAAAGAAAATTTACATGTGGGAGAAATTATTTAAATTTTCATCCACCTGTAATTAACTCTTATTAACAAGAAATGGTTTGCAGAGAGTAGAATGGAGATGTTATAAGGATATCTACCTGTGTTTCAGAAGGACCCTGACAGCAGCAGTAGATGGGATTGGAGAAAGCAGAAGGCCATTATCGAAGCTTTAATTCATCTGGTGACTTTGAAATACCAAAAACACTGAAGATGAAGCATTATGGAAAATATCTTGGCTTCCTCTTTCTAAGATACTCTTGGCCACTGAATTGGTGTTCTTGGAGAAGACATCTGCTTGTAGGTGATGACTGAGAAATGGAATAAATATAGGGCATAAATCTCCTGCCCCCGATTCCTTACTCTGCCAGCCATTACTAGTACATGTGGGTGTTGATTTGCTAGCTGTCCCAGATTTCAGAAAGGCAGAGATGGCTTTCAGCTAAAATTGGTGACTTGAGGATACATTTAACTACCTTATATTCTATCCATGTTTTCTACTGAAATAACCTATAGCTATCATAAATAGAAAATATAGCAATGCTGGTAATTAACAAATGAAGGAATCTTTGCTGCATACCATAAACATGAGACCATAAAGAAAAGACCTATCACTCCAGGTTTCTTTGAAGTCTGGAAATTAAATGAAAAGAGATTTCAGCAAACTCTGACTATGACCTTCATTGTAGTAGCAAGGGCTGGAGGTGACCACTGGTGACCTTATAAGGGGCTCATATGAACCATGCACTGCATGTCAGAGCCACAAGGAACAGAGACCTTGGGGTCCTTTCAAATATCTTACACTGCAAGGAGATGCAATCAGTCAATCCTAAAGGAAATCAGTCCTGAATATTCCCTGGAAGGACTGACGCTGAAGCTGAAACTCCATAATTTAGCCACCTGATGTGAAGAACTGACTCATTAGAAAAGACCCTGATGCTGGGAAAGATCTAAGGCAGGAGGAGAAGGGGAAAACGGAGGATGAGATGGTTGGATGGCATCACCAACTCAACAGACATCAGTTTCAGCAAATTCTGGAAGATGGTGAAGGACAGGGAAGCCTGGGATGCTACAGTCCATGGGGTTGCAGAGTCGTACACGCCTGAGCGACGGAACTGAACTGAACACTGAAAATGGAATGCCATGCTGGCAAAAAATAGAAAGGCTGCCATAGTTCTCTCCAAATAAAGGCAACTCTGCCAGAGAAACAGTGGGATTGCAGCTAACTTTAGGTTTAGTTGGTCTAGAACGTCAAACCAATATTAGCTCCAAAAGCATTTATACCACCAATACCGGACAAACCTTGATTTCTCTAATTCAGTAAATAACTGAAAATAGGAAAAGATAGCACAAGTCAAAAAAGATATTAATCTGAGTAATGAGATTAAATATTCTTGTATGAAATTTTGGAAATTCACTGATTAGTTGAAGAGGATTTTGCATACTGAACACAAGAATAAACAGTAGTTAAAACGGAGAAAATCTGAAATCAGAAAAGACTAAGAAAATAGAAAACGTGGTTTTTTAGTTTCAAACAAATCAGTGAATTGGAATCTAAGCCACTAGACTATTCTCTAAATCTGTGAGTCTGTTCCTTTTTGTTATATGCACTAGTTTGGGGTTTTTTTTAGATTCTACATATATGTGATATCAAATAGTATTTCTCTCTCGATCTGACTTATTTCACTAAGCATAATACCCTCTAAGTTCATCCATGTTGTTGCAAATAACAAAATTTAGTTGTTTTTTTATGGCTGAGTAGCATTCCATGGTGTGTATGTATATATAGAGAAAACACATATATATAGACATCACATCTTTTTTATTCATTTATCTGTTGGACAATTACGTTGCTTCTATGTCTTGAATATTATCAATAATGTTGCTATGAACATTGGAGTGCATGTATCTTTTTGAATTAGTATTTTTATTTCTCTTGGATATATCCCAGAGTGGAACTGCTGGGTCATATGGTAGTTCTAGAAACCTCTATAGTGTCTTCCATAGTAGCTGCCCCAATTTACATTCCCACCAACAGTGTATGAGGGTTCCTTTTTTTCCACATCCTCATCAGCATTTATTATTTGCGGGTTTTCTTGATGATAGCCATTTTGACCATTCTGACAGGCGTGAGGTGGTATCTCATTGTAGTCTTCATTTTTATTTCTCTGATTAACAATGCTGAACATCTTTTTATGTGCCTGTCGGCCATCAGTATGCCTTCTTTGGAAAAATGTCTATTCAGTTCTTTTGCCCATTTTTTAAATCAGGTTGCTTTCTTAATGTTGAGTTGTATGAGCTGTTTATATGTTTTTGATTTTGTTTGTTTTTTAATTTTTATCGAAGTATAGTTGACTTACAATGTTTCAAGTGTACAATAAAGTTAATCACATATACATATACCCACTCTTTTTTAGATTCTTTGCCCATATATGTTGTCTACATATTCTGGATATTAACTCCTTACTGTTCATCTAGTTTATTTTAAAATCCTCAGTATATATATGGTAATATGTTTGAAATTCATAGAAGAAAATATAAATTATAAATACATATAAAATAAATACAGATTATAAAAATTTACTTCAAAGGAGGAAAAGGCTTAAGTGTTTCATTTTTACAAAAGAGATTTAAAAACAAGTAAAGCAACTCACCTAAAGTTAAACATTTTATAAAAGGCAGAGCATTAATCTGAAACTTCACAGCATCTAAAAATATATATAAGGCTTCTCAATGTATTTTAAGAACTTCCATAATGTTGACAGTAAATCTGACCAGAATAGAAAACACACACACACACGTATATTATGTAGATTAATTTCACTTAATATAGATGGAAAAAAGCAGAAATAAAACACAGGAAACTGAATGCATATTTAAAATAATAATACACAATAACAATATCTATTTCAGTAATGCAAGGATTATTCACTCTGAGGAAATGTATAATATTACAACAATATATTAAACAAAAAAATTCCATGATACTTTTGATAGGTTTAATATACCTATCAAAGGCATTTGATATAAATCAACATTATTTTATGATGATTTCTAAACTGAGACATTATTTTAAATTCACTTAAGAGGTTTTTTCCCCCCACTCAAAAAAGCAATCAGAACCATAGTTAAGTATAACTTAAATGTATTTCCATTGACATTTGGAATATTTGCTACTGCCCTCAATATAAGGACTAAAGTGAAAGTTGCCCAGGCATGTCCAACTCTTTGTGACCCCGTGGACTATACAGTCCTTGGAATTCTCCAGGCCACAATGCTGGAGTGGGTAGCCTTTCCCTTCTCTAGGAGATCTTCCCAATCCAGAGATCGAACGCAGATCTCCTGCATTGCAGGTGGATTCTTTACCAATTGAGCCACAAGGGAAGCCTGAATACTGGAGTGGGTAGCCTATCCCTTCTCCAGTGGATCTTCCCAACCCAGGAATCGAACCAGGGTCTCCTGCATTGCAGGCAGATTCTTTACCAACTGAGTTTACAAGGGAAGCCCCCAACGGCTAAAGCAATAAGACCAAAAAAAAAAAAAAAAATGCACAAAGAATTGACTACTAAAGGGACCATATTTTTACAACTAAAATAACACGTCAACCCTCCTGACCCCCACCCTCATGTTTCTTATAGCCTTTCAGCTTTTCAGAGCACAAAATAGCTGCTTAATAAGTTTTGCTAAATTCTTGATGCTCCCATTTAGCATTCAAGAATTAATTCCTATAAATAAGAGTATAAAAATCCTCCCTAAATTAGAAACTAATGTTCAGCATTATAGTTTAACCACGAATCTTGTATCAGATTAAGGATACTATGACACAGAGAAGTAAAGATTCTCATATTGGTTTTCCATCTGTGATTAGGTTGGAAGGGGCAGGAGAAAGAGAGAAGGAGTGATGTGGTCGGATGGCAACTCTAGAGTTTATCTCTCTAAGCTTTGTTCACTAAAGTGATGGTATGATATGAATGGAGGTCACCATGCAGGGCAACAAGCTTGTTTTCTATTTGGAATTCTAAGAGAAACCCAGGCAGGAGACTCCATGTCGACATTTGGCTGTTGGGTAAAACTGATATAGATAAGACAAGGCTTCTACAGGATTCTATCAAATACTGTGTCTGTGCATATGTGCTAAGTTCCTTAAGTCCACCTATTTGCAACCCCATAGACTAGAGCCCACCAGGTTCCTCTGTCCAAGGAATTCTCCAGGCAGGAATATTGGAATCGGTTCCTCCTCCAGGGGATCTTCCTCACCCAGGGACTGAACCCAGGTCTGTTGTTTCTCCTGTATTAGCAGGAAGGTTCTTTAGCATCACCTGGGAAGCCCAAAGCAACTGTATCTTACTCACTTTCAGTTGAAAGACATAATAAAAAAAGATGATATCAAACCGTGAATTGTAGGCCTTTCCTGACGGTCCAGGGGGCCCAGATTCAATGCCTGGTAAGAGAACTAGATCCTACATGCCACAAATAAGACCTGGTACAGCCAAATACAGTTTTTTTTTAATGAGATGCTTATAAAATGTTCTCTAATTTCAGAGAGGTATAATGTGAAAAAATACTAATACACAAATTAGAATCAACAAAAAAAATATAATAACACTCCAAAGCCATCACATCAGGTCATATCTCACTAATTTTAGCAGCTCTTGTCCCTAAATCAGCCTTGGCATATAGTATGTGTTCAATAAACACTGACGGGAAAGAGGGAAGGGAAGAAGAGAGGAAGGAAATTGTGACTTGCCCAGCATCTGAATGCAGTCCTTAAAATTGTACATTATCTTCTTCCCTTCATTCTTTTAAATTCTAAATTTAGTTCATATTCTTGAATATTTCTGTTCTAACCAGCTCAGACACAGTCACAAGTTCTTCCTACAGGAAACTTCAGCTTGCCCCATTGTCTTAAATCATCTGCGATCCTAAGTCTATTTTCCTTTCTTCTAGTTTGGCCCTTTCAACTGTCCAAAGCAGACCTCAAAAACTTGTTTCTTCACACAGTTCTGGGGCCAGTCATGACAAGTGAAAAACAGAAGGAAAAAACTGACCACAAGGAAAACATCTAAGAACAGATGGTACTTGAGCTGTCTTGAAGCATAAGAGACAATCAGCAAAGATAGATAGAGACACAGCAGCCTCTCAGAAGACCCTTTCAGCATTCAGGGTCAACAGCTCAAAATGCTAAAGACAATACCTAAACCTCTGATTGCTCAAAAATAAAGCTTTTCATAATTTTACATTATAATTTATGTTTCATGTGTGTGAATGCACAATGTGATTTCTTCCCACAGCTAGACTATCATTAGATTTCTGAAGGCAAAGTCTAAGTGATTGAAAAAGTGCATACTTAACAGGTGATTGTCTAGCTATTTATAGCAGCAGCTGCTTTGACCCAACAGACTGGCAAATATTCCCACTCGGAAAATGCCACAGACCATTTTTCTTCCTACCTCTCTGGCTTCTCCTTTTTGATCCTTTTAACTTACATCACCTATTCCAAATTATAGAGATTTGGAGTGACCTCAAAATTCTTTCTCTAGCCCTCTTTGCTTATGTTTTTTTTTTTTAATTTCATTTTTTTAAATATTTATTTCAACCAGGAATTGAACCTGTGTCCCCTGCACTTCAAGGCAAACTCTTAACCATTGGACCACCAGGGAAGTCTCATTTTTAAAATTTTGAAATATTGGATAAATTTTAAAGAATATATGACATTTTGCAAGTTACATGAAGTTTAATGATAAAGCCAACTAGGACCAGGACTAGAGAGGGGTCAAGTGAGACATTTTTTCTTTCGGTGTGAAATTTCAGGGGGCACCAAAAAATTCAAAAACAGGATAAATAACATTTTAATACAATATTTTAAAAATCAAAGTTAATGTGAAAAATCCCATGATGAACAAAATATGACACTTTTAGGTAAAGACAGTAGTAAAACTGATCCTGTAGTTTTACTGCCTCACTTGATTCACCCTAATACTAGCCCTGCTTCCAATATAATTTGAAAAACCAGATGTCTGACCTGAGGGTTGTGGTTTGCCAATTTGATTTTTTTAATATAGTATTAAAATATGATTTATCTTGATTACTAAGTTTTTTGACACTTCTTAAATTTGCACTTGAGGTGAATTCTGCACTTAACTTCTGCTCAGTGGTAGCTCTGTCTGCTGCCCAATTTATGAAATGGAAAATGTCTTTCAGTTTTTTGCTTGTAAACTTTATAAAATCTAAATGTTGGGGCTTCTTTGGTGGCTCACTAGTAAAGAATCCACCTGCAATGCAGTAGACGGCCTGCAATGCAAAATAGGAGGGTTCTATTCCTGGGTTGGGAAGATCCCCTGGAGAAGGAAATGGCAATCTACTCCAGTATTCTTTCCTGTGAAATTGCACAGACAGAGGAGCCTGGTAGGCTATAACCCATAGGGTCTCAAAAAATCATGATTTAGCAACTAAGTCATGACTCAGCAACTAAACCATGACTCAGCAACTAAACCACCACCACCAAACATTATAAAATATTACTATATTCCTCTAAGTCATTCTTTTTTTCTTCATTTAATATTAAGTCTCAAACAGTCCTTCATGCTTAACTGAGCAGCTACAGTTCACCCTTCTTCGTGGTTCTCCAGTGTCCCACCCTATGACAGCATCTTCATCTATCTATTTTCTTACTGATGGATGAGTAGGTTGATTCCAGTTACTTGTTGTTACAAACCTTGCTTCTGTAAACATTCTTGTACATGTCTGCTGTCTACAGGCCGAGAGGTTCTCTAAGCCCCAGAATGTGCTCCTGAAAAGAGAATCTCTGAGTCATACAGTATGTACAAGTTGAAATTTACTAGATAATACCATGATAAAGATGAAAGTCGCTCAGTCATGTTCAATTCTTTGCAACCCCATGGATTGTAGCTTGCCAGGCTCCTTTGTCCATGGAATTCTCCAGGCAAGAATATTGGAGTGGGTAGACATTCCCTTTTCCAGGGCTTCTTCCTGACCCAGAGATGGAACCCAGGTCTCCTGAATTGCAGATTCTTTACTGTCTGAGCCAAAATCCAAAATGCTTACACCAATATCCACTATCACCACCAACAGTTTCTGTTGTTCCTCAGACCCAGCAGAATACAATGTTATACAATTAATAAATTTTTGCCAATGTGATATATTATTAATGTTTCATTTGTATTCTCATAATAATGAGATTGAACATATTTTGTATTCATATTTCCTCTTTAGAATGCCTACTTACGCATTTTACCCAATTTTATATTAAAATTTAATAGATATAGCTATTCTAGTACATATGTATTATATAGATTATATTTAATACATCTAACCAGTCAATCCTAAAGGAAATCAACCCTGAAATATTTATTGGAAGGACTGATGCTGAAGCTCCAATACTTTGGCCATCTGATGTGAGGAGCCAACTCACTGGAGAAGACCCTGCCACTGGGAAAGACTGAAGGCAAAAGGAGAAAGAGGCGGCAGAGGATGCAATGGTTTGATAGCATCATTCACTCAATGGACATGAATTTGAGCAAACTCTAGGAGACAATGGAGGACAGAGGACCCTGGCATGCTACAGTCCACAAGGTCACAGAGTCAGATACAACTTAGCAACTGAACAACAATGATAAATAGTAATAAGTGCTGCTGTGCTGTGCTAAATCAGTCATGTCCGACTCTTTGTGACCCCATGGACTGTAGCCTGCCAGCCTCCTCTGTCCATGGAATTTTTCCAGGCAAGAATACTGGAGTGGGTTACCATGCCCTCCTCCAGGGGATCTTCCCAACCCAGGAATCAAACCCACATCTCTTACATCTCCTGCTTTGGCAGATGGGTTCTTTACCACTATTGCCACCTGCGAAGCCCATATAGTAATATATGTGGATATAATATACATGTATATTTTGTTGGTCTTTTAGTTTTTTCAGAAATTCTGTAAATAGTCTGGATATCAGTCTTTTGTTGTACGTGTTCCAATGTCTTCTCTAAGTTTTCAGCATGTTTTTATTCTCTTTAAGATATCTTCTCATTTATAAAAGATTCTTAATTTTCATGTAATAACATTTATCATTTTTATCTTTTATTGTTAGTACTATCACTTCTTGCTTAATAAATCATTTCAGCCATCATAATTTTCTGTGTTTTCTTCAAACAGTGTTAAAGTTTTGACTTTTACATTTAAGGCTTTAATGCATCTGGAATAGATATTTGGAGATCATGTGAGGCAGGGATCTGATTTCAGTTTTTTCAGTGGGGATAACCTATTGCTTCAGGAACATCTCTTTAAAAATCATTCCTTCCCCATAGATCTTCAATGCCACATCTTCCATATATTGGGTTTCAATATACGTGTACATTAATTTCTGCTCCATTGGTCAGTTTCTTTTATCTTTGTGCCAAATTCATGTGATCTTTTATAGTATACTAAAACATTTATTGGAAATAAATTTGAAATAAATCTTTATATCTAGTTGTCACATCTCCTCATTCAGCTTTTTGTTTGTTTGTTAAAGAGTATCCTGATTATTTGCCCTTTTTAGAACCAATCAGTTAACTTCCATCTAAAAAAATCTTTGGGGATATGACATTGAATCAATTTCACAAGATAAATTTGGCAGAAATTGAAATTATAATTGTTGATGTCATTAGTCTGTACATGTTACATCCCTCCATTTATCTGGTTATTTCTGAATGATGGCCCCCAAAAGATATGTCCATGTATGAACCCCTGGAACCTGTAAATGTGACCTTATTTGAAAAAAAAAAGGTCTTTGCAGATTAAAGAACTCAAGATGCTATCACCCTGGATTATCCAGGTAGGTCTTAAATCTAATAGCAAGTGTCTAAGATACAGAAGAGAAGACAGACACAGAAGGCAGGCCATATGAAGGCAGAGGCAGAAACAGAATTTATTCAGCTGCAAGCCAAGGGACACCCAGAGCTACCAGAAGCTGGAAAAGACAAGGAAGGATTCTCCTCTGAAGCTTTCAGAGGGACTGCAGCCCTGCTAACATCTTGATTTTGGATGTCTGCCAGAAAGAACTGTGACAGAATAAATTTCTGTTATTTTAATCTACTAATTTGTGGCACTTTGCTATGGCTGTCCTAGGAAACTAACATACCTTTAATAAAGTTATACAATTTCTTCATAGTGACCTTCTGTCTTTTTTTTGTAATTGAAGTATAGCTGATTTGTAATATATTAGTTTCAGGCATACAACATAGAGATTAATATTTTTATGGATTATACTTCATTTAAAGTTATTATAAAATAATGGCTATAATTCCCTGTGCTGCACAACATACTCTTGTAGCTTATTTTATGCATAGTAGTTTGTATCTTTTTTAAAATTTTCATTAGGGTATAGTTGTATAATGTTGTGTTAGTTTCAGGTGTGCCACAAGGTGAATCAGTTATACATTTATATATCCACTCTTTTTTGTTTTTCTTTTAGATTCTTTTCCCACATAGGCCATTACAGAGTATTGAGTTCCTTGTGCTATACAGCAGGTTATTAGTTATCTAGTTTGCATATAGTAGTGCATATATGTCAGTGTCAATTTCCCAATTTATCCCTCCCCCTACTTTATCCTCTGGTAACCATAAGTTTGTTTTCTATATCCATGGCGCTACTTCTGTTTTGTAAATAAGTTCGTTTGTACCTTTATTTTAGATTCCACTTATAAGCAATATCATATATTTGTCTTTTTGTCTTTCACTCAGTATTAGTCACTAGGTCCATCCATGTTGCTGCAAATAGCATATTTTGTCCTTTGTTATGGCTGAGTACTGGGCTTCCCAGATGACTCAGTGGTGAAGAATCTGCCTGTCAAAGCAGAAGACTCAGGAGACCCAGGTTCAATTCCTGAGTCAGGAAAACCCTTGAGGAGGAAAAGGCAGCCCACTCCAGTATTCTTACGTGAAGAATCCTATGGACAAAGGAGTCCTATAGGGTCATAAAAAGTTGGACATGACTAAGGATGCATGCATAATATTCCATCGTATATAAGTACTTCTGTTGTATTTATTCCCAAAATCCTTATCTTTAATTGCTATTTAAGTGGCATCTTTTAGAATTTATGTTTATTAGTAGTTTATTGATGATATTCATGAAGGCAATTAATATTGGGGTATTTTATACCAAGAAACTTTGCTAAAACCTTTTTTTAAAATAAACGTGTCAACATTTTTTTATACTCTTGCACACATGCAAGGAAAAGAATGTTCTTTTTAGATCAATTAAAATATTTATTTCTAATAAAGAAATTTCCTAGGAAAAGAAAATGGATTAGATATAGAAGGGAAGAACAAACTGGTTGAAGGTCAGTAGATCCCTGATAGACAGCTGATAATCCCAGTGACAGCTGTTTATGTCACTAGTTAACCAGAACAAGTTCTCATTTCATCAAAATTCATTAGAAACTGTCATAACCATTTATTAGACATGCTAATTTTTCCCAGGAGGGTGCAAATGACATATAATCTATGAGAGGATTATGTCCCAGACCATTTTTCCATTTATGCTGGGACTGTCAATCCACCAAGCAAATCTTCCAGCTTCTACTTTCTCTCCTCTCCAATGTATTCTCCAACACGCAGCCCGATTTTAGAGTACGATTCTTAATCGAATCAATCTACTCCTAATTGCTAGCAAAATCCCACTGTTTTCAGATAGAATCCAAAATCTTTAAATGGCCCCAAAAGATTTCTCTTCTAAATCCCACCTCTCAACACTCTTGCCCTACTGCTCTGGGCTACAACCACATTGGTTTTCTCTCAGCTTTTGAGAACCAAAGTACTTACTTGTCTGGTCAAGCACGTCTATTATTTAAGCTATTTCCTCTGCCTGTAATCTTTCCCTCCCTTCTCTCCTAGCCAACTCATCTCCATCCTTCACAGCTCAAGTTAAAGTCACTTCCTCAGTCTTCCCTAATACATCATATAAGAAATAAATTATCTCTCCTTGCCAACACTCCTGAGCTTTTTTCCTATTAATTTTTAAATTTATGTCCACTAAAATTCAAAAATGCATAGTCTTGTAACTACAATGACAAGCAAGTACAGAATAGTTTGATCATCTCTCAAAATGTCTTAAGCTATCTTTTTGTAGCCAATCCCACCCTTTTAGTTCAAGCCATGGTGAGCACTATGGTTTTGTCTTTTCCAGATGCCATTTAAATGGTACCAAAGAATATAGGGATGGGGAAGCCTGGTGGGCTGCCGTCTCTGGGGTCACATAGAGTTGGACACAACTGAAGCAACTTAGCAGCAGCAAGGAATATGATCTGATAGAGTGCCTGATGAACTACGGACAGAGGATCGTGACATTGTACAGGAGACAAGGATCAAGACCATCCTCATGGAAAAGAAATGCAAAAAGGCAAAATGGCTGTCTGGGAAAGCCTTACAAATAGCTGTGAAAATAAGAGAAGCAAAAAGCAAAGGAGAAAAGGAAAGATATAAGCATCTGNAGGAGAAGGGGATGACAGAGGATGAGATGGCTGGATGGCATCACTGACTCGATGGATGTGAGTCTGAGTGAACTCCGGGAGTTGGTGATGGACAGGGAGGCCTGGTGTGCTGCGATTCATGGGGTCGCAAAGAGTCGGACACGACTGAGCGACTGAACTGAACTGAAGGAATATGCAGCTTTATTATGCCTATGACTTCTATCATTCAGAATAATGCAACTAAGATCCATTTCTGTTTACAAATACCAGTAGTTCATTACTTTTTATTGTTGAGTAGCATTCCAGTGTATAGATGTACTGCAGTTTGTTTATCCATTCACCAACTCTAGGATATCTGGATTGCTTCCAATGTGAGGCGATTATGAGTAAAGTTGCCAAAAACATTCACATGTAGGTTTTTGTGTAAACATACATTTTCATTCCCTTGGGTAAACACACAGGAGATCACTAGGACATAGGTTAAGTGTATGCTTATTATTATAAGAAACAACTGAACTGTTCTCCAAGACACTACCATTTTGTATTTCAACCAGCAAAGTTTGCACGTTCCATGTGATCTGTATCAAGCCATTACCTGAGATTGTTAGGCTTCTTTTTCTTTTCTTTTAGCCATTCTAATAAGGTATGCTGGTATCTAATTATTATTTTAGTTAGCATTTTCCTCATGAGTAATGATGGTAAGCATCTTTCCATGTGCTTATTTGCCATCTGTATATCTTCTTTGGTGAACTGATTGTTCAAACCCTTTGCCTATTTATTTAAATTAATAATTGGGCTGTTTGTCTGTCACCATTTAGTTTTGAGAGTTCTTTATTTCCTTTCTGAATACAGGTTCTTTTTCAGACATATAATTTAAATATTTTCTCCTAGTCTGTGACTTTTTATTTCATTCTTGTAGCTATCTTTTAGAGAGCAAAGGTTTTTAGTTTTGATTACGTCTAATTTATCAGATTTTTTTTGTTCCTTATATTTTTTGGNAGGTTCTTTTTCAGACATATAATTTAAATATTTTCTCCTAGTCTGTGACTTTTTATTTCATTCTTGTAGCTATCTTTTAGAGAGCAAAGGTTTTTAGTTTTGATTACGTCTAATTTATCAGATTTTTTTTGTTCCTTATATTTTTTGGCTATTCTGTGTGGCATGTAGGATCTTAGTTTCCTTCCAGGGAAGTCCCAGGTTTTTTTGTTTGTTTTTTATGGATAATGTTTTTGGTGTCTAAGAATTCTCAATTCACAATCAAAGATTTTTCTATGTTTTCTCATGGAAAGTACATATATTTTGTTTTATATTTAGCTCTATGATGCATTTCAGTTAATTTTTGTATGAAGTGTAAGGCATGGGTTCAGGTAACGTTTTTGCATGGATATGTAATTGTTTCAGCATCATTTGTTGAAATAAAACTATACTTTCTTGACCTTTATCAAAAAGGCCACATAAACTACTGACCACATAAACTATTCTGTATGATTTCTAGTCTTTTAAAAATTTAAGATTTTGTTTTATGAGTAATTATATCTCTAAGCAAATGTTCCTTGTGTCCTTGAAAGAATTCCAAGTCTCCTATATCCTTGATGATTTTCTATTTCTTCTATGATTACCAAGAGGATATATCTCTTGGTGTTACTGTTTTAGTAGTTGCTATAGTGATTGTAACACACAAACCTCTCTTAATCTACTTAGAGCTAATATTTTGCCACCTCAAACAAAATGTAAAAGCCTTCCAACCACATGGACCCTTCACTCTTGCTTCTTTATATTATAGTCATCATTCCTACCACAATGAAAACCCTACCAAACAATGTTACACTTTCTGTTCAACTGTCACACGTATTTAAAGATCTTAAAATAAGAAAAACAGCTTATGCACCTAAATATTTGCCATTTATTTATGTTGTTTTTCCTGTATTCTTGAAGTTCCATGTTTCTCCCAGGTATCATTTCCCTCCAGTCTGAAGAACTTCAGAATCTCAGCATTTCTTTTAGAATAAATATCATGCTGACAATTCTGTTTTCTCTTCACCTGAGACTATCTCCACTTTGCTTACATTCCTAAAGGACATTTATTTTTGCTGGTTGTAGAATTCAGGGCTGACAATCCTTTTCTCTTAGTACTTTAATTATATTGGTCCACTATCTTCTGGCCTTTTATGTTTTTCTGATAAGAAATCCATAGTCAAATCACTGTTTAATTTTTGCATTCTATTTTTTATTAATTTTACTAGGAGTTTGTCAGTTTTATTAGCACTTTAATTAGTTTTAAGAGCTTTCTAAATTGAAGTGTAGCTGATTTACATTTCAGGTGTACTCTTTTCAGTTCTTTTCTATTATAGGTTATTACAAGATATTGATATTCCCTGTGCCATAGGCCCTTGCTGTTTATCTATTTTACATATAGATTCTTGTTGTTTATGTATCTATTAATTCCAAATTCCTAATTTATCCATAACCCTTATCCCTTTGATAACCATAAGTTTGCTTTCTATATGTCCATGAATCTGCTTTGTAGATAAATTCATTTATGTCATATTTTAGATTGTACATATAAGTTATATCATGTGGTATTTGTATTTCTCTGACTTACTCACTTGGAATGATAATCTCTAGGTCCATCCATGATGTTACAAATGGCATTATTTCATTCCTTTTTATGTCTGAGTAATAATATTCCATTGTGTGTATATAAATATATATACATATATATGTATATATACACACTACCTTATATATATATATTATATATACATATACAACCTCTTCTTTACCCGTTCATCTATTGAAGGACACTTAGGTTGCTTCCAAGTCTTGACTATTGTAAATAATGCTGCTATGAACATAGGAGTGAATGTATCTTTTCAAATTAGAGTTTCCTCCAGATATATGCCAGGAGTGGAACTGTAAGATCATACAACAACTTTATTTCTAGTTTTCTGAGGAACCTCCCTACTGTTTTCCATTATGGCTGTATCAATTTACAGTCCCATCAACAGCATAGGAGGGTTCCTTTTTCTCCACACCCTCTTCAGCTGTTGTTATTTGTAGATGTTTTGACGATGGCCATTCTGACTGATGTGAAGTGATACCTGACTGTAGTTTTGATTTGCATTTCTCCAACAATTAGCAAAGTTGACCATCTTTTCATGTGCCTGTTTACCATTTCATCAGTACTTTTAAAGAATCAACTTTTAATTTGTTCATCCATTCAGTCTATCTTTACCTTCCATCTGCTTTCTGCTTTAGTCTTTGAGAATTCTTCCTTCTGCTTTCTTACAATTTATAGGCTTTCTCTTCCCCACACCTTAAGTTGAATGCTCATCTCATTTCCAGTCTTTCTTCTTTTCCAAAATAAACAGCTAAGGGACTTCCCTGGCAGTCCAGTGGTTACAACTCTATGTCCCCAATGCAGGGGATGTAGGTTTGATCCCTGGTTGAGGAACTAAGAGTCCACATGCTGTGTGACCAGATAAATAATACACTTTTTAAAAAATCAGCTAATATGTTTTCTCTAAGTTTTAAAGGTAAATATGGGGAATTCCTTGGTGTTGCAGTGGTTAGCATTCTGCATTCTCATTGCTGAGGGCCAGTTAGGGAAATAAAATGGAGATGGTCTTGTTCAGGCTTCAGAGGCAAGAGAGCAGAGCAAGCCTCTGACCTTGCTTCTGACCTACCGAGATACTGCCCTGACCACTGTTCTACTGTTGTATCAGTCACATCTACTATGAGTGCTGGCTGAGAGGCACCATAGATGGACAGAGGGTGGGTCTTGGAATTTATGGAACCCCTGGAGGGGATCTGGCCAACCACTCCTGGGACTTAACAAATTTCCAAGATACAAAGGACAAAGCAAACAGCATTGTCAAAAAGATTAACGTAATACCAGACCTGCAGTTTTGCTTACAGACTTATGACGTTATCAGTTTTCGTCCTGGGATTATAATCCAGAATCCCGAACTGCTATTTTTGAAGTCTCACCTACAGAGCAGACATGCTGCCTGGGACCTTTTCCCAGTTGGACTCCAGAAATGCTATGACATGGGACTTTTCAGCACTGTTTAAGTCTGGATATTGGTCAAAACCCAATTTGGTGATATATCCTCTGCTGTTTCTATTTCTCTTTCCTTTTAATGTTAGTATATTGAAAGGAAGCTTGATAATTCTCTAATAAATACTGGTATTATTTATTTGTATAGAACGAGTGGCTTATTTAACCAATCCTTTGAATCTGAAATGAAAGTAAAAACTTTCAGCAAATGGGGGCCCAAATTCAATCCCTGGGGTCAGAGACTAAAATCCCGCAAGCCACACAGCACGGTCAAAAAAAAAGGTAAATCCAGTTATGTAGCACTCTCATGACCTTTTAGTTCTATTATATTGTCACTGATACTTGAGATATTTATAAGGCTAATTTTGAATTTTATATCACGTTTTAATTTAGCACTTTGCTTTTGAATGCGTTGGTAAGAAAATGAGTTCTATAGGATACTGATTCTTTGAAATGTGTCAATATTTGTTTTATGGCCTAATAAGTAGTCTGTATTTAAACTAAAGGCTCTTAAAAAGAGACACATTCTCCAATTATTAAGTACAGAATCCTATATTTGTACTTGAGATCAAGAATGTTTTGCTCTTTAAATTTTCTCTATCTACAGTGAATTCTGTCTTCTTGATCTATCAAAAACTGAGACATGTATTATTACCCAAATGTTGTTCAGTCAATAAGTTGTATACAACTCTTTGCAACCCCACAGACTGTAGCATGCCAGTCTTCCCTGTTCTTCACCATCTCCTGGAACTTGCTCAAACTCATGTCCATTGAGTCAGTGAAGCCACCCAACCATCTCAGCCTCTATCATTCCCTTCTCTTCCTGCCCTCAATCTTTCCCAGCATCAAGGTCTTTTCCATTGAGTCAGCTCTTCACATTAGGTGGCCAAAGTAGTGGAATTTCAGCTTCAGCATCAGTCCTTCCAGTGAATATTCAGGACCGATTTCCATTAGGGTTGACTGGTTTGATCACCTTGCAACTCAAGAGATTCTCAAGAGTTTTCTCCAGCACCACAGTTTGAAAGCATCAGTTCTTCAGTGCTCAGCCTTCTTTATGGTCCAACTCTCACACCCATACATGAGTACTGGTAAAACCATAGCTTTGACTGTATGGACCTTTATATATGCTATCAAAGTTTCTTATAACTTTTCTTCCAACAAGCAAGCATCTTTTAATTTCAAGGCTACAGTCACCATCTGTAGTGATTTTGGAGCTCAAGAAGATAAAATCTGTCACTGTTTCCATTTTTTTCCCCATTTATTTGCCATGAAGTGAAGGCACCAGATGCCATGATCTTAGTTTTCTGGATGTTGACTTTTAAGCCAATTTTAAGCAGGGGCAAAGGCTAACCAAATTTTGACTAGAGAACACACTGGCCATAGCAAACACACTCTTCCAACACAAGAGATGACTCTACACATAGACATCACCAGATGGTAAATACTGAAATCAGATTGATTGTATTCTTCACAGCTGAAGATGGAGAAGCTGTACACAGTCAGCAAAAACAAGACCAAGAACTGACTATGGCTCAGATCAGGAGTTCCTTACTGCAAAATTCAGACTTAAATTGAAGACAGTAGGGGAAACCATTAGGTCATTCAGCTATGACCTAAATCAAATCCCCTATGATTATACAGTGGAAGTGACAAATAGATTCAAGGGATTAGATCTGGTAGACAGAATGCCTGAAGAACTATGGACAAAGGCTCATAACATTGTATAGGAGGCAGTGACCAAAACTATCTTAAAGAAAAAGAAATGCAAGAAGGCAAAATGGTTGTCTAAGGAGGGCTTACAAATACCTGAGATTAAAAAAGAGGAGTGAGGGCTTTAAAAGAGAAAGGGAAATACCCAACTGAATGCAGAGTTCCAAAGAATAGCAAGGAGAGATAAGAAAGCTTCCTAAGTAAACAATGCAAAGAAATAGAGGAAAACAATAAAATGGGAAAAACTAGAGGTCTCTTCGAGAAAATTAAAGATACCAAGGGAATATTTCACGCAAAGATGGACACAATAAAGGACAGAAATGGTATGGACCTAACAGAAGCAGAAGAGCTTAAGAAGAGGTAGCAAGAATACAGAGAACAACTGTACAAAGTCTTAATGACCTGGATAACCACAATGATGTATTCACTCACCTAGAGCTAGACATCCAAGAATATAAAATTAAGTAGGCCTTAGAAAGCATTACTACAAAAAAGCTAGTGGAGGTGTTAGAATTCCAGTTGAGCTATTCCAAATCCTGAAAGATGATCCTGTTAAAGTGATGCTGCACTCAATATGCCAGCAAATCTGGAAAACTTAGCAGCGGCCACAAGACTGGAAAAGGCCAGTTCAATTTCAATCCCAAAGAAGGGCAACGCCAAAGAATGTTCAAACTACTGTACAATTGCACTCATTTCACATGTCGGCAAGGTTAAGCTCAAAATCCTTCAAGCTAGGCTTCAACAGTACATGAACTGAAAACTTCCAGATGTACAAGTTGGATTTAGAAAAGGCAGAGGAACCAGAGATAAAATTGCCAACATCTTTTGGATCATAGAGAAAGCAAGGGAATTACAGGAAAGCATCTACTTCTGCTTCATTAACTATGCTAAAGCGTTTGACTGTGTGGATCACAACAAACTGTGGAAAATTCTTCAAGAGATGGGAATACCAGACCACCTGACCTGCCTCCTGAAAAATCTGTATACAGGTCAAGAAGCAACAGTTTTAACCAGACATGGAACAATGGACTGGTTCCAAATTGGCAAAGGAGTATTGTCACCTTGTTTATTTAACTTATATGCAGAGTACATCATGTGAAATGTCGGGCTGAATGAAGCATAGCTGGAATCAAGATTTCTGGAAGAAATATCAATAACCTCAGATAGGCAGATGATACCACTCTAATGACAGAAAGTGAAGAGGAACTAAAAAGCCTCTTAATTAGAATGAGAGAAGAGTGAAAAAATTGGCTTAAAACTCAACATTCAAAAAACTAAGATCATGGCATCCAGTCCCATCACTTTATGGCAAATAGATGGGNCACTCTAATGACAGAAAGTGAAGAGGAACTAAAAAGCCTCTTAATTAGAATGAGAGAAGAGTGAAAAAATTGGCTTAAAACTCAACATTCAAAAAACTAAGATCATGGCATCCAGTCCCATCACTTTATGGCAAATAGATGGGCAAAATCTCCCACTATGATTGCATATTTGTCTATTGCATTTGTTTGATTATTTTAGCAACTACCTATCATCTATATACTTAATATATTTGGAAAATATATTATCGGAAACATTCAAACAGGACTATTTGTTTGAAATTTTTTATTATTATATACTAATCCTTTAATGTTTGTATTATATATTTCTTCATAATCTAGTCAGATATGATGATGCACCAGATTTCTTTTGATTATATAACTTGAAATATTTTTCCATTCTATCTTAACCTTATTTTGTCCTTATGTTATAACTGTATATCTAATTAACAATATACAGGTATGTTTTTAAAAAGCTATTCTGGGGACTTCCCTGGTGGTCCAGTGGCTAAGACTTCATGCTCCCAATGCAGGGGACCTGGGTTTGATCCCTGATCAAGGAACTTGATCCCACAGGCTGCAACTAAGAGTTTGTGTGTTGTAACTAAAAGATCCTGCATGCTCAACTAAAACCTAGGGTAGTCAAATAAATAANCCCTTCTCCTCCTGCCCCCAATCCCTCTCAGCATCAGAGTCTTTTCCAATGAGTCTACTCTTCTCATGAGGTGGCCAAAGTACTGGAGTTTCAGCTTTAGCATCATTCCTTCCAAAGAAATCCCAGGGTTGATCTCCTTCAGAGTGGACTGGTTGGATCTCCTTGCAGTAAGATATCAAAATTTCTTAAAATCTTAATTAAGAAATTAAGAATTGTTAATTTTCCAGGGAAGATCCCCTGGAGAAGGGATCCACTCCAGTATTCTTGCCTGGAGAATCCTATAGTCAGAGGAGACTGGTGGACTACAGGCTATAGGGTCTCAGAGTCAGACACAACTGAAGCATTTAAGCATGCAAGCATGTGTTCTTTGAATTCATTAAGTATATATCATAAGTCAAGGTTTACAAATTTATTTGGTGCCAATTTATTTCTTTTGTTTACTTGTTTGTTTAGGATGCATTTCATGAGCCCAATGTTTTGGCAAAAGATATTCTAGAAAAATATTCAAGAATTTGGAGATTCTGCCACCTAGTAGCACACTGAATGAAGTGTTCATAGAGCAACAAAACCCCCCAAATCGAAGTAAGTGAAATTACTGTTATAATAAGCTATAATTTATTCAGATTTCAACTAATTCAAAGCCCATGAACTATTATTTGGAATTATGCTCTTTATTGAAAAATATTTGTTTAAAATAATCAGGTGTTTTAATGGATTTTAATAGAACTGATTTGATCTGAAATAAGAAAGTTGATCATTACAGTTTCATTTATTCACCAAGGAATAAATGGCAGAATCTTTTATTAGATCAGGAGGTTTAGTTGCTAAAAATAATTGTAAAAATGTTTGAGATTATTCTAGATGAAATTATTATCTAATTTAGAAACTGCTGTAGGATGGGGATGGCACATCTGTTTGGAAGGTCAAAAGTGGTTCTTTATAAAAATTTTTAAAACAAGTGAAACAAACCTCATTTTCTCCTGAAACCCAGTAGCAGGAAGGATAAATTAGGAAAGGAAATAGGAAATCCAGCTAAGAAGGAGTTAACATCAGAGAAATAATTTCTGTACAATCTCTTTGAATAACAGATGGAAAATACTTTCAAAACAGTAAGTAGAGGCAAGCAATCTAAGACTGACTGTAGGATAATAAGATACAAATAACTTGGTGCCATTTACATGGAACATGATAGACACAAAACTGTATAAATAACCATGCTCTTAGAATGGGGGAAAGAGATAGGAGAGAAAGAATACATTCAGAAGATGGCAGATTTGCTAACTTGGCAACCATGCATGGGGATAAATGATGGGGGAAGAGTCATGCTACCCAGAAAGAAGATGGCATTCTGGCAGGAAAATGGGAAAAGAAAGAAAAGAAAGCAAGGAGATGAAATGCTATCTGGTTTACCTGGCTGACTTTGTCAAGATGGGTATTGAAAACTAGGATGAAAAAGAGAATGCTAATGTGGCTGGCATCATTGAGTTGATAAAATATTACAGATTCTAGTGGGATAAGAAAGCTGCTTTGCATCCTCCTGTATCTCTGAATAAGGTTCCTCAAATATGTAAAATATATCCAGGCTTGTTCAGTCACCAAGTCGTATTTGACTCTGTGACCTCATGGACTGCAGCATGTTAGGCTTCCCTGTCCTTCACTATCTCCTGGAGTTTGCTCAGACTCATGTCCATCAAGTCAGTGATGCCATCCAACCATCTCATCCTCTGTCTTCCCCTTCTCTTCCTGCCCTCAATCTTTCCCAGCATCAGAGTCTTTTCCAGTAAATCAGTTCTTCACATCAGGTGGCCAAAGTATTGGAGCTTCAGCTTCAGCATCAGTCCTTCCAATGAATATTCAGGTTTGATTTTATTTAGGACTGATAATTTTATCTCCTTAGTGTCCAAGAGACTCTCAAGAGTCTTCTCCAATAACACAGTTTGAAAGCATCAATTCTTCCACATTCAGCCTCTTTTATGGTCCAATTCTCACATCCATACATGACTAACGGAAAAACCGTAGCTTTGTTCATATGGACCTTTGTTGACAAAGGTGATATCTCTGCTTTTTAATACACTATCTATGGTGGTCATAGCTTTTCTTCCAAGGAACAAGCATCTTTTAATTTTGTGACTGCAGTTACCATTCACAGTGGTTATCCCAGCCTAGAAAAATTCAAATCTAAGCATGAGGATCATGATTTAGAATGGAAAATTCTGAAACAAAGGGCTGAGTTTATTTCATCAGTTAAAGCCAGATATTTGAAAAATACTAATGATAGATCAGATCTGTTCACCCTATCCCAGGTGGAAGATCAAAGACATTTTGCTTTGAAATGGTCTGGGAATAGTATGCAAAACTTTTTGACCTATTGAATACACTGCTTCATTGTACAGAGATTCCCACGGAGGATAGAAAGAAAATATCTAAAAGGTCAAAGGTAAATAAAACTGGGTGGTATAGAGATGCTGTAGTGGTAGGTAATCACCATGAGAATTATGCTGCAAATTAGAAAATGGGGTAATAGAAATTTTTAAATATTCTGTGACTATATCGGCGGCTGCGGTGCTGGAGTGGTGAGCCATGGCTGTGCAGTGCTGGAGCACCGAGCAGCCAGAAGGGATACCCTATGTCCAAGGTCTGTAGTGGTAGCCATCCTAGAGCAGCCGTGGAGAGATATCTCATGTCCAAGGTAAGAGCAGCCCCAGTAAGCCAGTAGGAGCTGAGAGAGGGAATCAGAGGGCAAACAGACTGAAACCACAATCACAGAAAACTAACCAGTCTAATCACATGGACCACAGCCTCATTTAACTATATGAAACTAAGCCATGCTGTGTGGGGCCACCCAAGACTGTCGGGTCTTGGTGGAGAGTTTTGACAAAATGTGGTCCACTGGAGAAGGGAATGGCAAACCACTTCAGTATGCTTGCTTTAAAAACCCAATGAACAGTATAAAAAGGCAAAAAGATAGGACACGAAAAGATGAATTCCCCAGGTCAGTAAGGTGCCCAATATGCTACTGTAGATAAATGGACAAATAACTCCATAAAAAATGAAGAGATGGAGCCAAAGCAAAAAAAAAAAAAAA
>SJYV01034330.1:464762-543321 GCA_006410875.1 Neotragus pygmaeus | reverse complement strand
CACCTGTGGTGGATTCATGTCGATGTATGGCAAACCCAATAGAGTATTGTAAAGTTAAATTTAAAAATAAATAAATTAATTAATTAAAAAAAATCACATATCTGGATTTATCCCTTTATTCTTTACTTAAAATCTTTCAAAGGCATCCCATTGCCTACTGAATAAATAAACTCTAAACTCGTTCAAAAAAAAAAAAATACCATCTGCAAGAAAAAGAAATGCAAAAAAGCAAAATGGCTGTCTGAGGAGGGCTTACAAATAGCTGTGAAAACAAGAGAAGCAAAAAGCAAAGAAGAAAAGGAAAGATATACCCATCTGAATGCAGAGTTCTGAAGAATAGCACGGAGAGGTAAGAAAATCTTCTTTAGTGATCAGTGCAAAGAAATAGAGGAAAACAATAGAATGGAAAAGCCTAGAGATCTCTTCAAGAAAATTACCGATACCAAGGGAAAATTTCATGCAAAGATTGGCTCAATAAAGGACAGAAATGGTATGGACCTAACAGAAGCAGATGATACTAAGAAGAGGTGGCAAAAATCCACAGAAGAACTGTACAAAAAAAGATCTTCATGACTCAGATAATCATGATGGTGTGATCACTCACCTAGAGCCAGACAGCCTGGAATGTGAAGTCACGTGGGTCTTAGGAATCATCAACACAAACAAAGTAGTGGAGGTGATGGAATTGAAGTTGAGCTATTTCAAATCCTGAAAGATGACGTTGTGAAAGTAATGCACTCAATATGCCAGCAAATTTGGAAAACTCAGCAGTGGCCACAGGACTGGAAAAGGTCAGTTTTCATTCCAATCCCAAAGAAAGGCATGCCAAAACATGCTCAAACTACCGCACAATTGCACTCATCTCACACTCTAGTAAAGAAATGCTCAAAATTCTCCAAGCCAGGCTTCAGCAATACGTGAACCATGAACTTCCAGATGTTCAAGCTGGTTTTAGAAAAGGCAGAGGAACCAGAGATCAAATTGCCAACATCTGCTGGATCATCAAGAAAGCAAGAAAGTTCCAGAAAAACATCTGTTTCTGCTTTATTGATTATGCCAAAGCTTTTGACTGTGTGGATCACAATCAACTGTGGAAAATTCTTCAAGAGAGGAGAATACAAGACCACCTGAGTCTTGAAAAATCTGTATGCAGGTCAGGGAGCAACAGTTAGAACTGGACATGGAAGAACAGACTGGTTCCAGATAGGAAAAGGAGTACGTCAAGGCTGTATATTGTCACCCTGCTTAGTTAATTTATGCAGAGTACATCATGAGAAACGCTGGGCTGGAAGAAGCACAAGCTAGAATCAAGATTGCCAGGAGAAATATCAATAACCTCATATATGCAGATGGCACCACCCTTATGCAGAAAGCGAAGAAGAACTAAAGAGCCTCTTGATAAAAGAGAAAGAGGAGAGTGAAAAAGTTGGCTTAAAGCTCAACAGTCAGAAAACTAAGATCATGACATTTCGTCCCACACTTCATGGCAAATAAATGGAGAAACAGTGCAAACAGTGGTTGACTATTTTTCTGGGCTCCAAAATCACTCCAGATGGTGATTGCTGCCATGAAGTTAAAAGATGCTTACTCTTTGGAAAGAAAGTTATGACCAACATAGACAGCATATTAAAGAGCACAGACATTACTTTGTCAACAAATGTCCATCTAGTCAAGGCTATGGTTTTTCCAATAGTCATGTATGGATGTGAGAGTGGGACTATAAAGAAAGCTGATCACAGAAGAACTGATGCTTTTCAACTGTTGCATTGGTGAAGACTCTTGAGAGTCCTTTGGACTCCAAGGAAATCAAACCACTCCATCCTAAAGGAAATCAGTCCTGAATATTCATTGGAAGGACTGATGCTAAAGCTGAAGCTCCAATACTTTGGCCACCTGATGCAAAGAGCTGACTCATTGAAAAAGATCCTGACGCTGGGAAAGATTGAATGCAGCAGGATAAGGAGAAAACAGAGGATGAGATGATTGGATGGCATCACCAACTCAATGGAGATGAGTCTGATTAGACTCCCTGAGTTGGTGATGGACAGGGAGGCCTGGTGAGCTGTGGTCCATGGGGTCAGGAAAAGTTGGACACGACTGCGCAACTTAACTGAGTTGAACTGAACTAATATCACTATTATCAGAATTCAAAGTTGGAATGGATAATATGTGTGAATGATAAATTCTGGCTTTATTACACTCTCATGCGATATTGAGTCACCTTCTTTCTCCAGTACTAATTGGATACAATAAAATGGCACCTTTGGAATTGCCCATGTTTTTCTTTTTTTTTCCCCCTTTGCAGTTATACATTAGTATATAATTCTGGAATGTCATAAAAAGAAATCACTGCTCTGATAAAGGAAATGGTATTAGATGGAGTAGAATGAGTATTCTTAACTCCTATTTCAAATAGCCCTGTCTGATTAGCACACAATGCAGATTGTCCACAGAGACCAACCGTGTGTTGTCCAGAGATTAAATTAAATGTTTTCCCCTCATTTCTTTATCATGGTCAATATGGGAAAGACTATACAAAAAGTACCAGAACTCTAACAGGCTATAGGTGACGGGAACACAACGATGGATGTGTCTGAAGGCTTCTTTTCTATATTCATTTTTGGGTACAGCCTGAAGCAATCTGAATTTTAAAGAACGACAGTCAATACACATGCACACATTTTTCCACATGGATAGTATCATAATTTAATGTGACAAGCTTTGAACTTGGTGACAATTAAGAATAATTTACTAATACATTCATCAGATCATAAAAACTGCCCCTCAGCAGAAGCGGTACTAGAGGAGTTAAAGACCGTTGTTCAATATGATACATGTAGACTCTGATAATCCCAGATAAACTGCAAGACCTGGTCCTTTCTGTGAAATTTTAGCAAATGTTGTGGGATAAGCAACCAGAGACACCTCTCAAACTTTGAGAAATAAATGATTATGTTTTACTCTGTGACTAAAGAATAAGTCCTGGAAGAACCATTTGTAGAAATCATATTACCCGACTAGGAATACTCCAAACTTCTATTGACTATAAGGATTGAAGCTCTCAAAAGTCCTGGATTGTACTTAGAAAATTAAAACTAATTATTAGAATATGTTTACAAGTGGTATTTTCACTGACAAAGAAAATAGATTGTTTGTGTACAGGGAGATACTGAAAAATGATAAATATATACCGTTCAGAGCAGAAGGAAATACTAACTACTTTTAATCCACTGTAGTCTGTGAATTGGCCTCATCACCAAGCAAGAACAGGGCAATTTGGGGTAATCAGGTAAAAATGAACTACTGAATGGCAGAACAGCTGCCAATGTATCTCTCTGGCTCCATTTACCTGTGTTGTTTAGACCAATTCCAGATAGCTAAATTAGACCCTTTGGTAGGAGAGTTTTTAAACTGTTAATGAATAATATCTTGTAGGACATCCTTTTTACTTGCTTGGAGTTGCTTTCTGCAGTGTTCCTTGATAGAATCGGGTTCAGTAGTGGGGATATTTAAACTATGCCATTAGTTCAGAGGATGATGGCATCGGAGCTCACACTCACAACCTTACAGTAGGTGTATAGGTGTGTGTGTGTGTTCTCAGTTGTTCAGTCATGTCTGCCCATGGACTGAAGCCCACCAGGCTCCTCTGTTCATGGAATTTCCCAGGCAAAATTATTGGAGTGGGTTGCCATTTCCTTCTTCAGGGCATCTTCCCAACCTAGGGATCAAACCTGCGTCTCCTGCATTTCCTGCATTGGCAGGTGGATTCTTTACCACCTGGGAAGTGCAAATGTGGAGGTAGCGTGGCTGGCCATGCTTTTGACCCACTGTGACTGTTCTTAAGCAAAACGTTAAATATCTGGATTATATTAAGGAAAAGCTATCATTTCCTGATTCTATAAGAATGTAGAGTGGCAAGAAAAGTAAAATATATGAAAGATCAAAGGCCATTGTTACTTTAACGTGAGACTGAAGAGAATAGCAGTGTATAGAGATTGCAGGCCCGATGTGTGATCACACTCACCCGTGCATTTTAAGAGCTGTGAACGAATATCTGATTTCTTCTTCTTTTTTTTTCCCCACAAGTCATATAGTAAATAGCTAGCACTAACAAAGTCAAATATTAATAACCAAGAACTACAGATCCTCAAATCCCCTTTCCCCCAACCAGCAAAACCCATAGAAATTTACACTGACCAAAGTAAATAGAAAATAAAAGTCAAACCACTTAAACGGTTGACATTTAGGGATGGAGCCAGACACTCGCTTTCATCCTTCTGAATCACCAGTGTTATAACATTAACAGAAAATAAGTGATATTATGAACTTGGTGTAAAAGTGAGTGTTCAGGTCCAGTGAACAATAATTTAATTAATACCTGCTGGTGATTAACGTATTTTTAAATTTCATGTTAGCAAAAGAGGACTATTTTCCTTTGTACATCATAGCTGCCTTATCACTCTCTCTTTTTTTTTCTTTTTCAGTAAGAAAGAACCATTTTAAAGTAAAATAGCTCATAGCCATGGCCACATGGACCATGATCAAAATTAATTTTGAACTGGACTTATTAGTTGTAATGAGCATGACTGACTTAGAATGCAGAGTGTCTAATTTATCAAATGTGATTTTCTCTGTTTCTCTGATATTCTGTCCTTTGAAAATATGAATTTAAAACACATCCTTTGGGAAGTTATTTCACTGATCCCAGAGAAGGATAAATTTTACCTTATTAAATTGTTACAGTATGTACTAAAGCCAGCTGTTTTTTAGTAGGTGGTGAAAATAGAGGATTATAGCCAGGAATACAATAGCTGTTGCCTTTCAGTGTCTGGTCTTCACCTTGTAGTGAGAGTGCTGAATCAGAAAAGGAAAGAAAAACCATGATTTCTTCTCTAGCCAGACAACACTAGGCATGATGATGATTGAGACACTGTGGGTTCTGAAGGATGTCAGACAAAATCAACGCTGAATAAACACTAAAGTCAACTAGTCAGAATTGTGTTTTGTAAAAAAGAAGACCATCACAGGTTGAAAGCACCAGGTAATCACAGCTCCAAATATGACAGACAAAGTCCTTTCTTTTGAAAACAACTTGCTGTCCTACCCTCTTTCTTTTCCTAAGGCACCTTCAGTGTGCTCTAAGTTTCCATAAGAAGAGTTGACTTTTCATAGCAAATCTATAGAAAGCAGATCACCTAACTGTATGAGACTCAAGGAATCCCACATGGCCATAATTTCTCAATGAGAAAAAAAAAATATATATATATATATATATGTAGGAAACTATGAATTGACTATGAGTTTCAAAAATGCTGCCATGTAAAGTGAAAGTGGAAAGAACCAACTTTTTACATGTAGCTAATTAGAATTTCAAGAAAAAAGTTGACATTTGTTATTATGTTATTCCCAAAACTCTACACAGTGAACATCGCTTTGTGTGTGTGATATCTACTCCAAAATTTGTAGACAATTATATGTTTTATAATCTACAGCTCCAAGAAAAACATAATCATCAATAATATAGAAAGAAGAGGAAGGAGAAAGGGGAGGAGGGGAAAGAAACCAACAAGAAGAAACAAGAAGAATGAAAATAATTGAAAGCCTATCACATGCTCATTAGTCTAGGCCCCTTTCCCCTTGTTTTTGTTTCAGTTAATACAGCAATTCTAAGGATAAGTGTTGTTATCTTTATTTCATAGATGAGGAAAGAGATATTTTAAAAAGTAAGGAAACTTGTTCAAATCCATTTATAATAACCTGTATTTGGCCTTCAAGATTGGTCCAAATGTTCACATTCTTCCCAGTTTATAGGGCAACTCTTTCTTTAAGTTAATTTTTTTGGAATATAGTTGCTTTACAATGTTGTGTTAGTCTCCGCTGTACAACAAAGTGTATTAGCCATAGATATACATACATATACAGCCCTCCCTTTTGGACTTCCTTCCCATTCAGGTCACCACAGAGCATTAAGTAAAGTTCCCGGTGCTATATGGTATGTTCTCATTAGTTATATATTTTATATATAGTATTAATAGTGCATACGTGTCAGTCCCACTCTTACAGAGAGCAGCAGTTGAGTCTAGTTCAGACACAAGAATTCTACAAGGAGCTAAAGAATTGCTCTGAAAAATGAAATAAGATTTGAACATAGACACTTCAAATCATATATAGACACAGTTTAAAGTACTTTCCCCCCCCTTTCATGACATCAAATACTAAAGTAAAGTAAAATCCATAGGGAACAACAACAAAAAAAGAACATTCCATAAGTATTGGCAGCAACTTTGCTAAGAGGTGGTTTCCAGGGAATCTTTGCTGAATCTTAATGCCCTCCTTACCTCCCTCTCATACGGTATTTTTCCATCACCCAAAGCCTAAATTGAGACAATCTTGGAAATATTAAAATTTGAAAAGTGAAACCTCTCATGGAAAAAATTGTTTATCCTTTCTGTGTCTCCCCTCCTTAGTATACTAGCAAAAGCTTGAAAGTGATAAAGAATATTTGTCTTTCAGTGAATATGGAAAATATCAGAAAATAGCTATAGTTTTAACATACATATCTCAAAAAGAAAAGGCTTATCCAAATCTCTCAATTCCTCCCACCTCCCTCTTTCCCCCCTTGATACTCATATAGCTGTTCTCTACTCTTTCCGCAGACACTAACACAAGATTGTAAAGCAACTATACTCCAATAAAAATTAATTAAAAAACCATAAACCTGGGATTCAGGATTGATTTTCTAAGAGATTTAATCTCCACTTATGTAAGGATGCACCATAGAATTCCTGTAGAAAACTTTCCTATTGTTGCATTTAAAAACACTTGATTTGCAAAATTTCCATGTGCTCTAAAATCACAGTCTATTATTAGTAATGATTAAATTATGATAAACTATATTATATAGTGCAAAACAAATGTCTAAACACAAGTAAATATTATTCAATAAGGTGCCATATTTCTTTAGAAATATTTTCTTTCTGGATTTTTCAATAAATGTTTGGCCAATGTCTGCCCTTGAAAACACTCAGACAACTCCTACTCAAGTCAAAAATTATGCATACACGTATTTAGGACCAAATTTGGCCCAATGCTTAATTAGCGTCTGGCTGTGATTACATCTGTGGTGTTGAATTTTCAAATCTAAATTTTCGGTGTTGCAACAAAACTTTGTAAATTCCCTTTAGTTTCTGTAGGAGAAAACAATGTCAAGAGTAGTTTAGTATTTCAGTAAGTCTGAGGAAATATTTTTTCTTAGTCTGAAAGCAATTCCTCTCAAATGCAAAAAGGAATAAATAGTGACTTAAATAAACACTGAGATATTATAAATAAATAAGCATTGGCCTCTTGAGTTTGACTTCTGAAGGTTGAGAGTTTTTTTAAAGAACACTGTTCTGGGTAATGGGTACTGCCTTTTCTCTCTTGTTATCTGAGAAATAAAAATCATTTTCCCTTTTCTTCTTTTTTTCTTTCTATGTTTCTTTCCCTTACTTCATTAATTGTTCACAAGTAGCTACCTAGTTAATACAATTCAACTTTTCCGAATCAAACAAACCCCTTGTGTATCTGGCACATTTGTTACAAAGCAGGGTTGGAAATTCTCTTTTTGGAAGGAAGTAGATTACTGTTAAACAGCATATCAGTGAAGGCATTCAGTCGTGTCCGACTCTTTGTGACCCCATTGACTGTAGCCTACCAGGCTCCTCCCTCCATGGGATTCTCCAGGCAAGAGTACTGGAGTGGATTGCCATTTCCTTCTCCAGGGGATCTTCCTGACCCAGGGATCGAACCCAGGTCTCCTGCATTCCAGGCAGATGCTTTAACCTCTGAGCCATCAGGGAAGCCCAAACAGCATATATATATATATATTTCACCAGGTTTGTCCTGGGCTTCTTTGGTGGCTCAGATGGGAAAGAATCTGCCTGCAGTGCAGGCAGTCCCTGGGTGGGGAAGCTACCCTGGAGAAAGGAAGGGCTACCCAATCTACTCCAGTATTCTTGCCTGGAAAATCCTATGGACTGAGGGTTCTGGCCAGCTACAGTCCACGGGGTCGCTAAGAGTCAGACACTACTGGTGACTAACACACACACATGTATGGTTTGTCCTGGTATTTTTAGTTGCAATGTCTTAGTGCTTACTGAGCCAAAACTTGAGGAAACGTAAGAAAGTCACAGACTTCCCTGGTGGCTCAGTTGTAAAGAACTTGCCTGCCAGGGCAGGAGACAGAGGTTAGATCCCTGGATCTGGATGGTCCCCGGGAGCAGGAAATGGCAACCCATTCCAGTATTCTAGGGCTTTCATACAAGTGTCCTCCCTCTAGGGTTTTCATACAAATGGCCTCTGAAAAATAGAGATTTAGAACTACATGTATTTTAATTGTCTAATCTTCTATTTATTGTTGAGTGAGCAGCAACTGGGCACAACTTAATTTGATCATAATTAACTATTTTATATTTTATAATACTAAATATCAACTCTTATGACTTGGCATCCTAAGCTTTTCAATGGTATTTGATGTTCAAAAAGTGTTTTTAAGGATTCTCGTCATCTCAAGGTTATCTTCACAGCAAAAGAAGGCATAATTATAATGCCACAGATGCTGACAGGGAGGAGAAAGATTCTTTCAAATGGTTGATACTAATTTTAAAAGATATTTTCTTTGACTTTATCATATATAATTCTTGCTTGATAAAGTTTATTTCTAGGCATGTCATGTACTTCTTAGGAACTGAAATAAACTTCCTTTGTGTAAAAATATCTCCAGGATCTGAGTAGTTTGGTGTCTATTAAGGGTAGTTGGAAGACTGTTTATTAATTTTAGACTTTGCTAAGACCCACACTAAGAAGTATCACAATGAGTTAAAGACTTTGTATTCAGTTACCTGCTCTGAATAATCCAAGCTCATAAGATATTTCTAATGTTCTTTACTCCCAGATTATACTAGGTGGAAATTAAAATGTATTATTTGTCTCAAATATTATAACATTTTCAATTTTTAAAAAACCCAAAATTTATTTTTCCTGTAATTTGCTATTGAATTTTACAACAGCAGGCAAATCTTTCCAATATTCTGGAATTTATGGTGTAGACTTCATGTGACATGATCAAGAGCTATAACTTAACTGAACATATATTATTGCTAAGTTAATATGACTGAAAATTAGTATGTCTGAATTCTGTTACACAGAAGAACCAGGGGGAAAATAATTACTTCCATTAAACCCTCCAAAATCTTTTTATAGACTATAATTAGTGATATGATTTACTCTTGAAGTGTCACTCTGGGACAAGGAACATTGATAAAAATTCTAATCATCATTGCAATGGATGATGCTACTGGCCATCACTGATTTGTACTTTCTGTCATCTTATTCACTGAATTGTCCACACTCTTTCTGTAGCTTTCCTTTATAACCAAAGCACTTGCTTTTGCAAATATAGAAAGTAGCATCACATGTACACACACACAAACAAATATAGACATGTGTGCACACTTAAATATCTGTTCAATTAATACAGTTCAAGTTTTCAAAATCAAGAAAACCAGAAAATACATTGTTGGTCAATGAAATGAGAATAGAAATGCAAATTATTCCACTAGATAGAAAGTCTCGTACTGGTAGCCGACCTCAATTCAGAAGCTTATTTAGAGTCATTTCTGTGTAGCTCAGTCAGTACAGAACCTGCCTGCAATGGGGGAGGCCTCAGTTTGATTTGTGGGTTGGGAAGATTTCCTGGAAAAGGAAATGGCAACCCACTCCAGTATTCTTGCCTGGAGAATCCCTGGGTAGAGGAGCCTGGCAGCTACAGTCCATGGGGTCTCAAGAATCAGACATGACTTAGCGCTACGTTTTTTTCCCCCAGAAATATTAGAATTGCTATTAAATGATACCTGACAAGCCAAAGCCTGTCCTTTCTCAGTCTTCTTAATTCTTCAAAAGCACATTTACATGCTTAATGTCTCATAAGGGATAAGCTTGACTGTTTAATTTATGCCTTTAAGATGTAGGGAACTCTGCATATGTAATATTCAAAGGTGTTAAAATTTCCTTTGTAATTTGAAACGATCTTTATTTCATTTGGGGTTTTTGTGTGTATGTGCATTCAGATAGGACAAACTGAGATTAGTTTCAGTCAGGCTGTCCACTTTGTGGGGTGCTAATTTCTGCTTAAAGTTCTTGAGAACTCATGAAACTTTGCTAAGAATTTGCCAAGAACATATTATTTGTCATGTACTGTGTTAGGCTCTGACTTTTGAACTTAAAACATGCTTTATTCCTTCTATTTTAGGAGCTCATAATACAATTACAAAAATGAACAAAAATCAACTTGTTATCAAAAGAGTGGGGGTTTCCCTTGTGGCTCAGCTGGTAAAGAATTTTCCCACAATGTGGGAGACCTGGGTTCCATCCTTGGGTTGGGAAGATCCCCTGGAGAAAGGAAAGGATACCCACTCTAGTATTTTGGCCTGGAGAATTCCATGGACTCTATGGTCCATGGCATCATAGAGTTGAACATGACTGGGAGACTTTCACTCCATTCAATGTGAAAAGTAAAATTATCATAAGATCGCATGTTTCAGTGGAAGCATATGGATGAGGTGGAGAGTTAAAGGAAGTTCCTGGTTGGATATGACAGAGTTCTTGGTGATTGAAGATGCTGGCGTCAGTGGTGACAGTGCTTGTGTATATACAGATGAGACCAAACAGAGTGTGTGTTTGAAACTGTCTCTTTGCTTTATAGCCTGCCTCAAGGTTGAACTTCAAGAAAGCCACCTCAGTTTAGTTCAGTTCAGTCACTCAGTGTGTCCGACTCTTTGTGACCCCATGAATNGTCCCATTGCTTCATGGCAAATAGATGGGAAAACAGTGGAAACAGTGGCTGACTTTATTTGTTTGGGCTTCAAAATCACTGCAGATGGTTACTGCAGCCATGAAATTAAAAGACGTTTACTCCTTGGAAGGAAAGTTATAATCAACCCATTAACTTTAAGAAGTTTAAAAAGCAGCAGCTGCTGCTAAGTCACTTCAGTCGTGTCCGACTCTGTGTGACCCCATAGATGGCAGCCCACCAGGCTCCCCCATCCCGGGGATTCTCCAGGCAAGAACACTGGAGTGGGTTGCCATTTCCTTCTCCAATTCATGAAAGTGAAAAGTAAAAGTGAAGTCACTCAGTCGTGTCTGACTGTTCGCAACCCCATGGACTGCAGCCTACCAGGCTCCCCCGTCCATGGGATTTTCCAGGCAAGAGTACTGAAGTGGGGTGCAAAGCAGAGACATTATTAAAAAGCAGAGACATTACTTTGTCAACAAAGGTCCATCTAGTCAAGGCTATGGTTTTTCCAGTGGTCATGTATGGATGTGATTTGGGCCATAAAGAAAGCTGAGCACCAAAGAATTGATGCTTTTGATCTGTGGTGTTGGAGAAGACTTTTGAGAGTCCCTTGGACTTCAAGGAGATCAAACCGGTCCATCCTAAAGGAGATAAGTCCTGGGTGATCATTGAAAGGACTGGTGTTGAAGCTGAAACCCCAATACTTTGGCCACCTGATGCGAACAGCTGACTCATTTAAAAGACCCTGATGCTGGGAGGGATTGGGGGCAGGGGAAGAAGGGGACGACAGAGGATGATATGGTTGGATGGCATCACCAACTCAATGCACATGGGTTTTTGTGGACTCTGAGAGTGGTGATGGACAGTGAGGCCTGGCTTGCTGCAGTTCAGTGGGTCACAAAGAATCAGACATGACTGAGTGACTGAACTGAGCTGATGTGCCATTAACCAGGAAAAGTGAAAAAGAGAAAAGTCTCTCAGTCATGTCTGACTCTGTGTGACCCCATGGACTATACAGTCCATGAAATTCTCCAGGCCAGAATAGTGGAGTGCATAGCCCATTCCTTCTACAGGGGATCTTGCCAACCCAGGGACTGAACCCAGGTCTCCCACATTGCAGGTGGATTCTTTACTGTCTGAGCCACCAGGGAAGCCAAATCAACCAGGGAATGGCTAAATAAATATAGTATATTCCCATCAAATATATTATATGTCAATGAAAAAAAACAAAGAAGTAGTTTTAAAGACTAACCTCAAAAGATTTTAAACATATTTTTGAGTGAAATACAAAGGGAAAAATTATATGTAGTATATGATACTATTTTTACAAAAAGCAACATTATACATATGCCCAAATTACAGATGTATTATAAAAATGCTTATAACAAAAAAATACACCCAACATATTTAATATGGTTACATTTGTGGTAGACACTCAATTTGGTGGGAACATGTTCCAAAGTGATTTCAACAGTCTTCATATTATAATCTTCTTTAAGAAGAATGTACTAATTTGGAACTATATATTAATTCAGAAAAAAACATTTCTAAAAACCAAATTGCTTTCTCAATGTATCAAGTTCTACTGTAAAGATTATATGGTATTTTTTTTAATATCAAGGTCAAGTACTTTATGTAATGAACAGAAAAAAATGCCCATATGGCTATGTGTACATGAACTAATAAATCTGTAGCATAGGGAACTTAGAAATTGTTAGCCAAATTTATAGTTAATTTGTTTGACTGGTACCTAACTTACTTTTATTAGATTAAGTTCCATATATATCAGACAGTTCAGGTGAAAATTTTTATGTCTGTTTACTTGGGCAATTTTTACTGTTTAAACTGTTTAGAATCTAGAGGATCAGAGACCTGCCTCGCTGGTTTCAGTTATAACAAACTATTATATCAGAAATTTTTCCTCTTATCCTTTAGAGACGTTAAGACCTAGGAAATTCCCACAACATATTAATAAAGAAGGCAGGTAAGTCATACATAACTGAGATGTTATGTTTTGGCCAACCTAGACAGAAAGAAATGACAATTTCTTTCCCTTCATTTTAATAAATATTAACTATTGTTAACTATCATGTTTCCTTATAAATATGATTATTTGCAATGAAAGCGTTAGTTTGTGAAGAAATATATATAAAAATTTTTGGCTAATAGTTAAAAGTATTTTTAACAGGATATTATTCTAGAAACATTATCTACTTCATTTCCTAGTTTTGCAATTCAGGGAAATTACTGACGGTGGGAATGGCATTTGATAAGAAGAAGACACTTAAAATGTTCTGAAACTAGAAGTTTACAGTGAATTTTTGACAAATATATTATTTTTCCTTCAAACGTGAATTTATTTATACCTTAATGAAATAAATAAACTTTAGTCATTTCCTATTTTATAATAGCTAACAAATGTACAACTTTATTTCTTCCCCAGGAAAGATTTAATGGTGGTACATGTCTTTCCTTCCATCTTCTTTTTGGCCAGAAATCTTAGAATGAGGACTGTCTTCAATGGTGCTTTTGTCTTTTTCTGCCTCTTAGGTGGTAAGTCATTAAGAACACATAAATCAAAAAGAGGAAAAATTACTAAAGAAATTGCAGAATTATAAGTGGAGGGTGATCTTAAATATTTAAGATGTTTATAGAAAAGCTTAAGTAAACCCTTAATAACAAGAAAGCAAAAATCAGTCGTGTCTGACTCTTTGCGACCCCCTGGACTGTAATACAGTCCATGGACTTCTCCAGGCCAGAATACTGAAGTGGGTAGCCTTTCACTTCTCCAGGGGATCTTCCCAACCCAGGGATCGAACCTGGAGCTAACATTTATTCAGCACTTCCTGTATGCCAGGTACTGGTCTAAATATTTGTATTAATGCACTGAATCTACGCCACAATCCTAAGAGTTAAGTGCTATTATTTCTCATTTTATATATGAGTACACTGAGTTGGTAGATGGTGGCCCAGAAGTTGCTATTACTATCAATAAACTGGAACTAACCAAACTAGGCAGGAAGCCCTTATAAATATGGCCCAAGTTAAACAAACCAGGTCTAGCTGCTGGGCCACCCATTTGTAGTCTCTGCTTCCCACACTGCCCTCATTACTAAATACAATTCACAACAGAGTTCTGATCATCCCTCACAGAGTACAGGAGCAAATTCAAACTGCTAGGGTCTCTGCTGTATTTGAAATCTTTATACTCCTCTTCTGTAAAGAATGTGTAGGGGGACACTGGAATAGGTGAAAATTTTCAAGAGAATAGGTGAAAATTTTCAACAGAATAGCTTTACTGTCTTTTGGTTATCATGGAAAAAGTTATTCAGGCAGGGGATTGTATTAATTTTGTTGGATACATAGAAAAGATGTGAAGGTTAAAGAAGAGGATTCATCATAGAGAGAAATTTTGAAGTAAGGAGTACCCATGAAGCAAGGATGGTTATTTTAAAAATCATCCCTGGGATAAAGCCCACTTGGTCATGGTGTATGATCTTTTTAATGTGTTGTTGGATTCTGACTGCTAAAATTTTGTTAAGGATTTTTGCATCTATATTCATCAGTGATATTGGCCTGTAGTTTTCTTTTTTTGTGGTGTCTTTGTCAGGTTTTGGTATTAGGGTGATGGTGGCCTCATAGAATGAGTTTGGAAGTTTACCTTCCTCTGCAATTTTCTGAAAGAGTTTCAGTAGGATAGGTGTTAGCNATGTGTTGTTGGATTCTGATTGCTAGAATTTTGTTAAGGATTTTTGCATCTATATTCATCAGTGATATTGGCCTGTAGTTCTCTTTTTTTGTGGTGTCTTTGTCAGGTTTTGGTATTAGGGTGATGGTGGCCTCATAGAATGAGTTTGGAATTTCACCTTCCTCTGCAATTTTCTGAAAGAGCTTCAGTAGGATAGGTGTTAGCTCTTCTCGAAATTTTTGGTAGAATTCAGCTGTGAAGCCATCTGGACCTGGGCTTTTGTTTGCTGGAAGATTTCTGATTACAGTTTCAATTTCCATGCTTGTGATGGGTCTGTTAAGATTTTCTATTTCTTCCTGGTTCAATTTTGGAAAGTTGTACTTTTCTAAGAATTTGTCCATTTCTTCCACGTTGTCCATTTTATTGGCATATAATTGCTGATAGTAGTCTCTTATGATCCTTTGTATTTCTGTGTTATCTGTTGTGATCTCTCCATTTTCATTTCTAATTGTATTGGTTTGATTTTTTTCTCTTTGTTTCTTGATGAGTCTGGCTAATGGTTTGTCAATTTTATTTATCCTTTCAAAGAACCAGCTTTTGGCTTTGTTGATTTTTGCTATGGTCTCTTTTGTTTATTTTGCATTTATTTATGTCCTAATTTTTAAGATTTCTTTCCTTCTACTAACTCTGGGAATCCATTTAAAACTACATTGTCTGAAGGTAGACTTACCTGTATCTTTAAGCATTTATTCTTCCCACTCTGTTGTGTTGTTTCTATCAATCTTATAAATCGATTTTACCAGGATACTCAACTATTATTTTTTACCCAAAAAATGTCCCATCTAACAGTTTTGTACAGAAATGAATGCAACTTGATTTATTCAAATCAGTGCAGTTAATCTTTGAATAAGATACATGAGACGCATGACAGAGTTGTATTCAGATATGAATGGTGTCTTTTCACAGAGGAAAAATCATCCAAATAGAGATAATAAATATGTTTTATCATTTGAGGAGATAGTATTCTCACTTTTTATTTTATAGCTATTTCCTAATTTTTAAATTTATTAACTGCAGAAAAAATATCTTCAATATTGCCATTAATCCTAAATAAACCATAAAAATACTTTGCCTCTTAGTTTATAAGTAGAGCATTACTTTTTTAAGAATCTTTTTTGGGATATACTTTACACCGCAAAAATTAGTTTAATTTAATGATTTTAATAAACATAATGAAGTTGTTCAGTTTATACCATAATCCAATTTTAAGGCCATTTTCATCACCCCCCAAAAGATCTCTGATATCCATTTTCAGCCACATCCTGTTCCTACTTGACATGTCTTTTTATTATATATATGGTGATTTCTGACTGACTTACAAGCTTTGTTCTAAAATTCAGCTTATATTCACATGTTTGAAACTTGAAAATACACATATATTTGGAGGAACTACATTATTTAAAGAATGATCTAAGCAGTGGTAATAAAACATTCCAATGTAAAATATCTTAATTAAGAATAGAAGCTTGTGTTTCTCTGGTGTAGCTGGTCCAAGCTGCTAGGGGAGTTCTGCCAACCTTGAAACATGGTTTTTTTATCTCTGAGTTCAAGGACAAAGATCCAGCTTTTTCCTTTATTAGTCAAAGGGGAAGAAAGAAGAATGAGCCAGAAAGTTACATGTGGATCTCTTATGGGACAAAAACCTGAAAATTACACATCATTTCCTTTAAAGCAATGTGGGGAAAATGGTCTAGGTGTCCAACTAAACATAGACATTTCTGTTATTAGAGATGGGAAAATAGAATGAGTAACTAGCAACGTTTTTCCATACCTAATGTATTTAACTAATTTATTTAATGTAATACCATAATGCTGTCTCTTATACACATCTCTACCCTGGAGAAAGGAAGGGCTACCCAATCTACTCCANCTTCATTCATAAGTAAGGTATTGTGTGTGTGTGTTCATCAAAATCAAGTCAAACATTCACAACTCTCTAGATAATGTTATTCATATGTTTGGTTTATTTTTACCTTTCATGTAATGGTGAATCTCTGCAATAATCTGTAGTGAGATGGTGAGTGATCTGAAATACTGTTGTTCCATGCTGAAATGTGTTGGCTATTAAAAGATTTGTTTGATTTAAATATCTTTCCTGGTCTGTTCCACTTCTCAAAATGTACTCATGTTGTGAGGATAAAATGGACTTGCATGTAAAGTATCTAGCACAGTAGATTCTGAATAATTGGTAGACCATTACCTGTAAGTTATAAAGGGCTTTGCATACTATATCTGTAAAGGCAGGATTGTAGGTGAGAAATTCTGTTTTGAAGCTGGAGGCTTACTTTTAGATTGGGTAGCAATGTCTAGATGTAAAGGAAACTCTGCCTGCACAAGTCAGAAATGCAGCCATTGAATATGGCAGTCATATTCTGGAGTATCAGTCTGCTCATAGATTCTTTCTCTGGAAACTGCTCCCACCAATAACCTCTCCATCAGAAGTCTGCGAAGCCATGTCATTCCATGATCTGTTCCCCTAATCACAGGAGATTGGATGCAACTGGTCATATGACTTGACTTTGGCTAATCATACTGTACACTTAGGTTTGGAAATCAGGGCACTGAGAGAGACTAAGTGTTTTAGCTTGTTTTCCACCAAAACTCCAGGCAAGGATTTGAGTGCAGCAGTTTATTTGAGAAGAGTTTTCAGGAAACATCTGTAGGGGAGAGAAAAGAGAGATAGGAAATGAAAATATGCCAGTAAAAGAGAACTCATCAAACACATCAGACACCAGTGGGGACTGAGGATTAATCCAACTAGAAAATTTAGTGTCTGAGTTGTCCCATCCTATAGGGCAAGGAAACCACGGCATTTATTCATCAGTTAGTGTTGCCTTTTGGTTAAAGGCTATTCCCAGGAGGTGCTAGTTTACAGGCATGCTGGGGGAGAGCAGGACCAAATAGCCAGAGATAACGTTGGGCTCAAAGTTCTAGGTACTGGCAGGAAACTGGGCTGGGTTTCAGGAGTTTTAAACACATAAGTCTTCAGGGCTAAGGAGATATGAGAAGGATGCTGACAGAACCTGATTCCCAAGTCAGTTTTATGTCGAGACGAGTCATTTCAACGGGGGTGCTGAAGGCAAAGTTTTAGGCTTTATGTAAGCTGATGAAAAGAAAGCTGGTCTTGAGACAGAAAGTGGAGAATGTAGTAGCAGGTGTACAGAAGCAAAGAATGGGGCTGTGGGTCCTGAAACTTAGGGAAGGTGAACTCTGTTAGTGAAGACACTCAGTTCACCTAAGACTCAGCTGTTTCATTTTCCTTTTTCTATATAGTGTGAAAATAACTGGCCCCTGCTTTTGCCCCTGCCTCTTTTAATTTAGCTAACCTGAGTGGCAACCATTCATAAGCTGAAACGGACTTTGTTTTCTAGAAAGAACTCCAGGGGTATTTTTAGTCTCACTCTTTAGAACTATAACATGCCCCCATCAAAAGGCAAAGTCTGTTTTCCTTCTCCTTGAGATTGTGTGGGCCTTTGTGGCTGCCTTGGTGGATGTACTATGGCAAAAAACGATGTTGTAAGACTTTGATGCTGGGAGGGATTGGGGGCAGGAGGAGAAGGGGACGACAGAGGATGAGATGGCTGGATGGCATCACTGACTCAATGGATGTGAATATGAGTGAACTCCGGGAGTTGGTGATGGACAGGGAGGCCTGGCGTGCTGCGATTCATGGGGTCGCAAAGAGTCGGACATCATTGAGCGACTGAACTAAACTAACTGAGGACTTTCGACACTAAGGCATAAAAGATATCTCTTCCACCTCAGTGTACTTGTCCTTAGAATCCAGCCACCATATTGTAAGCAAGCCTCGTACATAATGGGAGGTCACTAATAAACATTTTGACTGATCACTTCAACTGAATCCTACTTGGCAACCAGTGTCAATCCCCAGAGGTATGAATGACAGATCTTGGACGTAATTCTTGGCCCTAGATTTCAAGTTACCCACTCTGACACCAGGTGGATCAGATAGGACCTATCTTCACTGAGTTTCTTTCAAATTGCAGACTTCAGGTCAAAATAAATGTCCTTGTTCTAAGTCACTAAGTTTTAGGGTGACTTGTCATACTACCTTGATAAACTGCAGCACAGGATAAGGTCACCCATGTGGATTTACTTATCTTTCAAATAGTTTAGCATATTATAAATGGATGGTTAGGCAGTTACCCATGTATTAAATCTCCCTTGTCTCCTCCCAGCCCATCAAAACTACTAGAGTCCTTTTGGGGGAATTTGTCATGACTCTCACTGGTTGAGAGCACCAAAGCCAAATCAGCAGACTCTCTCACCTAGTCTCATTGCTCCACAGCTGTCATACCCTGGAGAACTCAGGAAGGAAATTCTCTTATTGTAGCTACAAGTCATTGCACCTAAATTTTGTCAGCAACTTTGCTTTTCACCCCTGATCTCATTTAATTTTTGCCAAAATTCTGGAATATAGATAACAATCTGTCATTTATAGATAAGAAGCCAGAGATTCAAGCAAGCTAAATGACTTGCCCAAGATCACACAATAAGTGCCAGAATTGGGGCCTGAACGTAGTTCATTCTGATCCCATATATATTTTCTTTCTTTTGTGCTACTTTGCCTTAGCCTTGAGGCCTTTGAAGGACTTGGGGTTCATAGTTTGTTTTTAATCCCATTTTAGCCATGTTCTGCATTACACAGATTTGCTAAGTTGGTATGGTAACATAACCAACCATCATACCTTTTCATGAGAAAATACCTTTTGAGGTTAAAAAATTTTATAACATCATAAATTGGGGTGCCTTGCTTATATTTGGGTATGTGTGTATATATATGTGTGTGTGCTCAGTTGCTTCAGTCATGTCCAACTCTTTGTGACCTCATGGACTATAACTCGCCAGAGTCCTCTCTCTATGGGATTTTTACAGCAAGATTACTGGAGTGGGTTGCTATTTCCTTCTCCAGGGGTCTCCCCAACCCAGGGATCAAACCTGTGTCTCCTGTGTCCTTATGTTGCAGGCAGATTCTTTACTTGTTGATCAATTAATATATGTTAATTTAAAAGTATATTATATAGTTGTATATATATATCATACAAATTATATCAGTTAAAATTTTGTGTACATATTATATGTATATAAATATGTATATGTATATAAGTATATATATGTATATATTATATGTATAATATGTATATGTACATTATATAACATGTATATGTACATATAATAACATATAATATATGGTATATAAAATATGTATAAGTATATAAAATATGTACACAAAAATTTTAAAATTAATTTATTTTAATTGGAGGCTAATTACTTTACAATATTTTAGTGGTTTTGCCATACATTGATGAATCAGCCATGGGTGTACATGTGTCCCCCATTTTGAACCCTCCTCCCACCTTCCTTACCATCCCATCCCTCAGGTTCATCCCAGTGCACAAGCCCTGAGTGCCCTGTCTAAAATTTTAACTTCCATAATTTATATGTAATCTATAATGTATATAACTATAATTATATATAATGGTTTGCCATTCCCTTCTCCAGTGGACCACATTTTGTCAGAACTCTCCACCATGACCCATCTGTCTTAGGTGGCCCTACATGGCATGGCTCATAGTTTCATTGAGTTAGACAAGACTGTGGTCCATGTGATAAGTTTGATTAGTTCTCTGTGATTGTGGTCTTCATTCTGTCCACCCTCTGAAAAAATAAGGATAAGAGGCTTATGAAAACTTCCTGAGGACTGTGGGGGAAACCAGGTCTTAATATGATGGGCCCAGCCATGCTCAGTAAATCTTTGGTCCAATTTTCTGTTTATGGGCAGGGCTGTTTTTATGTTTGGCTCCTTATTGACAAATTCAGACTTAAATCGAAGAAAGTCAGGAAAACTGCTAGACCATTCAGGTATGTCCTAATTCAAATCCCTTACAATTATACAGTGGAAGTGATAAATAGATCTGATAGACACAATGCCTGAAGAACTATGGATGGAGATTCATGACGTTATACAAGAGTCAGTGATCAAGACCACCCCCAAGAAAAAGAAATGCAAAAAGGCAAAATAGTTGTCTGACAAGCCCTTACAAATAGCTATGAAAAGAACAGAAGTAAAAGGCAAAGGAGAAATAGAAAAATATACCCATTTGAATGCAGAGTTCCAAAGAATAGCAAGGAGAGATAGGAAAACCTTCCTCAGTGATCCATGCAAAGAAATAGAGAAAAGCAATAGAATGGGAAAGACTAGAAAACTAGTCAAGAAAATTAGAGATATGAAGGGAACATTTCATGCAAACATGGCCACAAGAAAGGACAGAAATGGAATGGACCTGACAGAAGCAGAAGATATTAAGAGGAAGTGGCAAGAATACATGGAAGAACTGTACAAAAAAGATCTTCATGACCCAGATAACCACAATGGTGTGATCACTCACCTAGAGCCAGACATCCTGGAATGTGAAGTCAAGTGGGCTTTAGGAAGCATCACTACGAACAAAGCTAGGGGAGGTGATGGAATTCCTGTTGAGCTATTTCAAATCCTGAAAGATGGTACTGTGAAAGTACTGCACTCAGTATGCAAGCAAATTTGGAAAACTCAGCAGTGGCCACAGGACTGGAAAAGGTCAGTTTTCATTCCAATCCCAAAGAAAGGCAATTCCAAAGAATGCTCAAACTACCGCACAATTGCACTCATCTCACACGCTAGTAAAGTAATGCTCAAAATTCTCCAAGCCAGGCTTCAACAGTACATGAACCGTGATCTTCCAGATGTTCAAGCTGGATTTAGAAAAGGCAGAGGAATCAGAGATCAAATTTCCAACATCCACTGGATCATAGAAAAAGCAAGAGAATTCCAGAAAAACATCTAACTTTTGCTTTATTGATTACGCCAAAGCCTTTGACTGTGTGGGTCACAACAATCTGTGGAAAATTCTTCAAGAGACGGAAATACCAGACTGCCTTACCTGCCTCCTGAGAAATCTGTATGCAGGTCAAGAAGCAACAGTTAGAACTGGACATGGAACAACAGACTGGTTCCAAATAGGAAAAGGAGTACNATTTGAATCAGTTCTAATGAGATGGATGAAACTGGAGCCTATTATACAGAGTGAAGTAAGCCAGAAAGAAAAACACCAATACAGTATACTGACACATATATATGGAATTTAGAAAGATAGTAATGATGACCCTGTATGTGAGACAACAAAAGAGACACAGACATATAGAACGGACTTTTGGCCTCTGAGGGAGAGGGAGAGGGTGGGATGATTTGGGAGAATGGCATTGAAGCATGTATACTATCACGTAAGAAACGAGGCGCCGGTCTATGTTCAATGCAGGATGCAGGATGCTTGGGGCTGGTGCACGGGGATGATTCAAAGAGACGTTGTGGGGTGGGAGGTGGGAGGAGGATTCAGGAGTGGGAGCTCATGTACACCTGTGGTGGATTCATGTCAATGTATGGCAAAGCCAATAGAGTATTGTAAAGTAAAATAAAGAAAAAAAAAAGAAAATTCAAAAATTAAAAATCATCATTGTGATTTATAATGTTTAAGTAATTACATATATATTTTTAATATGAATTTGAATAATTAAATATAGCCTGTTAGGTTTTCCCCACAATAAGGTCATAAAGTAGCATACTTCAGAATTAATCATGTGAGGAAACTATTAATTTAATATAATACCTGAAACTTTGAATTTAGTTGTCAAATTGGAATATATCATGTATAGCTATAGTAATAAAACCAACAATACATTTTCAGACAAAAAGAGACTGGAAGAAAGGATATGGGATCTGTGAATATGTTGATAAATAGTCATGCGATGGAACAAATACAGTCAACAAGTACAGTCAACTTTTAGGCCTTAGCCTAAAAGTTAAGGCATTGTCTTCAGTTACAGTAAAGAATATCAGGGCCAATTTTTTAGGAAGAGGGCTATCAAAGTTGGGTGTGGAATCAGAAGAAAGGAGAAAGAGAAAGAAACTAGAACAGATCTCATCCAGGAAAACAGTCCAGGGGCCTTAGGCATGATGGAGAAAGAGCCAGCATCATGTAAGCTCCCCAACATGCAGGGCCACTGAGCCATGCAGTGGATCTCTAAGGACAAGTCGTAAATTGAGAAATCATGAGTCCAGGAGGAAAATTCACTTGGGCATGACTTGAAGAAGCAAACAGCTCTAGTACTCTGGGCAGGTAACTGATCCTGAATCTTGGAAGAATCAAAATCTCCAGCAAGAAGAAGGTTACATTAGAAGGTTTGGGATACACAAAGGTAGGTAGCTTCAGTGACATGGAGTATTTGCTCAAAACAAGGGGTTTGTATTCAAATGGACCTTTTTTAACTCCTGTCTCTGCCTCTGGAGTGAACTACTTAAAATTTTAAGTAAGTGAACTACTTAAAATTTTATGAGCTCAGTTTCCTTTTGTGTGAAATGTAGAAAACTATACCTGCCTGAAAGGTTAGTTGTGGGAAATGACTGGGCTAATGCATGTCAATTGCTTAACAGGCTCCTTGGCAGAAACTAAGTTCTTTAAAAAATATTTGCTGGTTGATCATTGATTATAGATTGAAAGTTTTTCATGCTCAGGGAGAGTACTAATGTGAACCAAATAAACCAAAATGTCTTGAGAAGAGTTTGAAACTGGAGAGAGTGGTCAACAGAGATTAATTAGCCTCATTAGCCAGACTAATTTCTTTCTTTTTTTTTTTTTTACTTTATTCTACTTTACAATACTGTATTGGTTTATTAAAAGTGATCTCTTCCAACTCTCAATATGTCAGAAATATAAAATACATTGCACAGGACTTCCCCTGTGGTCCAGCGGCTAAGACTCCAAGCTCCCAAAGCAGGGGACTCAGGTTCCATCCCTGGAAACTAGGTCCTACATGCTGCAACCAAGAGTTTGCATGGCACAACTAAATATCCCACATGCCACAAGGAAGACTGAAGATTCCACATACTGCAACTAAAACCTGGCGCACTAAATAAATAAATATTTTTTAAAGATTATTTTAAAAATATTTTGCACAAAATAGTTCATAAATATTTCTTTGGAGTTAATCAGTGAATAGGAGTGGAATGGCAATGGTTTTCATGTATTAAAAGATTGGAACAATGAACATCAGACAAATTTTAGTTCAATTTCTGAAGAATCCTTTAACAACCTGAGCTTTTTTTAAATGATGAGCTCTCCATCATAAGCCAAGATTTCCTGCAGGAGTTATTACAAAGGCAGCTCCTGAATTCAGCAGATCCAGTGCTTCTCAAAAACTGGTCCAGACATCTTCATTCAAATCACAAGTCCTCCACTGTTTCTGGGCACCCAAAGTGCAGATTCCTGGGCTCCACCTCCTATAGATTCTAACTTAGGTGCTGTGGAGGCTGTGGAGATCTATGTTCATTTTAACTGCTTAAGTAAATCTGATGCATAGTCAGATTTGAAAGGGGATCTTCAAGTTAATGTCTTCCAATCTCACCTATGTTGACTAAGTTCAAGAGTCTCTGGAATACTTCCACATAACCAAAACAAATAACTCTTTTAAGCGAAAATAAAATGAACACAGATTTTCACAGCCTCCACAGAACCTGACTTAGAAGCTACCAATGTGCGAAACATGGCTTCCCTTGTGGCTCAACGGTAAAGAAGCTGCCTCCAGTGCAAGCGACACGGGTTTGATCCCTGGGTCAGGAAGATCCCTTGGAGAAGGAAACAGCAACCCACTCTAAAATTCTTGCCTGGGAAATCCCATGAACAAAAGAGCCTGGCAGGCTACAGGCCATGGGGTTGAAAAAGAGTTAGATATAACTTAGTGACTAAACAACAACAATACCTAAACATTAAGCAATAAATGCTCACAGAGAACCTACTATATATAATGTACTGCCTTAGACATTGAAACAAAAGCCTAACAGTGAATATATGGCTGAAATTAAATATTCTGGCTAAATAACTTCGGTTTAATTTAATTAGGCTCTGAGTTCCTGAATTTATTTTAACCAACTAAGTTGTTTAGCCCACCCGGCTTCATTTTTAATTAGTTCAGAGCACTTTCACTTCCTTAATGTTGCATATGTTATAAAATCCCCCCCATTAAATTCCAAAAATAAAATATTTTAAATACATATGAGTTATTAGAATCAATTTATAACACATTGTTTACTTTTTAAAGGTGAAAATCACTACTTTATTTTTGGATTATTCCTTTCCCTCTTTTTTTCCCTCTCTGATGTCTATCTCGATTTTCCCCTTATTTTTCCTATCCTGTACTTGAGCTGTTGGAGGTGTGATCTGTAGACAATGCAACCTCTCAATCCCCTTTCATGGATGTCTTTTGGACTTTGGAACTTGCAGAACAAAACCCGGACAGTACTGTATAAAAGAGGTCCTTATTAAAGGTAAGTCATGACACTTTAAAAATCTTTAGTTAAAACAAGCACAGGAAAACTTACATAAGAGCAAACATTGAATGAGCATTTACTACGTGTTAGATGCTTTACTAAGGTCTTTACCTGGATTACATCACATCAATAAAACAATGATTTGAGCTGGATCTTGTCACTATTCCCAATTTAAGGATGAGAAATCTGAACAGAAATTTACATGATGTTACACAGTTAAGCAGTGCTGTCTAATTCAAATGTGAGTGTTTAACTTCAGAGCATGCATTCCTAAAGAAATCTATATGCTGCCTCATTCACATCCTCACAAAAAATTAATACATAATTTCCTTCTAAGTGTAGAGCTCTGTGAAATCCCACAGGTTTCATGTCCAGAAACCCAACCTTGTCCACATGAATTAAAGAAAGAAACAAAAATCCAAATGATGAAAACTTTAGAAGAAAATATTGGAGGACATATTTTAAGCTTAAAAGAAAGGAGGTCTCCTTAACATCCAAAAGGCAAGATTATAAAGGAAATAATAGGTTTGAATATATCAATATTTTAAATTTTATGAAATGAATAACCCCAAAATTAAAAAGATGAGGACTAAACTGAATGAAAATAATTGGAAATAAATAACAGAAAAAATATTAGTATCTTCCCAGAATAAATAACTTCTAAAAAACTAATTTTTTCAAAGGCCAACAATCAAAAAGAGACAAAATTGTTAAAGGAGATATAAAGGTAATTTTCAGAAGAGGAGATATATATGACTTACCCTAAAAACATGAAAAGCTGCTCAACTTAAGAGTAAATATTAAAGAAATTCAAATTACTAACATATTATTTTTAACCCATCAGATTGCTAAAAATTACAAGAGCTTTGTAATATCAAGTGTTAGTGACTTTACGGGAAGATGGGAACTCATACATTTTCTAATGACAGTTTAGATTGGTTTGGCTTTTTTAAGACAATTTGTGAATTTCAGTTAAAATTTTAAATGAGCTCAATTTTCTACAAAGCAATTCATTTCTTGGAATCTACTGCAGAGAAATACATGTAACACAAAAAAGCATGTATCAAGGTAATTGCAACATTATGTTTAATAGGACAGTACCAGAAATTATCTAAATGTCTATAGGTAACTGTTAAACTATGATATATTCAGTTCATGGATTGCTATGCAATACTTAGAATGAACAGATCCCTCTGTTAACATGAAAAAATATTTTTGAAATTGTTGGGCAGAAAAAAAGTCAGGGGCAAAACAGTATGTGTAGTATACCACTTATGTATAAAAATCCACAAAGCAAAATGCTCAAATTCTCTATGATAATGGAAGAGGAGAAAAAAAATGAGAGGAAATCAAAGTCAATTGAGAGAGAGGAAGAGAATCTGGGGTAATGTCTGCTGGGGTGCTGGTTTTAATAGGGTTATTTGAGCTTTGTTCAACCGATGTACCTTCATCCCCTCTCTGAATTACAAGTTCCCTCTGACTCTCACCTGTGCCAATCAAGAGCCCTTTCCTTATCAAAGAGGAAAGGGGCTAAGCCCCTCTACCCCCAGAGCCCTGAAATATTAGCTTTCAGTGACTGTTCTTCTCTTCCTGAATGTGTACAGGTAGACCTCTAGTCAGCCTATCATAAAAACTCTGCGCATAAAAGCCTGGAAGCTTATACAGCAAAATCTTGACAATATTTATCTCTAGGTTGGGTCAAGGACCTAGAATAATTACAATGTTGTAGAAAGAACAGTTTTCTAACATGGAAAGTCTGCCATTTCACGCTGACACAAAACAAATACAATTGGAACTTAGGCTTTTGATGGTTTTATCAACAATTTTTCAACACTATTGACACTTTCACAGGATAATACTTTGCTATATAGGGCTATTTTGTAGGATGGTTAGCACATCGCTGGCTTATACTCACTTCATCCTGGTAATATCTTCTAAGTTGTAACAATAAAAATGTTCCTGGGGATGTCCCTGGCAGTCTAGTGGTTAAGACTTGGCCTTCCAATGCAGAGGGTGTGGGTTTGATCCCTTATTGGGGTAAGCCATGTGGTGCAGCCAAAAAAAATTTTTTAATGAGAAAGATATTCTGTTAGAAGAATGAAAAGTCAAAAACTGGAAGAATATCTGATAAAGAATTCATTTTCAAAATATATACGTCATTCCTAAAATTCAATAATAAAAAATGGATCTGGGCATTATCTAAAGTCCTTAGGTTGGGGAGCAAAACTACTCCCAATTGAAAAAGACTGCTGTTTTCTCAAATTTCCAAAGAGTCATATGTTTTGCTGCCTTTAGAGAAATGTTCTTGGTGTTCTCCCCCCATACAACTGGGGGAGTTACTAGACAGTATTGTCACTTACTTGGTATTTCTGTGTATTTTCCACATTTTCTACAGTGAACATGTATTACTACTTATAATTGGGGGGAAATTAAATGAGGTCAAGGACATGCCTCCTTTCCTAAGAAGCACTTACACATTTAAACGACTCTTATGTGGATTCAGCCCTTTGAATAGCTCTTGACCTGGGTAAAACTGAGGGATGATTATTAAGAAGTCTCCAAACAGCCAACATTTCAGAAACATCTACATAGTGAAAGGCAATTGCATAGCTTTTGTCTACTGAGTTTGAAAGCTATTTTGTTTTACAGTTCCAAAGCTCTGTATTGTAATGTACCCAACTAGAATAACTTTAGGTGGGAGTTCTTAAAAGGCAAGATGATTGTATTCTCCTCTAGAGCTTTCACTTTGTTTTCCTTTGTTATTGTTGTTTTTTTTAATTGAAGTATAGTTGCTTTACAATGTTGTCTTAGTTTCTGCTGGACAGCAAAGTGAATCAGTTCTATATATATATATACATATATACCCCCTCTTTTTTAAATATCCTTCCAATGTAGGTCATCATCACACATTGAGTATAGAGTTCCCTGTGCTATACAGTCAGTTCTCAGTTATCTATTTTATACATAGTAGTGTATATATGTGGAGAAGGAAATGCCAACCCACTCCAGTGTTCTTGCCTGGAGAATCCCAGGGATGGGGGAGCTTGGTGGGCTGCCGTCTATGGGGTCGCACAGAGTTAGACACAACTGAAGTGACTTAGCAGCAGCAGCAGCAGCAGCAACAGTGTATATATGTCATAAAAAGGAAGGAAATAGTGCTGTTTGCTGAAATGTAGATAGACCTAGACACTGTCGTACAGAGTGAAGTCAGAAAGAAAAATACAAATATCGTATAATATCGCTTATATGTGGCATTTAGAAAAATGGTACAGATGAACATTTTTTCCCTTTTTTTTTTTCACTTGTTAGTTATCTGAAGCATCTGAAGCCAGGTCAGTTGCACCCTCTAAGGGATTCTCCTACCATAATCTCTTGTTTCCCCCAGGTGGAATTCATTGGTATTCAATTGAAGGCTGCACAGAAAGCCAAGACGAGTGTTTTCAGAGAATCCTGACACCTCAACAGATTTACTCTACTTACTGCTGCCATCGTCCTTTGTGCAATTTCTGAGCCAGGGGCCCATATCTATATTGGTTCACTGATCAGTCAATCTCAAAGCCTGAACCAGTCATCCCAAGATGGCAACTACCATCAATCAGCCCTCTGCAAAAGCCTCAGACCTGCAGGTTGTAGGAGTTATGATCTGAAACCAAGGCTTTTAATGTGCCCAACTTCTCAGCCACTACATCCATCTCATCTCAGAAACATCTGTTCCTACACCATTTTCTCCTCTCTCCTCTGTTTATTTCCCCTTCCAGTGATTTCAAAGCCAAAAAGCAAAAATGTGAGTGACTCTCTGAGTCAAATTATGCATGTGATATCTACTTTACTAATTTTCTTAAATATTTCCATACTCCAAAAAACAGTTACAAATGAGTTGTATCACAAGATACCAAGTGACTTGAAAGTGTTCATCTGGTTTCCAAAGCAAACTGCCTTGCTCTTTCAGGTCAATTTATTGCACAAGGGAAACTGATTTAACAAATACTGCAAGAAAAATAAGCCAGGAATCAGCAAACCAGGGGTAAGAACTATGAACTCAAACAGCAAAGGTCTCAGGCAGGTGCAAGGGTTGGTACTTATTTTTCTAATCTGTGTTAAAATTTGTCAAAATTTTGGATTTCTATACTTCAACCACACATTAGTGCTTTGGCTAATCTAATTTTGGCAGATTAAGCAATTGAACTGAAGCAAGGAAATGGGTTTCCCTGCACAAGAAATTTTAAAGGTTTATAAATATACTTTGAACTGCAATTTGCATTTTTTTAATGTGCCACATATTCACTTATTCTCACTCAATGCCCTACTTTTGCAATTTCAAGATTATTGTGTTTTAAAATTTAAAGTTATTTTTCTCTGTATTTCCAGGAGTTTGACAAATTTAAATGGTAAATAATAAATCTCAATAAAACCCTCTTATGCTATTTTTTTTTCTCTCAGAACTTAGGGCAACATCTTATACATAGTGGGCCTTTAACAAATGCTTTTCTATAAACTTTGAAGTAAAAAAAGCATTAAAGAAATAATCCCAAGGAAACTATTTTCCTCTACACTCATTTTACCTCTATTCCTTAGACCACATTTTTGAAACCACAAAAAAATTTCTTCATCCTGAAATGTAAATCCATTTGTTATTATTCTATCACTCTATGAATCAGCTACATTGGTAAACAATGGTTATCCTAACTCAGTGAATTTCATGGAGATTTTACTTTTTCTTTAATGTAAGTAATGCTGTTTACCCAGTTTATAAATAAACTGGGGGGCAGTGTGGGGGATAGGGAGGAGAATGACAAGATCAGATAATCAGTGACTAATTCCAGAGGGCTTCCCAAGCTTAATTCACAACCCAAGTGATGGAAGGAGAAAACACTAGGTTGCTTGCTTTTTGATACTGAGCTGTGTTTAATCCCTTGTCAGTTGCATCATTTGCGAATATTTTCTCTCGTTCTGTGGGTAGTTTTTTTGTTTTATTTATGGTTTCCTTTGCTCTGCAAAAGCTTTTCAGTTTAATTAGGTCTTATTTGTCCATTTTTGTTTTTCTTTTTATTACTCTAAAAGAAGTAGATCCAAAAAGATATTTCTGTGATTTACGTCAAAGAATGTTTTGCCTAAAAAAATTATAACTAGGAAGCAGGTGCAGGTGTTACTATTTTGTGTTACTAATTAGCCGATAACCTTGGCAAGTCTCTTTGGTCTCTCTGCACCTCATTCTCCTCATGTATGTATAAGGACTGAATCACACGATCTCTCAGATCCTTTCAAGTTCTAACATTATAGGCATACCTCAGAGATATTGTGGTTTCAGTTCTAGACTGCCACTAAAGCAAATATTGCAATATAGAGAGTCACATGAATTTTTTGATGTCCCAGTGCACATAAAAGTTATATTTACACTACACTGTGGTCCATTAAGTGTACAATAACATTATATCTAAAAAAATACAATCCTTAATTAAATTCTTTATTGTATACGTCTGTGTCTCTTTTGTTGTCTCACATACAGGGTCATCATTACTATCTTTCTAAACTCCATATATATGTGTCAGTATACTATATTGGTGTTTTTCCAATGTGGGGTGGGAGGTGGGAGGGGGATTCAGGATTGGAAGCTCGTATACACGTGTGGTGGATTCATGTCGCTGCATGGCAAAACCAATACAGTAATGTAAAGTAGAATAAAGTAAAAATTAAAAAAAAATAAATTCTTTATTGTAAAAAAATGCTAACCATCATCTGAGCCTTCAGCAAGTTGTAATCTTTTTAATAGTAGAGGATCTTGCCTCCATGCTGATAGGTGCTGGATGGTGGTTGCTATAGACTGGGGTGACTGTGGCAATTTCATAAAATAAGAAAACAATAAAGTCTTCCACATGAACTGACCTTTCCTTTCACAAATGATTTCGCTGTAGGATGCAATGCTGTTTGACAGACTTTTACCCAGTCTGAAGTCAATCCTCTCAGACTCTGCCACTGCTTTATCAATTAAGTGTATATAATATTCTAAGTACTTTGGTGTCAATAGTCTTCACAGTATCTTCACCAGGAGTTGTTTTCATCCCAAGAAACCACTTTCTTTGCTCATTCATAAGAAGCGACTCTTCATCCCTTAAAGTCTTATCCTGAGATTGCCACAATTCAGTCATCTTCAGGCTCCACATCTATTCTAGTTCTCTTGCTATTTTCACCACAAACGCCATTACTTCCTCCACTTAAGTCTGGAACTTAGCCCTCCAAGTCATCCATGAGGGCTGGAATCAACCTCTTTCCAAACTCCTATTGATGTTGATATTTTGACCTTTTTCCACGAATCATAAATGTTCTTAATGGCATCTAGAATGGTGAATTCTTTCCAGAAGATTTTCAGCTAACTTTTCCCAAATTCATCAGAGGAATCACTGTCTATGCCAGCTATAGCCTTATGAAATATGTTTTGTAAATAAGAAGACTTGAAAGTTGAAATTACTCTTCGAACCATGGGCTACAGAATGGATGTTGTGTTAGCACAAAGAAAACAACATTAATCGTACTCTACATCTCCATCAGAGCTCTTGGTCGGCAAGGTGCACTGTCAATGAACAGTAATAAAAACTTTTGAGAGGAACCTTTTTTTGAGCAGTAGGTCTCTGTAGTAGGCTTAAAATATTAAACTAACTGTTGTAAACAGATATGCTGTCAGGTTTTGTTGTTCCATTCCTAGGAAACAGGTAGAATAGATTGAGCATAATTCTTAAGGGCCCTAGGGTTTTCAAAATGGTAAATAAGCATTAGATTCAACTTCAAGTCACCAGCTACATTAGCCCCTAACAAGAGAGCCTGTCCTTTGAAGCTTTGAAGATAGGTATTGATTTCTCCTGTCTAGCTATGAAAGTCCTAGATGGCATCTTCTTTCAATATAAGGTTGTTTCATCTACACTGAAAATGTTTTGTTTGTAGTCACCTTCATTAATTATCTTAGCTGTTGCTGCTGCTGCTAAGTCACTTCGGTCGTGTCTGACTCTGTGCAACCCCATAGACAGCAGCCCACCAGGCTCCCCCGTCCCTGGGATTCTCCAGCCAAGAACACTGGAGTGGGTTGCCATTTCCTTTTCCAATGCATGAAAGTGAAAAGTGAAAGTGAAGTTGCTCAGTCATGTCCAACTCTTCGCAACCCCATGGACTGCAGCCCACCAGGCTCCTCCATCCATGGGATCTTCCAGGCAAGAGTACTGGAGTGGGGTGCCATCGCCTTCTCCAAATTATCTTAGCTAGATCTGGATACTTGCTGCAGCTTCTACATCAGCACTTGCTGCTTCATCTTGCACTTTTATGTTATGGAGATGGCTTCTTAAACCTCATAGATCAACCTCTGCCAGCTCCAAACTATCCTGCAGCTTCTTCACCTCTCTCATCCTTCATAGAATTGAAGAGTTAGAGCCTTGCTCTGGATTAGACTTTGGCTTAAGGGAATATTATGGCTGGTTTGCTCTTCTCTTTAGACCACTAAAACCTTTTCTATAAAAACATAAAGGCTATTTCACTTTCTAATCATTCATGTGTTCACTGGACTAGCACTTATAATTTGCTTCAAGAAATTTGCATTCACAACTTGTCTAACTGTTTGATGCAAGAGACGTAGCTTTCAGCCTCTTGGCTTGTATTCCTCACTAAACTTACTCATCTCTAGCATTTGATCAAAAGTACAGACATGTGACATCCCCTTCACTTGAACACTTAGAGGACAGTCTAGAGTGTTTTGTTTGTTTGTTTCAGTATTTTATTATTTTTTATTATTTATTTATCTGGCTGTGTCAGGTCTTAGTTGTGGTGTTCAGGCTTTTCTAGTTGTAGCACTTGAGGTTAGTTGCCCTGTGACATGTGGGATCTTAGTTCCCTGACCAGGAATTGAACCTGTGTTCCCTGCATTGAAAGGCTGATTCTTAACTACTGGACCACCAAGGAAGTCCCTATAGAGTTATTAATTGGCCTAATTTCAAGATTTTTGTGTCTAATGGAATACAGAGGCCTGAGGAGTTGGAGAGAGATGAGGGAATAGCCATTCAATGGAGCGGTCAGAATATACACACCTATCAGTTAAGTTCACCCATCTTAAATGGGTATGATTCATAGCACCTAAAATAATTACAACAGTAACATCAAAGATCACTGACCACAGATCACCAAAACAAATATAAAAGCACTGAAATATTGCAATAATTACCAAAATGTGACACAGAGACATAAAGTCAGCAAACGCTGTTAAAAGGAATAAAGTAGCACCGATAGATGCTCAATGCAGTTGTTACAAATCTTCAACTTATAAAAAATGCCATACTCTGAACTACAATAAAGAAAAGCACAATAAAACAAGGCATACTTTTACACAACTCAACATTAACGAACACCTCTATGCTATTTTTTTCTAACACTAAAAATAAGACTTGGTGCTGAATACAGGCCATGAGATAGGCTCTGAATATATGACCAATACTCACTTGGCTTTGTATTATCCATGAAATTGAAGGAGAAACGCAAACCATGCAGCACTAACTATCACTGAAGCAGTTTAGCTGTGTGTCAATTTGACCCAAAAATCACCATGGGAACAAAAATAACTTTCCTATCCTTGCATTGGTACATTGAGTAATGACCTCAAAGAAATCCGTGTTCTAATCCCTGGAAACTATGAATATTTTACTTATGGGGCAAAAGTGACTTTGCTTATATGCTCATAGATTTTCATATAAGGAGATTATCTTGTATTAACTGGGTGGCCCCCAATATTGTAATCACAAGGGTCTTTGTTAAGAAAGAAGCAGGAAGGTCAGAGTCAGAGAGGATGTGATGGTGGAAGCAGAGTTAGAGAGATTTGAAGATGCTTTGCTGCTGTCTTTGAAGATGGATAAGAGGGGAATCAAGCCAAGGGATGTGGGTGACCTTCTAGAAGCTGGAAATGTCAAGGACATGGTGTCTTCTAGAGCCTCAGAAGAAATGAAGCCCTGTGGACACGTTTTAGACTTGTGACTTCCGAAATGCTAAAATAGCCTGTATTCTTGTTAAAGCAGCCGTGGGAAATACATTCGATCATGTGAGGAGTGCTGTGGCATCTCCCTTCTCCCAAGGCTGACACACCCAATACTTGGTTTACATGGGATCTGATTTCAAGAGCAGCGTCTTGTGTCATATTGTCTTCCTTTCATTCTAATGATTTCTCAGTGATAATTTCCCTCGAAACATACAGATGGCCTAGAACCATGCAATCGCCTCTTTTCATTTTACACCTCCCACTCAAGCCCCTATCCATTCAAGATTTCTTCAGCTAACAAATTTATTTTTTTCCTATCACCCATACCTAAAAACAAAGTGATACCAGATTAGCCTGATTTTAATCTACTTATAAGACATTAGACTCAAGTGCTAATAAATCTATAGACTTCCCTTGATCCTCTGAATCCCAGGATGGCTTCCTTGTTGATTATGTTTTCTTTCTGCAGCTGAAATAGAAACCTCAGGGGTTAATGCCTCTTAATTCATTTAAAGGAAAACTCTGCATTAGATAAATTGGGGGCATCTGGAGGACGTGGCAGAGAAGAGATGAGCATGATTATATTAGCAAAGGAGGGATGATAACAATGCTGGCAATGTCAGTTACAAGGTCTTCTGAAGTTCTAGAGAGCACACATTTTATTATTTTATTTACTCATTATTAAAAGCACAACTTTTATAATCAATATGGCCATTGCTGTTTTCCCCACTCTACGGATGAGAAGTCTGAGACTCCCCACATAGCTGACAGGTGGCAGAGGGGGGGCCTTCCTGTGATGTCCATATGACCTTCACCCCTCCATAAATGCCAGCCCTGGGGAGAAGCAGATAGGTGGACAGTAAATTGAGCCCCTGGGAGAATATGACCCCGACTCCTTAGTATATGCTGCAGGTCTCTGAGGAGAAGGAAATGGCAACCCACTCCAGTATTCTTGCCTGGAGAATCCCAGGGACAGAGGAGCCTGGTGGGCTGCCGCCTATGGGATCATACAGAGTTGGACACGACTGAAGTGACATAGCAGCAGCAGCAGCAGCAGCAGCAGCAGCGGGTCTCTGAGAAACGTGACTTAATGTCTTTGAAGGAAGTACAGAAGCAAAGACAGACATCAACCTCAATGGTATGGTTGATGATCGAACTCTGAGCTCCATAAGCAACTCTTGACTCACACTAAGACTTTGGGTAGGAAGAAATATTCAGTTATATAATGATGGAGCAAAATCTGAAGTGCTGAATATTATAAGCTACATAAACAGGGAGCCCTGTCTAAAATTTTTATTTTCTGCAGTGAAGAACTTCACGTGCTAATATCTTTATGGCTAAAACTCCAGGCTGATGTATTAGTACAATGTCAGAGACACAGTAAAATACTTGGGGTCTTTATAGCTCTGACTGTCTACAGTAGCTCACATGCTCTCTCCCTGTGGCAGACCCATATGGCTGCATATTCTACAAATGAGCATTAGAGGTGACCTTCACCCCTCCACAAATGCCAGCCCTGGGGAGAAGCACATAGGTGGACAGTAAATTGAGCCTCTGGGGGAATATGACCCTGACTCCTTAGCATATGCTGCAGGCTGACCTGGTGGACACATTTCTCCTATTTGCGTTATTTCCTTGATCTTTGCATCTTACCACCAGGAAGTAATTCTTCAAATTTGCTGGCTGAACCTCAAATCCTAATGCTTCAAATAGCAAAACAAATACAGAAAGGCAGGTCCATAATCTGTCCTTCCCATACTTCTCGGTGTGAATACATTCTATGCCTTAGCATCCTCACACTTACTGAGTATAGTTAATAGAGTTGCCATCAGAAATGACTGTGTAGAGTGGCTCTCCCAGCAGCATTGTAACTATGCATTTTGGTCCCAGGGCAAGCATAAAACATACCCTCAAATTAACTTTGCAATGCATATTCTTGGCTCACATATGGGTGTTATTGATAATACTTGCCATCTGATAGTTTCATCATTTTAGCTAATTGTTCCTGCTAACTAGGTGTTAAACTTAGTGACACTACATGCCTGTGTTGTTGAATTAATTGCACAATCATTTAAAAATTAACACACTAAAATTCAGAGCCTTAGGCCAAAAGTGTAGTGCCAGGTCAAGTTACAGATCTAGTTACAGACAAGGAAGAGAGAGAAAGAAGATGTAGTCAATAAGGGTAAAAATTTGAAGCACACAGATTTCATTAATCTGATAAATATTTATTGAGCAATTCCTAACATGTCAGGTACAATGCAAGTCATAAAGATCCAAGAGAGAATAATTTTGATGTTCATGCAGTTACTCCTGGTGCAAGTGAAGAGACCACAAAAATTGGCATTTGTAATATAGTAAGTCTGTCATATTAATAAGTACAGGCTGATATGTAGAGTTCCAAAGAAAGGTACCTACTCCACTGTTGGTCACAAAAGACTCTCAAAGGAGGTACGCCTAAGCTAAAATCTGAAAGATAGGAATCAGTCAGAAGAGCTGGGAGGCTGGAGGGAAAACATTCTCTGAAGGTTAATTTTATGTGTTAACTTGTCTAGGCCACAGTATCCAGATCTGGTCAATTATGATGCTAGGTGTTTGTGAGAAGGTATATTTTTAGGTGGAACTAATATTTAAATCAGTAGACTTTGCATAAAATAGATTGACCTGCATAATGCAGGAGGGTCTCATCTAAAAAGTTGAAGGCCTAACTATAAAAAGATGGGCTTCCCCCAAGGAAGAAGAAATTCTGCCAGAAGGTGGCCTCCAATTCGAATTTTAACTGTTCCCTGGTTTCCAACCTGCCAGATTTTGGACTTGCCTGTCCCCATAACTGCATGAGTCAACCCTTTCAAAATAAATCTCTTTCCATATACATCGTATTGGTTCTCTTTCCCTAGAGAACTAATTGATACAGATTTCAAATACAGGGATTAACATGCGCCAGAATCTTTGAGGCATAAGCAGAGCTCAGGAGGCCTGGTGCCAGATTGAGAGATCAAGATTCATGCTGCTTCCCAGCTACGAGATAAATAAGATAGGGGATCAAATGCACAGCATGCTATTATATAATTATCAATACTGTATTATATACTTGAATGTTTTTAAGAGAGTAGATCTTAAATGTTATCACCACCTACATGAAAAAAAAATTGTAATTATGTGAAAGGAAGAAGATGTTAACAAACCTTATTATGGTGATCATTTGCCTTGTATCAGTTCAGTTCAGTTCAGTTGCTCAGTTGTGTCTGACTCTTTGTGACCCCATGAACTACAGCACACCAGGCCTCCCTGTCCATCACCAACTCCCAGAGTTCACCCAAACTCATGTCCATTGAGTCAGTGATGCCATCCAGCCATCTCATCCTCTGTCATCCCCTTCTCCTCCTGCCCCAATCCCTCCCAGCATCAGAGTCTTTTCAATGAGTCAACTCTTTGCATGAGATGGCCAAAGTATTGAAGTTGCAGCTTTAGCATCAGCCCTTCCAAAGAACACCCAGGACTGATCTCCTTTAGNTAATTTATGACAAAACCTTGCTTAAATAAGAACATTGACAGAATACCAAACAGATAGTGAACTGCAGTAGATGCTTAGCTTAAAGCAAATAACAAGATAATCTCAGAGTAGTTTGTTTCATGAAATGATGAAATATGATCCATAATGATTTTAAAATAGAATGTTAGATACTATATAATATATAATGTTATTATATAAAATAAAATACTATTGAGATACTATTCAGAATATTTCATATTTTATTATAAATATGACATGAAATTTCTAATATCTGAAGTATAGAAATTTAGTTCTTTGCAGAGTAATATGAAAATTACATTTAATATCTTATTTACTACCTGTACATTGTGACCAAGGGAAACTCTTAAACTCCATGTTATGCATTATCCAGTTAGGCTGTGCTAAGTTGCTTCAGTCATGTCCGACTCTTTGTGACCCCATGGACTATCACCTGACAGGTTCCTCTGTTCATGGGATTTACCCAGGCAAGAATACTGGAGTGGGTTGTCATTCCCTTCTCCAGTAGACCTTCCCAACCCAGGGGCACTGTTAGGTTAGGCTGCTCAAAAAAATGTTAATTATTTTATCTTGGACTACTCCTCTTTTTGTGAAATAAAGTGTTCAATTTATAGTATTCTAGTTTTTTGCTTATTTGATTCAGATATAATCTACATGGAAATAGTTTTCCAATCTAAATGGAAATGTGTGTGATCAACATATTTATAATATAGTAAATATTGAATGATAACACAAATACATGCTGAAATGATTAGATATAAATACATAGCCTAGGTAAACTTCAGTCAAAGAGACAAATCATTAATATGAAAGTTAGCAAAAGTCTGTCTATGTGTAGAGCAACTATCATTACATTGAGCCATCATTCATTCTTGAGCCATTATTCATCTGGTGACCCAGATGGTAAAGAATCTACCTGTGATGCAGGAGACCCAGGTTTGATCTCTGGATCAGGAAGATCTCTTGGAGAAAGGAGTGGCATTTAGACATCATTCATTCTTAGGTAGTACTTAGAGATAACTCATAAGATATCTGTAAAAATATAGTATTTGATAACACAAATACTGTATTTTAAAATGGTTATCATTTTAAATGCTTAGTATTTTAAATATTTTTTAATGCTCAGTATTTTGCTTGGTTGTATATTTAACATAAATTTGAGAAGAGAGAATTTCCTGTTGGTCCAGTGGTTAAGACTGCACTTTCATTGATGAGGGCCCGGGTTCAATCCTTGGTTGGAGAACTAAGATTCTGCAAGCNGCTCATCTTTCAATATCTTATCTTTTTGCCTTCCATACTGTTCATGGGGATCTCAAGACAAGAATACTGAAGTGGCTTGCCATTCCTTTCTCCTATGGCCCACGATTTGTCACAATGCTCCACCATGACCCATCCCTCTTGTGCAGCCCTACATGGCACGGCTGATAGTTTCATTGAGTTAGACAAGCTGTGGCCCATATGATTAGACTACTACTTACCTTGAACATGAGGTATCTCCCCACAACCGCCAATCCTGACCTTGGGCATGGGGTATCTCCTCACGATCCCCACTCCTGATCTTGGATGTGGGTAATCTCTTCTCAGGTGCTCATTGCTCCAGCACGTCACAGCCACTGCTTGCTTCTGATGCTGTGTTGTGTAAATAAAACCGAAAGTTCTGGGATTAAAGTGTTGATTATAGAACACATTTAATCCAGCTTTCTTCAAAATATCAATGACAACAATACTTTATATTTGTTTCACACTTTAGTTCATATCAGGTTTGTGTTTGTAGTCTTTTCAGTGCTGCTTTCTAATAAACAGTTTCATTGGTTTTTCCATAAATACTCTGGCCTCCTTCTTTGGCAGCTCTGGTCTGATCTCTGGCTTTGGGACTGATGTAAGGCTCTCAGCTCCTTGGAGCCAGNGGACGTGGGGTATCTCTTTTCAGGTGCTCACTGCTCCAGCACGTCGCAGCCACTGCATTCTGCTGATGCTGTGTTGTGGAAATAAAACTGAAAGTTCTGGGATAAAAGTGTTGATTATAGAACACATTTAATCCACCTTTCTTCAAAATACCAATGAAAACAATACTTCACGTCTGTTTCACATTTTAGATCATATCAGGTTTGTGTCTGTCTCTTATACACATCTAGATGTGTATAAGAGACAGGTATTAATATTATCTGCACTGTTTGCTGATTTATGTTTGTTTTTGTTTTTTTTTTTTTGAAGACCTATGATTGGGTGAATAATTTTATATGTATTAATAATTTTTTAAATTGACTTCTATTATGTGATATCTGTTTATATCTAGCAATATCTCTTGATTTGGTGTCTGCTTTTCTTATATATTAACATAGTTGCTCTAATTTTCTTTGGATTTATGCTTTCATGATATATACTGCTAACCTCTGTATATTTTTATATTTAAAATGCTAACATTGTAGATATATAATTGGACTTGTTTTCTTTAATCTGAAAATATCTTTCCTTTATTTGGTATTATTCTCAAGGTTACTTTTGTCATTTGATTAAAATCTCTTCTATTATTTTTTTATTTCTTCCTTTTGTCTTGTACTCTATTTCTGTATTTCTCTACCTTTTTTTTTTTTCCTGAATATTTGAGCTTTTCATTTTTTCATTTTCTCTCTGCTATTGTCTTAGGAGAAGGCAATGGCAACTCACTCCAGTACTCTTGCCTGGAGAATCCCATGGATGGAGGAGGTTGGTAGGCTGTGGTCAGTGGGGTCGCGAAGAGTCTGACACGACTGAACAACTTTGCTTTCACTTTTCTATTTCATGCATTGGAGAAGGAAATGGCAACCCACTCCACTGTTCTTGCCTGGAGAATTCCAGGGACAGTGAAGCCTGGTAGGCTGCCATCTATGGAGTCACACAGAGTCGGACATGACTGAAGTGACTTAGCAGCAGCAGCAGCTACTATTGGCTTACAGTTTAACCCCCTTTTTGTAATTTTGTTAGTGATTGCTCTAGGACTTTCAATATATATTTAATTAATCACAACCTATTTTTAAGTAACTCTACTGCTTCATTTATAGTGTAGGAAATTTATAACTGTACAATTCCAAAATATGTTTTCCTCTCTTTTGTTCTATTTTTTCCATACCATTTATAAGCATGCTCTAAAACAATAATACACTGATACACTTTTCCTTTTCANGCAACCCACTCCAGTGTTCTTGCCTGGAGAATTCCAGGGACAGGGGAGCCTGGTGGGCTGCCGTCTATGGAGTCGCACAGAGTCGGACACGACTAAAGCGACTTAGCAGCAGTAGCAGCAAGGTTCTAACTCTTCCCCATTACAATTTCTCTGCCATCAACCAATCTGATCTTTCGGGGAATCTCTTAGTATCTCAATTATAGGTCCTGCTGTTTTCCAGAACAACCCTGGGTGGATTCACCCTCACATGGTGGATGAGGAAGAATCCATTGGAGCCAACTTATTCGGACAATGTAGAGCTTTTATAATCCTCTCATTAGTCAGCAGGTCCTCCATGCTACTCCAGTCAGCACTGAACTGCTCTTGATGCTTTTCTACCACCAAATAGAGCTGGAACAATCACTGCCTCAAGCAGGGCACAGTCAGAAGAGCCGCCAAGGGGATCTATTTGATATCCCTTCCTTTCTACCTGGACTATTATTTCCTGAACTTATATTAGGATCCAGTCACCATCCGGCTGGTAGAATATTTAAATATTGGGTTCTGGGATAGATCAGATGTTCTCTTGCTTTTATGTATCTGCAGGATCATTTTAGGGGGTGAGAATCAACAGCTATTACTTCACCATCTTACCATGAAGTAGACTTTGCAACCCTCCTCCCACCCTGCCTAGTAAGTGTGTATTGCACAATTTAGAATTAATTTCAGAGAAGGCAATGGCACCCCACTCCAGCACTCTTGCCTGGAAAATCCCATGGACGGAGGAGCCTGNATCAGCAGACTGGCTGCTCAAAGCCATATTGAACCCATACATTCCAAACCACACTACTGGAAACAGCCAAGGCCTTTCAGAAGGTCAAAATCTAGCTCCACCTAGAAAAACGCACACACAATTTCCCCCAACCAGGAAACAATCACATGACACTGGTTGAATCCCACTCAGGAGGGGTAGACTCCATAGTTAAGAGGAACTACAGCCTTTCAACCAAGAAAAGGATCACAAAAACAGTAAATTAAACAAAATGAAATGACAGAGAAACACCCAGCAGATGAAGGTACGTGGCTGAAACTCAAAGGACTGAACAACAAAAATTAACAAATGAGACCTAGGTAACTTAAAAACCCCAGGTATATGCCTCCTCCCTGCCTGATCATAAACAATCTCTCTCACCCACAAGTTAACCACAGCTTAACTATTGCCGCTTAGGAACACATAGATTGACCCCAGCCCAATACATTTGTGCCACGTCAACAAACACACCACTCCAGCTTCATCCATGCCAGGTCCGTCCAGAGACCACCCTACATCCATCAATGCTAGGTCAGCACACAACCACCCCATACACATCAATGCTAGGTCACTGCACAGACCAACCCATCTCCATTCATGCCAGGACAGTACACAGACATTCCCACCTCTATCCATGCCATGTCCTCACACAGACCACGCCAGCTCCAACTGCCAGGACAGTAGACAGACCACACCACTTCCTTCCATGCCAGGTAACCACTCAGACCTCCCCAGCTCCATCCATGCCAGGACAGTGCAGAAACCCCTCACTCCATCTATGCCAGGTCAGCACACAGACCACCTCAGCTCCACCCATACCAAGTCAGCACACAGACAGGCCACCTCCATCCATGCCAGGTAAGCACACAAACCACATCAACCTCTTCCATGCCAGTGCACAGACCCAACCAGCACCATCCATGCCAGGCCACCACACAGACCACCCCAACTCCATCCATGCCAGATCAGTGCAGAGACCACCCCAGCTCCATCCTTGCCATGTCAGTGCAGAGACCACCCCCAGTTCCATCCGTGCCAGGTCACCACACAGACCACCACAACTCCATCCATGCCAGTTCAGAAACACAGACCACCCCACTTCCATGCATGCCAGTGCACAGACCACCCCACCTTCAACCATATCAGGTTAGCACACAGACCACCCTAACTCCATGATGCCAGATCAGCACTCAGAACACTCCAACTGCATCCACGCCATGTGAGCACACAGTCCACCCCACCTCCATCCATGCCAGGTCAGCACACAGATCCCCACAGCTCCATCCATTCCAGGTCGGTACATACACAACCCCACCTCCAAATTTCCCAACCTGAGGATTTGGCAAATGGACTGAGAATCTCGAGGGAGTTACACGTTGGAAGCCATTGGGATTTGATTATAGAACTTTCACATGACTACAGAAAAAGATTCACGGGGGCACAAACAAAACCTTTTGTGCACCAGGACCCAGGAGAATGGAGCAGTGACCCCACAAGTGACTGACCCAGACTTACCTATGAGTGTCAATGGGCATCCGGTGGAGGCCTGGGTCAATCGTGGCCTCCTGCTATGTGAGAGGTACTGGGACCTTATGAAGGAGGTAGCCATTGTCTTCATTACCTCCACCATAGATTAGTCTCAGGTCAAACAACAGGGAGGGCCACAGTCCCACCCATAAACAGAAAGCAGTGTTGACGGGAATTTATATTTATAATGTCCAAGCATTTCTAAGTAAACAANTTTCTTCACAGTCCAACTCTCACATCCATACATGACCACTGGAAAAACTATAGGTTTGACTAGACAGACATTTGTTGGCAAAGTAATGTCTCTGCTTTTGAATATGCTATCTAGGTTGGTCATAACTTTCCTTCAAAGGAGTAAGCGTCTTTTAATGTCATGGCTGCAATCACCATCTGCAGTGATTTGGGAACCCAAAAAATAAAGTCTGACACTATAAACATGTATCTAATCAGCACACTGTCCACCTTCAGCTCATAGATGCTATAAGTCAACAGTATCTCAATAAAGCTAGGGTGGAGGGAGAAGACCCATGCTGAACTGAAAAAGCAGCAGGGCCAACCATGGCAGGATCTTGGAGCATGCCAGGAGTTTGCCTCTCCTCTAATACAAAGGACTGTGTCAGCCTACTGGGTGTTATCTGGCTAGCACTTCTCCACCCTTTTTTGGGAACTGGGCCTCAGCCCCACACTGCAACCAAAGTGCTTCCACAGAAAATACCTGTGTTTTACTCTACCCTCTGAACACTGTTACTGTTTCTGGATTAGGTATAGGACCCAAACAGGCCAATGGGAGTTCTGGCTTGAAATTTTTAAACTAAATGAAAGGGAGCATCACTATTTGTACAATGGGATGGAAAACCTGTAGCTTGTTAGCAGAGGTGCTTCCTGTTTGTGAAAGACACCAACGTGCAAGGAGAGAGAATGACGTTGATAACAGAAATATCACTGTGAGATGGGGAGGAGAGAGTATTTTAATTCCTCCACTCGCTCTGTTCTTGAAGTCCAGCTGCATCCCAGCTCATCCCACACTTTAGTAACAACAATTTCTTAGGTCCTTATGCCCTAAGGTGAGGTGAAGTCACTCAGTCGTGTCTGACTCTTTGCAACCCCGTGAACTGTAACCTACTAGGCTTCTCTGTCCATGGGATTCTCCAAGCAAGAATACTGGAGTGGGTTGCCATTTCCTTCTCCAAGGGATTTTCCCGACCCAGGGATCGAACCTGAGTCTCCCACATTGGAGGCAGACGCTTTAACCTCTGAGCCACCAGGCCCTAGGATTTCTTTTTACTGAGCAAGCTGAGGATCTGACGCTTGAGATAAAGGGTCCAGATGAACACAGATTCTCCCAAAAAGTGTAAGAAAGACAACAAATGAACAACTTCACATTTTAGGAAGGGCATAGCAGCTTCAGTTTGAAAAATAATTGGAACTGGAGACAAGCAGAACATTTAGGCTTTTGCAGAAAGCCAGGTGAGAGGTATTGGTGGCCTATGTTGTGAAAGAGGCAGTGGGCATCTAAAAATGAGAAAATTTTCCTGCCCTTCTATATGCTGGAATCCTTTTAGGTACCATAGGGTACTGTATCTATGAGCAGTGAACAAGTGTCTGAGTTTTTGCATCCCTATGGACTGTAGCCTGCCAGGCCCTTCTGTCCATGGAATTCTTCAGGCAAGTATACTGGAGTGGGTAGCCATTCCCTTCTCAAAGTGGTCTTCCCAGTCCAGGGATTGAACCCAGGTCTCCCACATTGCAAGCAGACTCTTTACCATCTGAGCCACCAGGGAAGCCCAAAGTGATGATGCAGGCTCTATTTTAGATAGTATGGGTGGAGAAAGGCAAGCAGAGATAGAGCAGTGAGTCATCTACAGTGTGGTAGGTGGACACTGCAGGCAGCAGAGATCTCCGTGTTCTCTGCTGGACACATTAAGTTTGAGATGTTGTTTGGATGCCCACATAGAGACTGCTGGTATGAGATTCAATATACAAATATCTGAACCTCAGCGGAGAGGTCTAATAGATAGATTCTGGATTTGTCAGCAGATATATGCTACTGAATGCCTTTGAACTGAAAGAACACCTAAGGTAGAAGTGCAGGACTGAACCCTGGGCTCTAAAGAGTTTAGAGGTAGCGTTAAAGAGAAGGCATATTCTGGTTTATGCATTAGAGAGATCAATAGACAGAGGCCGAAAGAGATGTTACATGAGCCCTTTCTCGAATCTGCCACAGTGATTGAGATGATTTGTAGACAGGAGTAGGATCAAGCAGTAGAGTCCAGCTTATTGAATTTTCGTACCTATGGCATTAGCCATCTGGGCTTATGGGCTTGATGCTCAAGAAAGAAATCTGAGCTGGAGTTGGATATGAGCATCTAGCACACAGGTCAAAAAAATTAGGTCAATAGGAAGAGTGAGAAAAGAGGTGAAACCAATGCAGAACTTTTAGAAAGACATACATTAATTGGGTGGGGAGGGGTGCATAAAATAAGGAAAAATCTGTAAAGGCTTTAGGGAAAGTTCAGGTTATTGGGGAAAAGAAACATACTGTGAAAAGTGCTAACCCTGACGTTCAGGTGAATAGGATCCGTGTCAGGGGAAGAAAAGAGGCTTTGGGGCTTAAAAAAAAAAAGATCAAGGCTGGAACTTTATTTCCATGTTTGGTAACTGTGGGACCCTGAACCAGTTGTTCAACTTTCTGAACTTTAATATTCTTATTTGTAAAACAAGGTCAATAACATCTACTTCACTGGATCTCACAGAGTATCTGCCACATGATAAGTGCTCATCACCTGATTCTCTTCTTCCTCCCTGCTCTAAAGTTTCCATCAAGAAGGCCGGGCATAGTAAGATAAATAACAATTCTGAAAATGGGAATGGTAGAGGCAGGTGAGGCTATGGTAAGTAGAAGAGGCTACAGTAAGTAGAAGAGGCTACAGTGGAAAAGTGCAACCTGTATGGACCTTCTTAGACAAGAGTGGGGCTCAGATCTGGGGCTCTCAAACCATCAGGGCCATTAGATCACCCAGAGCAGCTTGTCACAAAGCAAGTTCTTAAGACCTGCCCCAGGTAGCCTTTAGGTTAGAAGTGTTGGGCCACATGATTCTTCTACAAGCAGTGCTCAGACTCAGTGAGGAGACACTAATTTGGATAAATGGAGGATTTATGTACAGAGCATTCTAGGGGTAGGTTGTAGGGATATGCATGGATTCACAATCTGTTTAAGTAGAGGGGTCACATGACAAATCACAGCATGTAAAGGAGAAAACTGAGAAATGAATTCTGGAATTGTGGGCAAGATCAAGAAGAAGTGAGTATACACATAGCTTTAATTTTAAAGTTCTTCATTTAATTTCAAGACTAGTAAGGGCCACAGAAGAAGACAAAGCCATGGAAAAAGAGTTGCAGACAGATCTATGAAAGGGAGCGTAGAAGACAATCTAGAGAAGGGGAGCAGAGGAGTGGCTTGGGAAAATACACCACTCCCAAAGAACCACTCATACTGAGCAAAGACTTGTTAACCAAAATTTGAGAAATGGAAACATGACTGAAATTAAAGATGCTTATTTGGGGTTTGTTAGGACTGCAGCCCAGAAGACACAGATTTGAATCATGTTCCACCAAACTACAAAATGCAAGAGGTTTATAAAGGCAAAAACTGCAAGGTTACAGTTAGTCAGAAGAGTGGTTTATTAAGAATCATAATTGGAACTGGCAAGAAGCAAGGGTGCTTATTAAGTAAGGATTGGTTGGGGTCTGAAATGGTTGCATAATTAATTATAAGGGGAAAAACCTTGAAACTCAAGGTTGTAATTAGCAGATGTTTTTAAAATGGCTGGTGTCCTTGGCACAGGTATAGTTTACAGCAAGATCAAGTTCTCAGGGGTGAACTTGGGAATGTCTGAGAGCAGATTCTAAATGGTCACCCCACTCCATTTTTATATGCCCAAGTTATGATGACTCCATTATAATCTCAATTTGTCATCAGACTTAATGTCATACCCCTCACTTCCAACATAGGGAAAAGGTAGGATTGATTTATAATTCCTGAGATTCTCACAAGCATCAGCTTCCTATGGTTCTCAGTTGGATGTGGGGGAGAAAGAGGAATAAATTATTTGGACAGGAAATAAATAAATAAAAACCTTCATTCCTTTCTTTTCACTCATCTGTAACTGAAATTTAGCTTTTCCTTCCATAATAAATAAAAGATGCATGTGGCAACAGTATTAGAAGTACCTGTGACTTTATCCAAAAAGTAGCCAATATCTTTATATCATTTAGATCACAGAAAATTTTTGCTGGGTGGACAAGTCCAAACATTCATCAACACGTTGAAACTATAGCAGTCATTATATGCAACATCTCATCCAATACATTGATAAAAAAGCACATGCATTATCATATATTGAGTTTTTAATCTTTCAATATGCCTCTGTAATCTTATATATGCTACTGGGTTGGCCAAAAAGTTCGTTCTGGTTTCCCATGGCATCTTACAGAAAAAATACAAATGAACTTTTTGGCCAACCCAATATTTTAGCCTTTGGAAATATTATTCTGAAATGGGGTCTGTTTGTGTTACCTATTGCTGTGGAACAAATCACCACCATCCTGTGGCTTAAAGCAACAATCATTTTATTGTTATCTCTCATGGTTCTGGAGCTGACTGACCTCCACTAGGCCAGTCTCCCTTAGGGGTTCTCATAGAACTACAGTCAGGAAACTCCAGGAGATGGTGAGGGACAGAGAGGCCTGGCGTGCTGCAGTCCACAGGGTCACAAAGAGCTGGGCACAACTTGGCAACTGAAGAACAACAACAAAGTGGCTGGGGCTGGAACCATCTGTGTACAAGTCCAGCTCCCAGTCTGGGAAGATCTGAACCACCATGCACAAGAGCAGGTGGGCTCACCCAGCATCTCCGTCTCTACCAGTGCTGTGTATCGGTTAGATATGATTTCAAATCCACTTGTTTATGACAAAGACCAGAAAGAGTTGTTTTTAGAAGTTGTGTCAGGATGTCGCCATCACTTCAGTTGTCTTTGATAAGCACAGCTGCTGATGGGTCCTGCTGGGGGGTTATCAGAGCACACGGAGAAGCAGGGGGACTATGGCAAGGAAGCTTTTAGACTGCGAACACCGAGAGTTTATGAGGAGTATCCTAGAATTCGATCTGGCAAAAAGCTACAAACTTTTAGTTGATGACCTAGCTCCTTGCTCCTGCCATGGCTGGGGTGCTCTGGGTCACCAGTGCTGTTAAATCGTATAGCAGCCTTAGGAAAAGAAGGGACATCTTTTCGCATCTTGAGCACTTGTTCACAGAAGCACAAGGCAGGCAATGGTCCCTGGAGGGATTACCCTGGGAGCAGTCTAGCCTGCCTCCAATCTGAAAGTCAGCTCCCACTGGTTAAGCTGTCTTTCCCAAGAAACCAAATTTGTATGAAGGTACATCTCAGCTTAATTTGGACTTGATGTGTACCTTCTCCCCTTGTCCAGAACAATAGTGTGATTAATCTGTCACTGGCTTGGAGTATATTATTTCTTTATGGGCTCAAGAGACATTACCCTATATGCTAGCGGCTTACGAAATTCCTACAACAAACCTGTGTTAAATAAACTACTGACAAAGAGAATATCAGTCTTATAGCATAATCTACCATTCCCAAGACAAAACAATGTGTCTTTCCACGTGGTCTCTCTTAATATGGCAGCTTCAAGGTAGCCTGACTCCTCACACGGCAGCTTGGAAACCCAAGACAGAGGTAGCCAGCAGGAAGTTGTAACACCTTTTATTACTTAACTTCAAAAGTCACAAGAGTCACTTCTACTGTCCTCTATTAGTTGAGGCAGTCATGAACATTCACCCAGGTTTATGGGAGGAGCACACAGGCTCTGCCTCCTGATGGGGAAGAACTAAGCTTCTGGAAAAAGAGATCTGAAATATGGTTGAGGCCTTTTTGGCTAAATATTACCTACCCCAGGATTTATACATTTCACCAGATTGTCAAAGAGGCCCATCGCATTAAAAAAAAATTAAGAACCCCCTTCTAGAACCTCATTGCAGCAGAATCCACATTACATAATTCAAGAGTTGGACATGACTGAGCGACTTCGCTTTCACTAAAATACTAATCATTTTGACTGAATCCTGCCTGATAATTTTATTCAGCCTGTTCTCTAGTTCAACTGTTGATCTTGTGTTTTGATACTGTTTCTTTGAAAATATGCTTTCCAGTGAGCCACACCTCCAAATCACACACACACACACACACANGTTTCTCAAGAGGCAGGTCAGGTGGTCTGGTATTCCCATCTCTTTCAGAATTTTCCACAGCTTATTTTGATCCAAACAGTCAAAGGCTTTGGCATTAGGCCAGTAAAAAAATGCAGATGAATCCAAAATAAATATTACTACCTGAAAAAAAATCTGAAAAAGCTACATTCTCTATGATTTCAAGTATACAACATTCTGGAAAAGGTAAGTCTGTGAAGAGTAAAAAGTTCAGTGATGAGATGGTTTAAATTCTCAGAGAAGGACCTTGTAATAGTAGCTAGAATCAGATGGTTATGGGGCCACCGAAGGAATTTGCCTTACATGTCATGGGACAAAAGAATGTGAAAATGACTACACCCCAAAGAACAAATAATTATGTACATGCTGCTTTGTATCCGTGCAACCTTAAATCAACGATGCTTCCATGTGATAACGCTGAAAACAAGTATAGCTCTTACAGTAGGACAGATCTCTTCAAATATTGCATGATTGTTCTGTAGGGTTTTGTTTTGTTCCCATTGTTTGCCTGGATCTGCTAGCAAGGTTACGGCCAGTTCTGTAATTAAAGAGTCAGAGAGTAACAGAGGGAAAAAATGAATGAGAAGGGGGAAGTTATAAAGAGAAAATCATACATGTAGCTCTGCTTACAATATTAAAGACATCTGTTGCAAGAGTCAAGTGGAGTTTGACTGAATAGTGACTAGCTTTTATTGTCTAGACATTTAAATCACAAATCAAGCTAATGCACTGTTATATATCTTCTAACTTTCTCTCTCAACAAATATACCTTTGAATAACAAAATAATGACAAATTTGTAAATCCAGGACTTTTATATGACTAAAAGTTGCCAAAGTAACAAGATAACTCAATATAATTCTTGCATATACATGAATGCATACTTGATGGGCTGACAATGCTAAGGTGAATAAAAAAATAAAGATGCACATAATTCAAAAATTCATCATTTATTCCCAGAAATGATTTTTCTTTCCTGAGTTTAAAGAAATCACAAATTATATTATTAATTCCAAGTCAGTCAGTCAGTCAGTCAGTTCAGTCGCTCAGTCGTGTCCAAGTCTTTGCGACCCCATGAATTGCAGCATGCCAGGCTTCCCTGTCCGTTACCAATTCCCAGAGTCCGCCCAAAACCATGTCCATTGAGTTGGTGATGCCATCCAGCCATCTCATCCTCTGTCGTCCCCTTCTCCTCCTGCCCCCAATCCCTTCCAGCATCAGTTTCTTTTCCAATGAGTCAACTCTTCACATGAGGTGGCCGAAGTATTGGAGCTTCAGCCTCAGCATCGGTCCTTCCAATGAACACCCAGGACTGATCTCCTTTAGGATGGACTGGTTGGATCTCCTTGCAGTCCAAGGGACTCTCAAGAGTCTTCTCCAACACCACAGTTCAAAAGCATCAATTCTTCGGTGCTCAGATTTCTTCACAGTCCAACTCTCAAATTCATACATGGCCAGTGGAAAAACCATAGCCTTGACTAGACAGACCTTTGTTGACAAAGTAATGTCTCTGCTTTTTAATATGCTATCTAGGTTGGTCATAACTTTTCTTCCAAGGAGTAAGCATCTTTTAATNCCAGCATCAGGGTCTTTTCTAGTGAGTCAGCTCTTCACATGAGGTGGCCGAAGTATTGGAGCTTCAGCCTCAGCATCGGTCCTTCCAATGAACACCCAGGACTGATCTCCTTTAGGATGGACTGGTTGGATCTCCTTGCAGTCCAAGGGACTCTCAAGAGTCTTCTCCAACACCACAGTTCAAAAGCATCAATTCTTCGGTGCTCAGATTTCTTCACAGTCCAACTCTCAAATTCATACATGGCCAGTGGAAAAACCATAGCCTTGACTAGACAGACCTTTGTTGACAAAGTAATGTCTCTGCTTTTTAATATGCTATCTAGGTTGGTCATAACTTTTCTTCCAAGGAGTAAGCATCTTTTAATTTCATGGCTGCAATCACCATCTGCAGTGATTTGGGAGCCCCCGAAAATAAAAGTCTGACACTGTTTCCACTGTTTCCCCATCTATTTCCCATCAAGTGATGGGATCAGATGCCATGATCTTCGTTTTCTGAATGTTGAGCTTTAAGCCAACTTTTTCACTCTCCTCATTCACTTTCATCAAGAGGCTTTGTAGTTCCTCTTCACTTTTTGCCATAAGGGTGGTGTCATCTGCATATCTGAGGTTATTGATATTTCTCCCGACAATCTTGATTCCAGCTTGTTTCTTTCAGTCCAGCATTTCTCATGATGTAGTCTGCATATAAGTTAAATAAGCAGGGTGACAATATACAGCCTTGACTTACTCCTTATTAATACCAAGACAATAGTATAAATTGCATTCAATTTTAAATTAGAATCAATTAATAAAGTGAAATTATATTTAAAAAGGATAAAGTTTGCATTTATTTTTTAATGAGAATTAAATGCAAAGTACTAAAGCATCTAAATGATCTTTTAAAAAAAGTCAAACTACAAGTTAAATTATTGAATATCAAAGTTTTAAATAAAAATGAAATTGCTTTGAAAAAATTTAATGCACACATATTAAGAACTTTTATATAAATAAAATTATTAGTATTTTCAACTCTAGTGTTCAAGATTCCTCTAGTTTCCAGTTCAAAAATAAATAAATAAAACTGATAGCGTGTTGTGTAGTATCATATTGAGGTATATACTAGTTAAGAGTAATATGAATTGTTTACTATGGCAAAATGGTCTTGAGGTGTGAAAAGCAACTGTTGCAAATTTGGAATCACTAATCTGGAGTCAGACTGGAACACAAAGAGAAACAAGACACTAACTTTCAGCACCACTAAGGAAAAGCACTTTATCATGCAGGAGTTTATTATAGTCACAGTATCTGAGGGGCAGGATTCAATGTTAATTATTTTGCTTTTTTTTAATTTAGCCTTTTCCTTTGTTGCTTTTGTGCCTCACTCAAACCCTCTTCACACTCCAAAGTAGCACCTCTCTCTGACACTAAAAATGGCACAATCTCAAACCTTCCTGGCATTCAGATGCAGTTACACTGTGTTTTGAGGATACATGGCAAGAGAGACAGCATTTCCTAGGACATAATTGGTATTAATCATGAAAGTGGATGTTCGGGATGGTGTATCACACTGCCACTGTCTCCCATGAGAGAAACATTCTTGCATACGTGTGTGTGTGTGTTTGTGTGTGTGTGAGAGAGAGAGATGTGGAAACTTCGGGAGGGCTAATCCAAGGGTGATTACCTGACTTTAGTGAGGTCAGTCAGATTTTCCTGTCCAGGGATTTGAAATTATTGACCCAAAAGACACAGGCTCTGAAAGTTTCTGGAAGCTCAGTAACTCTAGACAGCATTCTAGAAAATCCATGAATTTCTGCTACTGGGTCTCCAGAACGTCCTAAGATCCTGTCCTTTCCAAGGCATTTTCACTCTTTCTTGGATTCTAATAAATATCCCAGTCTTCCCATAAAGTTATTTATTGTTGTTATTTTGCTCAGGTAGACTTCATGGACTTTTATTTAAAAACAAAACAAGATAAACAACAATAAAAAAACTCCCTTAACTATGAATGTAATTTATCATTTGGTAATTTTCTGCAGTGGCTACTCTTGTATTTTGTTAGTGCTTTCTGAAGGCTAAACCAAAGAATAAATATCGAAAGAAGATGAGAGGATAATAATTTTGATGATATGTCTGATTGATTGCCATTTTTGCTTTGTTAAATAAAGAAGACTTGAAGCTCTTCTTTTGCTGAGTAAAAGAGAAACTCTTCTCAGTTGATACACTTAGATCCTTAAGAAAAAAGGATACCACTCAATTAAATCTGGAAAGTTAAAGAAGCTTAAAAATTGGATAACTTTTCCTTTTCCTCTTTTTGTCACTACAGTGAGATTTCTGGCTATGACAGAAGAGTAGCATAGTCTGTGTTTTTAAATAAGAAGCTGAGTGTTTTCAAACAAGAAGGCACATCTCCCATAAAGACTGTGTGTGTGTGCTCAGTTGCTCAGTCATGTCCAACTCTTTGTGATTCTATGGACTGTAGTCTGCCAGGCTCCTCTGTCCATGGAATTTTCCAGGTAAAGAAAACTGGAGTGGATTGCCATTTCCTCCTCCAGGGGATCTTCCCAACCCAGAAATTGAACCCGAGTCTCCTATATTGTAGGCAGATTCCTTATCACTAAGCCAGTTGGAGAAATCCATTAAACCTTAGGTTAACAGGCTCCAAATTGTTAGAATTAAGTCAAGTTAAAGCAGAGTATTAAATCTTTGCTTTTTGGCAGTCCTGTACCCTCATTCTTGGAAGATTTGGGATGTCTAGAGGGAAGGGAAGATATCACACGTCAAGCATTTACCAGAGGGAAGCAGAGTGAATACTCCCTGTGAGCAGTTCTTAGAAGACTAAAGCCTTGGGAATTCCCTGGCAGTCTAGTGGTTAGCACTCTGAGCTCTCACTGTCAAGGGCCCCTGGTCACTCCTTGGTCAAGAAAATAAAAATTCCTCAAGTTGTGAAGAGAGGGAAAATAGATAAATAAAATACAAAACAAAGCAATGTATTATCTTCTTTCCGTGTTAATGTGGAATTCATCATTTATGAAAATTTGAACAAAAAAGTGTTTACAATTTAATGTGATCTTCTGGATTCAATATAATAAGAGAAGTAAACAATTATAGATTCTTTAATCACATTTTAAGTGAGGATGATATTGCTAACTTTATAAGTGTGCAATGAGAAATGAATGAGAAAAATATGTAATAGTGAAGAGAATAGTACATAAACCATAGTAGCTTCTCAAGGAAAATTGTCCTTTCTTTTCTTTCTAGCCAATTGAAAATTGTATAAAATGAATTGCATATATATCAATTAGAAGAATTACTTCAGAATCAGAAAGAGCATATCTTATAGAAAAAAATTAAAGAGATGCTTATTATCAAACAGGAAAAGTAGACTCTGGAAATAAAGGACATTTACAGCAATTGACTTTGTTAACTGCTGTTTCTTCACTTTGAAAAACATTCTTTTACTGTTGATTGGTGGCCTTATTAGGAACTACATCAGAGTAGGATGATATTTTTCCCCCTACAAGTAACCTTAAAAACTAAATATCCAGTGTAGACACAAGTGCTCATTTCCTCAGATTCACTGGGGAATGTGTTAATATTCCTGGCAGTCCTGTGTACAGCTGCTAAATATACCAAATTGAGAACGTTTAACCCTAAGCTGAATCAAGCAATTTGTTGGCCTTGGTGTGTGTCTGTGCTGTGCTAAGTCGCTTCAGTCGCGTCTGACTCTTTGTGAACTCATGGACTAAAACCCACCATGCTCCTCTGTCCAAGGGATTCTCCAGGCAAGATGCTGGAGTGGGTTGCTGTGCCCTCCTCCAGGGGATCTTCTTGACCCAGGACCCTGGTGTACTTTTGGCAATTGGTTAACTTTAGTTGTGATGTGTGTCAGAAGCTACACAATGTCTAAGAAGGGAGAAAAGGGCCGATACAAGTCAATTTTTATAAAAGCAAATAGTGTATTTTTGACAGCCATTTACATAATGTTAACTTTATTCCTGGCTATAAGCACGTTACACATTTAATTCACTTAATCCTCATCATATAGAAGTACCAAGATTAACTCCATTTTGCAGATTAGAAAAACAAGGCGCAGAGAACTGACTTGGCCAGGTCACTGTTGAATGAGTTTTGTTGGGGCTCCTCCTTAGGTTCCCCATTGTCAGTCTGCAGGATCTGATTCTTGTGCTGGCTCGTGACTCAGTTTTGCTCCTGGAATTTGCCTATGTCCTAGCCTCCTTAGCTATGAGCTTCTGGTTTCTGTCACAACCTTGCCCTCAGACTTCGGTCTTCTGGCTCTCCCAAGAGAAAGGGGCCTTACTTCACCTACTTTTTAGGTTACATGGAAAAAACCTACATATGTTAACGACATGTCAGGGGCTTATAGGGATTACCCCCAAAATATTGTTCAATCGCTCAGTCATCTCCAACTCTTTGTGACCCCATGCACCAAAACCCATCTTGGCCGCTGTTGGTTTAGGATGAGTCCCAGGGATTCCTTGGCCAGACAATGCAGATAGCCAGTGTCAGGGAGAAGTATCAATAGCTCATTGCTAAACAAGATGTAACAGCTCCCCACATGCTTTGGTCATTTTATTGTTTCCTCAGAACAGGCATCCATTAATCCCTGCTGCTTTTTTTTGATACACTTACTTCTGGTAGATTACACTAAAGGCATTTTATCAACTTCCCATACAAAGGCACCATAACAGTGGATTTGGGACCAAAGCACCTCTCGTGTAGTTGACTTCCCTTGGGCACCCACTCCTGATTCCTTCAGTAATGACTAGAGGGACAGGTTTTGCAACTTTACAAAGACACACTGATGAGTGTTTTTCTCTGAGGGGAACTCTGATTATTAGAGGTTCATAGACCCCTGCACCAGGCAGGTCTCCATAGCCTCACATTGCCCAGCTGACTTTTCCAAGAAAAGGGACTGAGTTTGGTGCCTGGTCACATAGTGTCTATCATGCCAGTGGAGTTTTGGAAACTCTCCTGGTGATTGTAACCATCCTGTGATGTTATTTCCGTTTATACCTCTTACCTGAACCCTGAATTTCCTGTGTCCACACCAATCCCATCATCATCTCCCCCTAGACTTACTCTTCCTTCTGTATGAATTATCTAGGTGAATAGCATTGCCATCTTTCTAGCATGAATCCCTGGGACTCATCCTATACCAGGGATGAGAACCTTTTAGGATAGTTATTGTCAGTGCTTATTCAAGATTCCCTCCTTCTAGACGTCTGTGAACCTCGGCCCTTCTGCTCTCCCACACTGTCTGCTCCGGAGTTCATGTCACCATCCTTTTATCTGTAACTAAAATCACCTCTTAAATCCTTTGGTCTTGGCTCTCCAACAGTTGTTTTCCCTCAAACAAAAATGTAATCCCATCAATCTGCTAGTGAAAATGGCTACGGCTTTGCTAGAATTTTAGTTATTTTAAGCTTGTACTTAACAGTTTCTCAAGATGTGTCTTGCCCAGCTTCTCTGACCCTTCACCTGCCCGTTTCCTTCCTGCTCTCTTTGTTCCAGCCCGGCGGAGCCTCTTCTCTTCTCGTTTGGTGTGAGGATAGCATTCCATGCCTGCCCCCAGGGTCTTCACAAGGCTTCTTTCCCTTCTGGAATGTATCCCCTAACTTTTCCACCTCTGTTGTCTTCTCATCACAGGGTAAAGCACTCCTCTGAAGCAGAAAATCTAAGGAGGTGCCAGTAAGTGCAGTGATCAAGAAAAATAATGTTAAAAAACAATTTTAAAATCTACAATAAACAAACAAAAAAAAATCAAACTTGAAATAAAGACAGAAATTGATCCTGCATTTCTGTGCCCCTGCCTTGCCTCACCTAAAGGGCAGCCTCTGCTCCAATACAACTTTATACAAACAAGCAGTCTACCTGCAGGCTACAGTTGGCTAATTCAACTTTTAAAGTATTGCATTAAAATATTACTTCTATTGATTATTGAGTATTTTGCCCTCTCCCCTTTTAAATTTTGTGCTTGAGGCTGGTGCCTCTCTGTTCCACCCTGAGCCTGGTACTGTGGTAGACTCTACTTCTCATCAAGATTCAGCACAAGCACTTCACTTAGGAAACCTGTCCCCTCCCAATCTAATGTGTGTGCCCACCTCCAGATTCCTAGAACATAGCCCTATCAGTGCACTTTCCACACTCTGTACACTCATTAGCTTACCTGTCTGCTTAAATGGTATGCTCTTTAAGTGCATAATCAGCCATGTGATATCACCTCCCCAGTTTAACAATAATAACAGCTATTTTCTGTTGTTGTTGAACACCTTATATCTGTCATACACTAGACACCTTAAATGTCTAATCCTTATAATGCATAGGGTAAGATTCTTACCCTTTTTCAGCAATTTTGGAAATAAAACACAAAGAGATTAACTAATATACAGCTAATAAATGATGGAGCCAGCTTCCAAACTCTCTGGCTCAAGATCACATATATTTGCTATAAAACAATTTTATTCAGTGTATCTATTCAGAGGGGTAACAGCTTAAAGTCTCTACTGACGATGAAGGCTTGCAGACACATCTCAAGGTCTGTGTCCTCAAAATTATACCCCAGAAAAATATTGCGCCATAATGGAGCTGATGGTAAGAGTTAGATGGTATCGCTGCCAGGTGGAGGCAGTCCTCCTCAACCTGAGATGCCAAGCCCCTAAAGCAAGTTGTCAGATGGTGGAGGATACTTTGAAGGCACATGGGAGTAGAAACTACAATGTGTGAGCAGGAAATACAGGTTTGCCCAGGGAGCACCAACCTCAGCAGCTTTTACATTGTTTGTTTGTTTGTTTGTTTGCNCACACACACACACACACACATACTCACACGCACGCGCATGCACATACTCTTCTAGATTTCATTTTTCTGGCATTAATTTTCCATCAGAACCAAAGTGAGCCTCTTTGAAACTCACCAGTGAATTCTATTTTTAAATCTTTCTTAATTATATTTGCCTAAACAACTGGCCCTCTCTGCTTAGAACGGTGTTAACAAACCCCTCCGCTTTCAACTCTCAGGCCTGTGGGAAGCCCCAAGTCAGCCAGGCCGCCCGCTCACCTGTAGCCTCCATGCCGCGCTTCCCTGAGTATCTCTGCCATCTGGTGGCTAATAGTGGTAACTGCACTCTGAAGTCACTCCTTGTGGACTACCCGAAATGTCTTTCCTGTATTCATTAAGCCAGGTTGCTCTATTTATTATCTTTTCGGGTCCCAGTATCCTGCACCAAGTGATGCAAGGCAAAATCACTGAGTTATCAAAATGTATGCCAACTGGTCTTTATGGCAAATTAACTAACCACAATCTGTAACTGTGCCTGTGGAGGTGGTTTGAAACCTGACAGAAGGGGAAAGGGTATAAAACATAGGAAAAAAAGGAGAGTAATTATTGGGAGGTAGTGAATTCAACCAATCCACTGGATTATATAACTCTGAAGTTCAAAACTCAAGTGAGAATCCTTTATGTATCGTTGAGGACCACAACCAGGTTCCATCCTAGCTTCACAACTGACCGACTTGCATAGCTATAGGCAAGTGATTTGACTTCTCTAATCCATGGTGCCCTCATAAACAATGTCATGATTATAATATCTGCCCTGTTCAATTGTTCTGAAAGACAGTAAAATATTTCATGCAAAACACCCAGTCTAGTGGCTAGCAAGCAGGAAGTGCCCAGTCATTGGTTGCTTTAATTAATGCTAGAATTCTTTCTTAAAACTAGACAAACTCTTATACCCACGTAATGAGTGCTAGAAATTTAGAGGAAGTTTAGACATGCAGGAGAACCTAAGGGAGAAGTTGGGATTGGGATTTTTATTTATGAAGAAGCCATTCGAAATCTTTTTTTTAAAGGCTTTCCCCTGGAGAATGGTAACAGCTCACTCACTGTCCTACCTCACGTCCACTAAAGAGGGAATCCAAGGAAATTAGGCCAAATGGTTTGTCAGTAATTATGCTTAAACCAAAAATACCTCAAAGATATTTATGGATTCTCTTTATGCTTTTAATAAAACAATTGTATCTCTCCTTAAGCAAAACGAAGTCCCAAATAGGGATTGAAATAATATGGTCTGAGTTGCCACCTCCAAGGTGGAAGGACTCCGGTGTCATTAACCTGCCCCTGAGAAGCTGGTTGATATCCTTCAGGTATCATACCCCACTGAGGGTTCAATATCATTCCTTAGTATTAACACACGAGAAATTCAGCATTGGCAGTGGTCAGTAACCAGTAGATCAGCCTTGGTGGGAGGCAGTTCATTCTGTTGGAAAAATACAGAGGCTCTATTTATATTAGTACAGCCACTCCATATATGGACCTACCGCTCAAGCATTAGGTGGCCAGGGAGATGGGCTGATATTCACTAAGTTATCCTGTCCACCTGGTTATTGAGCATCTCCCCTGGAACAGATTCCCTTGTGTCCACTCTTATAGATTCACCTACATATCTCCAATCTTTCAGTCTTGCTAGTTTCATGCCCATGACCAACTAACCAAATTATTTGCTCCCTACCTAGGAGCCTATATATATCCATGATGGGCAGTAGCCTGCCAGGCCCCTCTGTCCATGGGGATTCTCCAGGCCACAATATTGGAGTGGGTTGCCATGCCCTCCTCCAGGGGATGTTCCCAACCCAGGGATCAAACCCAGCTCTCCTGCATTGGAGGAGGATTCTTTACTATCTGAGCCACCACAGAAGCCCAAGAATCCAGCAGTGGGTAGCCTATCCCTTCTCCAGGGAAACTTCCCTACCCAGGAATTGAACCAGGGTCTCCTGCATTGTAGGCAGATATATATATCCATATCTCTGGCCATTTCTCTTCCCATGCAAATCAATCAAGTATCCTAACCACTAGGAGGATTCCCCCCACTCTGTCCTTGAAGATCAATATTAATGACTATAATGTGACAACTGTTCACTTCCTTCTTCTCTCAATATACTGATTCAACCCACATATGAACCAGACCTGAGAAATGTCCTCTTCCACCACTGGATCATCTGGAAGCTGCCGTGACACCATATGCATAAACTGAAGAAGAGATTCTATGCCACCAAGGTGACACACCCTCAAGACCTGCTTGGGCCTGATCCTCATGAACAACTTTTCATCATGCAGTGGATTGTGATAGCACCTTATGATTCATTGGTAATGATATCACCCAGCCCATGGTGAGCAAATTCATTCTTATAGTCACGCGGCGTCCTATGGTCAGGTTGCCTCATCTCTCCAATATCACAGTAGCCCTCATGGAGCTTGTTTTACTATGGTGAGTGGTTATCTGCCACAGAAGGCATAATGATGTCCAGAACCTATAGATCTGTCCTGTGGTTCTCCTATCAGAGCTTGTCAGAGACTAAACAGTATCCTGTATAGTATCCATGGGTACATCTAACACCATTAGTCTGCTAGATCATTTAGCACAACTGCAATGCACCCCTAACCTGTGATAAAGTCCTTTCTTGCTATGGTCTCCACTCAAAACTGGCTAAGTTCAAAATATAAAGAGGCTGCACAAGCACTGAGCCTCTTTCTTGGTGATTGAGGGCATAATGTGCTAGAATTTGGTTTTCTCCTTAAAGGGATATCCCAACATACCCACAGACAACTGCACCCCTAATAACTTCACCAATACAGCAGGCCCCCGAATCATTTTCAATTTATCTTTCATCCTTTGGACCACATATGTCTAAAGCATCCATAATATTTGCTATTTGCTGTTCACCATCTCCAATAACATTATATTAATGATATAATGGACCAGTGCATTATGCTAAAAATATCAAGATGATTAAGGTTTATGAAGATTATTTTGTGTCACAGATCAGGAGAGTTAATATATCTTTGGTCTAAGCCAATGAATATATATCACTGCTTTTTCCACATTGTGAAAATGTGGAAAACGTGGAAGGTGATTGAAAGAATTGAAAGAAAACACATTCCTCAGACCAAAAGCCATAACCCGAGTGGAAGATCTGTAATAAAGATGCCATACACAGTACAGCAGCTATAATTGGAGGGACCTTTGTTTAAATCTATACAGTCCATATTTATCACAAGAATCCATCTGGTTTTTGCAGGGTTCTGCAGTTGAGTTGAATAGGAATATAACTGAGAGCCTTTATAATTCTGAGCTCAGTCCCTGTATCTACATGGACAGGACTCATATACAAATTCTCTCAGTATATACTTATATTTGGGGAAGAACTGAAGGAATGTGTATTGTATATACTTGCTGGAGAGCTACCTCCAGGTACCACTCTCCTCTCCCTGAAGTAATGGGCTTTGGGTCTGGGAACCATTCAAATACAAAAACTGGGAGAGAGATTATTTATAGTGAAGAAGTGACATCAGTCTTTTGCTCACCAATTATTAATCTTTTTCTAGTTATACAAGTCAAGCATCTCCCCGGTTGGCAACCCACTGTCTCTGCCCTAAAAACAGCACAGTATATCAACCATCACCACAGATCCCTGCAGGTCAGGGTGCTCTGCCTGATACCCACCCTTGCTGTTAATTCTGATAATTATATATACTTTGCATCTGATGCTAACGTGCTGCCACGGGCCTCTGCTACCCTGAAATCTTACTGTTCCCATTGACTCTAGGTAGATTAATTTTGCAAAAGCACCTAAGATTGTTAATCCCTGCCTACCAGGATGCCACCTCTGAGCTTCCAGTGATTTTGGTGCCCCTTACTCAGTCAGTTCAGTTCCTCAGTCACGTCTGACTCTTTGCAACCCCACTGACTGTAGCACTCCAGGCTTCCCTGTCCATCACCAACTCCTGGAGCTTGCTCAAATTCATGTCCATCAAGTCAGTGATGCCATCCAACCATGTCATTCTCTGTTGTCCCCTTCTCCTCCTGCCTTCAATCTATCCCAGCATCAGGGTCTTTTCCAATGAGTCAGTTCTTTGCATCAGGTGGCCAAAGTATTGGAGCTTCAGCATCAGCTCTTCCAATGAATATTCAGGACTGATCTCCTTTAGGAGGGACTGGTTGGGTCTCCTTGCAGTCCAAGGGACTCTCAAGAATCTTATCCAATACCACAGATCATGACATGACAGTGACCTGCATCAATTCTTTGGCGTTCAGCTTTATTTTATAGTCCAACTCTCACATCCATACATGAGTACTGGAAAAACCATAGCTTTAATTAGATGGACCTTTGTTGGTAAAGTAATGTCTCTGCTTTTTAATGTGCTATCTAGGTTGGTCATAGCTTTTCTTCCAATAAGCAAGCGTCTTTTAATTTCATTGCTGTAATCACCATCTGCAGTGATTTTGGAGCCCAAGAAAATAAAGTCTGTCACTGTTTCCATTGTTTCCCCATCTGTTTGGCATGAAGTGATGGGACCAGATACCATGATCTTAGTTTTTTGAATGTTGAGTCTTAAGCCAGCTTTTTCACTCTCCTCTTTCACTTTCATCAAGAGGCTCTCTTAGTCCTCTTCATTTTCTGCCATAAGGGTGGCGTCATCTGTGTATCTGACGTTACTGATATTTCTCCTGGTAATCTGGATTCCAGATTGTGGAATTCCAGGCTTGTGCTTCATCCAGCCCCTTACTAATACTTTATAAAAGCAGTACTTTCTGGGCCTTCTTTGAGGATCTAATCAGCAGGTGGCTTTTCTGGTCTTATGTAATAAGTCCATTCTGCAAGCCCATCTCTCTGACCCAATTCCTTCCTCCATATGTCCCCACATCAGTTCTAGCATCTCCCCCTTATTTGCTGAAGGTCACTCTAATGTTCAATCTTCCCATCCCAGTAGGATATTGGGACCAGTTGCACATTTCTTTGCCAGGACATTTAATCCCAAGTTATGGAGAGTGCTCCAGTGTCATTTCATTCTCCCCCATCTACCTTTATATTCTGTTCCTCCACCATGTCACCCATCCTGATACTGTTAAAGTCCATTCCTACACATGCTCCTCTGGTTCTAAGCAGTACATACTAGCCACTCTCCACAATTATTTGGGTGAATACCTATTTCTACTACAATAAGTTTTAAACCTTCTCTCTTGGGGTTCTGCTGAAACCTAACCCTATTTGGCCTGAATGGGGATGTGAGTGTCAGAGCTTGAGAAGAAATGTCATCCTGCAACACAGCCACTTCAGGGGAAGTCTCTGCATGGTCTCCAGGCAAGAGAAGAAGGTTGCTTCTGCCAACCCAGTGGGTTCAGAGGAAGATAGGGAGGAGTTTAAGGTTCTTAGACACATTCTTGCAAATTTCTTTATCCTGGAGCCCAGACTTTAGCACAGGAGAGCAGTNTCAGGGGAAGTCTCTGCATGGTCTCCAGGCAAGAGAAGAAGGTTGCTTCTGCCAACCCAGTGGGTTCAGAGGAAGATAGGGAGGAGTTTAAGGTTCTTAGACACATTCTTGCAAATTTCTTTATCCTGGAGCCCAGACTTTAGCACAGGAGAGCAGTGGAGGCTGTGCACAGTGTTCTTTGCAGTCCTGCCACCTTATTTAAATCTTGGGCCTGACTTTTAGTGCAGGCTGCCCTACAGCTGCAAGACAAGACTCTTTTTATATGTTGCCAAGCAAGACTTCTGGCTCTTACAGCTTCCCTTGACAGTTGGCTGACCTGGATTTGTTCTTTCCCTTCAAAGATTCTGAGGCAGACATCCAGCCAACTCCATCATCTTTATAATAGCTACTGCCCATACCACTCAGGTGCTGAGCTTCTGAACTACTCAGTGACGCCCCATTCACTTATACCTTACCCAACCACCACACTGAGAGCCTTAGCAACTGTGATGCTACCACACGCAGAGGATAACATCACCCACTTACCACTAGCCGACCACCAGGAAGACATTTCCAGGGTCTGTTTTCTAGGGCTATTTCTGGTACAAATATCTTAGTTCAGATTCTCCCTAAAGAACAACTTGAGACTAGGACTTGACTGCAGGTCGTTTATTTGTGAAATGAGCCTAAAAACCAGGAGGAGAGGAGAGGGGAACGTATTAATAATAAATCAAGATAGAAAGAAAAGTCAACATAAGTGTTCACTGTCAAGGATGGTCCTATCTTGATTTTCTGGGTACCTCCTGAAAGGTAGAACTTCCTACCTGAAGGGTGGAAGGCTGTAGCGTTTATTCACTGGTTCCCATCCCCCATCATCAGCTGAGGACTGATTCTGGGGCCATTAACTCTCCTCACTTCCAGGCTGCACTTGGGTGAGGGGTGGTTTACCTCTCAGTATTAACTAAATTAATAATCTACAGAAAAGTATAACCTCATGAATTCTGGGTCTTGTAGACATAAATTCTTTCTTTATCCCAAAAGACCCTCAAAATCATAAGCTAGTAGAAAATATTCATAAAATTTTGGGGCTTTCATACAATTTACTCATGTTAATGGTGATGGACAGGGAGGCCTGGCATGCTGCGGTTCATGGGGTCACAGAGTCGGACATGACTGAGCAACTGAACTGAACTGAACTCATGTTAATACTACCTGTTGACTGCACAGATTCAGTGAAATATATCATTTTAAAGCTTCATATCAGCTCTTTTCATAAGACTAGAAAGCCCTAAAATAAAAGGCAATAGAAATTTTCAGTGAGTTTTTAGTAAGATTAAATACAGATAACCAATATAACTAAGATTTCAATAGGTCTATTATATCTTAACCTTATTGTCTAAAACGTTAATTATCTTGGCACTAAACTGTAGATTTCATAGTTGTTTCTGTACAAATTTCATGGTTATTAAATGATATGGTAAAAATCCAACATAAGCATACAAGAGTCATTATAAATAGTCCCTTCAACATCAAACATATACATACACACTGTCATTTAATAATATTTTTGTTAAGACTTGACAGCTAAAGAACAATCATAAGAAACAAATTTAAGACTAATGAGGAATATGCAAAAATATTCAGAGAAGTAAGAGCTGAAGAATTTATATACCTACACGACTATGTAATCCTCTTGGCCAAAAAATAAAGTTACCATATACCTGCCTCTTGAGAGATATGAAAGACAATAAATATTGAATGGGTCAGACTGTCATTGAGAAAAAAAGAAAAAAAAATGGCTAGCTAGAGGGTCACTTTAGACAAAAGCAGATAAACAGCAAAATGTGGGGAAGTCCTTCTGAGGAGAGAAGTGCTGTGAGCCCCCTAAAAAAGAGAGGAAGTTCCTCACAGCACCTATAACAAGACNTTAGAGATGTTCTGCTGGAACCAGGCTCTAATCAAGGTTCACCACTGCATTGCTTATGTCTTTACGTCTCTTTTTCGACCCAAGCTCTCCAAATACATAGCCTTTGTGATGGGATCAGGCCAGCTATCCTGTGGGAAGTTCCGACTCTGTATCTGCTCGAGCGTGTGGTCTGTACCTGTTCTGACCACCTTGACTTTTCAATCAGACCGCTGCAGCGGTTCTTTCAATTCCCTGCCCTGCAGTCTTCTCCTACCACCTTTCCAACATTCTCCAAATTTAGTTTTGTTCAAGTTATCCTCCTCTATCAAGTGATTTACCGGCCAAAAGCCTTCATCATGGCCTTCAAGGCCCTTCCAAACCTGTCTCCACCACCTATTCAACTCAGAACACAGGGAGCTTGGGGGCAGAGAACCTGGTGAAACCACGCAGGGGGGTGTCCCTTTCCACTGTCTCTTATTGCAGCCAGTATCTGGTCTCACAATTTTATTCTGGGCACCTTACCTTGTCCCACAAGGTACATTCTTCACCTCATCTGTCTGGAGTGTGGTCTGGAAATAGGAGAGACAGAAGATGCTGTAAGGTGAGAAGTGACCAAGAAAGTGACTTCTTTTGGGAATCCCTTGGTCTTGGTCTTGAGTACTTATTTGCGTTAAGCTTTGCCTCTGTTAAATGTGAATACCCCCACTGAATCCTCCTCATTTGCAGTGTGTGAGACTAAACCAGGCAAAAGTACCACCCCAGCTTTGCTGTAAATGGACCACCATACGAACAAGCTGAGTAATAATGGTTTAGTGGAAAAGACCCTGGATTAGGAGTCCCACGACCTGTGTTTACGTTCACCTCTTCCATTTACCAGTCTGGGAACAGCAGATTATTTAACCCTTCAGCCTGTAAAACCTGTTCAGCCCATTCTCAGGATTACTGGGAGACTCCGAGATAATATGCATGAACGCACTTTGAAAACCATAAAGCATAGCAAATGGCAGAAGAAACCTACAGGGCAAATACTGATGAGGTAACCCAGGACACTTTCCTGGGTTAGTTTAAAAGTCATTCTCTAAATCTTCTTATTCCTCTTGTTGGACGTACTTCAAAGATGACTAGTCTAATTCAGCCTGGCTTTAGATCTGTCATAGCTAATCCTATCCCTATTTTAGATGTTATTTCCCTTCATTAAGTTCAACAACCCGCCCCCCCCGCCCCAAGTTATGTTCACATCGCTCATNCTGAATGTTGAGCCTCAAGCCAAATTTTTCACTCTTCTCTTTCACTTTCATCAAATGACTCTTTAGTTCTTCTTTGCTTTCTGCCATAAAGGTAGTGTCATCTGCATATCTGAGGTTATTGATATTTCTCCTGGCAATCTTGATTCCAGCTTGTACTTCATCCAGCCCAACATTTCTCATGATGTACTCTGCGTATAGGTTAAATAAGCAGGGTGACAATATACAGCCTTGATGTACTCCTTTCCCAATTTGGAACCAATCAGTCTGCTTTTCCATGTCCAGTTCTAACTGTTGTTTCCTGACCTGCATACTAATTTCTCAAGAGGCAGGTCAAGCGGTCTGGTATTCCCATCTCTTGTAGAATTTTCCAGAGTTTGCTGTGGTCCACACAGTCAAAGGCTTTTGCATAGTCAATAAAGCAAAAGTAGATGTTTATCTGGAACTGTCTTGCTTTTTTAATGATCCAGCAGATGTTGGCAATTTGATTTCTGGTTCCTCTGCCTTTTCTAAATCCAGCTTGAACATCTGGAAGTTCATGGTTCAGATACTGTTGAAGCCTGGCTTAGGGAATTTTGAGCATTACTTTACTAGCATGTGAGATGAGTACAGTTGTGCAGTAGTTTGAGCATTCTTTGGCACTGCCTTTCTTTGGGACTGGAATGAAAACTGACCTTTTCGAGCTAGTTCAAATCCTAAAAGCTATTTTTCAAATCCTAAAAGATGATGCTGTGAAAGTGCTACACTCAATATGCCAGCAAATTTGGAAAACTCAGCAGTGGCCACAGGCCTGGAAAAGGAAAAATAGAGGCCTAAATCAAACATAGAAATGGGAACTCAGAGGAAAAAGGCATAATATAGGAAGTGGAACAGGAAAAAACAAGTCACAAACAAAGGATGGGGAATCAAAACAATATTTGATTCTGAAAAGCAACACCACAAGTATTAGAACAATTACCTTCAAATATTTAACAAACAATGAGAGCCAAATTTTGTGGTGGTGATGCTTATGGTTTAGTCGTTAAGTCGTGTCCAACTCTTGGGATCCAATGGACTGTAGCCAGCCAGGCTCCTCTGTCCAGGTGTTTTCCAGGCAAGAATACTGGACTGGGCTGCCATTTCCTTCTCCAGGGGATCTTCCTGACCCAGGGATCAACCCGGGGTCTCCTGCACTGCAGGCAGATTCTTTTCCAACTGAGCTACCATGGAAGCCAAGTGTGAAGATAAAGACACTTTCATACAAGCAAGGGCACCTAAAACTTAGCTCAAGTGTCCTTTCTTAAGGAACTACTATAGTATGTGTTTCAGTAAAGGAGTTATAACAACAAAGGAAGGCAGCATGGAATACAAAAAACAGGGATCCCCCCAAAAGAAGTCACAGAACTGAGAGGCAGAGTGGTGACCAGCAATTCAGAATAGACCAAGGGGACTAAGGACAGCAATAGTCAACCTAGAATCACGTATTCAGTAAATCTCTTTCCTTTTCAGAAAAGATTTGGATTGCTTACCACCAAAAGACTAGAGAAACATTAAGACATTCCTGAAGATAGAAAGGAGAGGATAAACAGGCTAAAGAGAGGAATGTACAAGTGGGAGGGGACATGGGTAAGCCTATGGCTGATTCATGTTGATGTTAGGTAGAAACCAATGCAATACTGTAAAGCAATTGTCCTTAAATTAATGATATTAAAATTTAAAAAAAAGAAACAGGCGAGGATCCTAGTAAATACAAACACATAGAGATTGACTATATAAGTCAGTAATAATAAAGTCTAATATGGCGGTTGGGGGGGGTGGAAACAAAAGAAGATAGAATTAAAACCGTGACAAAAATAATGTGTAAGACAAATGCCAACATCCTTAAATTGGAGGGGGACACAGATTAACTTAGATTTTGTTAAGTATGCACATTAAGATTATAAGGGTTCAGTTCAGTTCAGTCGCTCAGTTGTGTCTGACTCTTTGCGACCCCATGAACTGCAGCACACCAGGCCTCCCTGTCCATCACCAACTCCTGGAGTTCACTCAGACTCACGTCCATCAAGTCGGTGATGCCATCCAGCCATATCATCTTCTGTCATTTCCTTTTCCGCCTGCCCCCAATCCCTCCCAGCATCAGAGTCTTTTCCAAAGAGTCAACTCTTCGCATGAGGTGGCCAAAGTACTGGAGTTTGAGCTTCAGCATCAGTCCTTCTAAAGAACACCCAAGACTGATCTCCTTTAGAATGGACTGGTTGGATCTCCTTGCAGTCCAAGGGACTCTCAAGAGTTCTCCAACACCACAGTTCAAAAGTATCAATTCTTCGGTGCTCAGCTTTCTTCACAGTCCAACTTTCACATCCATACATGACCACTGGAAAAACCATAGCCTTGACTAGATGGACCTTTCTTGGCAAAGTAATGTCTCTGCTTTTCAATATGCTATCTAGGTTGGTCATAACTTTCCTTCCAAGGAGTAAGCGTCTTTTAATTTCATGGCTGCAAGCACCATCATGCTGTGATTTTGGAGCCCAACAAAATAAAGTCTGATACTGTTTCCACTGTTTCCCATCTATTTGCCATGAAGTGATGGGACCAGATGCTATGATCTTAGTTTTCTGAATGTTGAGCTTTAAGCCAACTTTTTCACTCTCCTCTTTCACTTTCATCAAGAGTCTTTTTATAAGGGTTAACAGTTAATAATTAAAACTTTATACCATCTTTGAAGTAAGAACTGCACTTAATTCATCACAACACTGTTTACAACAGCCAGGACATGGAAGCAACCTAGATGTCCATCAGCAGATGAATGGATAGAAAGCTGTGGTACATATACACAATGGAATATTACTCAGCTATTAAAAAGGATGCATTCGAATCAGTTCTAATGAGGTGGATGAAACTGGAGCCTATTATACACAGTGAAGTAAGTCAGAAAGGAAAACATCAATACAGTATATTAACGCATATATATGGAATTTAGAAAGATGGTAATGATGACCCTGTATGCAAGACAGCAAAAGAGACACAGATGTAAAGAACAGACTTTTAGACTCTGTGGGAGAAGGCGAGGGTGGGATGATTTGAGAGAATAGCATTGAAACATGTACATTATCATATGTGAAATAGATCAGCAGTCCATGTTCGATACATAAGACAGGGTGCTCAGGGCTGGTGCACTGGGATGACCCTGAGGGATGGGATGAGGAGGGAGGTGAGAGGGGGGGTTAGGATGGGGAACACATGTATACCCATGGCTGATTCATGTGAAGGTATGGCAAAAACCACTACAATATTGTAAAGTAATTAGCCTCCAATTAAAATAAAAAGAACTGCCCTTAAGAGTAACCCAATAGCTCTAGCTAAAAAGAAACCTCTTCCTTATCAAAGAATTTCAGCTAGTAAATATAAAAGAAATAAAAAATTAGAAAGTGACCATTTTGCAGCCCCTAACTAAAAAAAAAAAAAAAAGGATCTAGCAAAGATTACCAATGAACAGTGAAACAACATTAAAAAATTGATAGAGAATGAAATAGTTGCAAAGTAAATATTTCATGGGTCATTTATGAGTCACAAGAGGAAAAACCAAACACTATGTTGAAGGCATTAGGCTTACCCCATCTGAACCAAATGATAAATATTCTCATCACTATTTTAATGGAATGAGACATTATGTGCAACTTGACATGATGCAATGGGAAGTAAACACTATTTACTGTCTGTGATGTATAGTCTTGCCAAAAATGCTTAACCTGAATCTAATCAAGCCTTTGGCTCTTACTTGTAATTTACAAGAAATACAGGGACTAGAAGAACGAGTTAAACATGACTACAAGGAAGCAGTCAAACCCAGAACTGAGGACATTCTACAAGACAACTGACCTGTCTTTAACTAGACGATGTCATAAAAAGAAAAGGTGAGTGTGGGAGGGAGGGAGGAAAGGAGTAATCTAGATTCAGACACACTTATGAGACATAAGACATAAAACATAATGACCAAAAGCTACAGAGAGACCAAGATTTGATCCTAGTACACACCAAGTAACTGCAAAAAGCTCTTTTGGAAATAGCTGGAGAAATCTGAATACAAATTTAGTACTAAGTCATATTAGAGAATTATAGTTAATATCATTAAGTTTTGATGATAACATTGCAAACATGTACAAATGTCTCTTATTTTTAAGAGACCCCCCAATAAACTATTTAAAAAGCAAGTCTTTTCCTGTCTGCAATTTACTTTTAAATATGTAAAGAAAAAATAAATATATGAAGCAATTATGGCAAAATGTTAGTATTTGTTAAATATAAAAGATGTTTTCTCACTAAACTTGTGCTTCTCACACTTTAACATGCTCATGAATCAACTGGGGCCTTGTTTGCATGCAGATTCTGACTCAGCAGTTCTGGGCTAGACCTAAGAGTCTGCATTTCTAACAGGCGCTCAAGTGATACCAAAGCTATTGCTTCATGGCCCACACTTTCTGTAGCAAGATATTACAGCATTTTTTATGCATTTCTGACTGTTTGACAAAATAAGTAAAGTTTCACTAAAGAAAAAGAAATGAGTGCATAAAATTCAAAACAGAAGAAACAAAGTGAAAGTAAATTCTGAAGGAGGTATCACTAGCAAAGCCCATTCTGGATAATAAAGTCTAACCTTTTTTTCTTTCCGTTTCCTTTGTGTTTAGCGTTCACTTGCTTGTAGGATGCCGCGTCCAGAAGCTCTGCAACCAACACTCCCAGTGAGAAACGTCTGGTCCTATGCTTCCTTGTAGGGGAGCAGGAGGCCTCAATCCAAGATGGCAGCAACGGGCCGTGTGCAGAGACGCTGGGCCTGGAGCTGGAGGCTGAGCAGCACAGCTGCACCCAATCTGCAAGAATTCCACCCGCTCCTCTCCCCTCCCCACTGACAAGAACCCTATAAAATAGCCCCACCCACAGCTACTCAGGAGAGCAAGTGCTCTAACGTGTGTCTATTCTTTAACAGAGAAATAAAACTTTCCCTTGCTTCTGAACCAAACTTGGTCTCATTCTACTGGCTCCAACCACACTGGGCAGGAAGACCCTTGTTGGGTTCCAGCTCTAAAGGTCAGCAAGAAAAGCAGTAGTAGAAAAAATGAGGGAATATAGGAAACAGCAGGATGAGACAGCCAAAGATAACTCAGAAATAAATCTAGGTACATCAGGAGTCACACACAAAAAATTAACTCAATTTACCAGTTAAAACACTGAGATTGTCAAACTGGAAAAACTAGTAGCAGAAGAACTGAAATATATGGCACCAACCAAAATAAAAGCTTTTGTAGCTATAGTAATGCAAAATAGAATTCAAGGCAAAAAATACTAGGTTGAAGAAGTTCCCCCGGTTAAAAAGTTTTCAAGTACTATACCGTGGAAATGTTATAAAATGAAATACTCTTAACAGCAGTGAAAAGGAACAAACCAGAGTAAAAACAATAGATTATAAAAAGATGTGGGAATTGCCCAGCAGTCCAGTGGTTAGGACTCTGTGCTTCCACTGCCGAGGGCCTAGGTTCAATCCTTAGGACTCTGTGCTTCCACTGCCGAGGGCCTGGGTTCAATCCTTGATCAGGGAACTAAGATCACACAAGCTACCTGGCATAGCCAAAAAAAAAAAAAAGTGTGCAATATTATACCATTTCTATAAACTATAAAACCAGACAAAAAATATGTGCACATACGTGTATATGTATATAAAGTATGCAAACACATGTGTGTACATGTGTATCGTTTAGGAATAGACAAATGGGAAAATTATAAAGAAGTACATGGGAATGACAGAACATGAATTCAGAATAGTGGATCCTTCTCAGGGAAGGGAAACATGGGTATGGCCTGGAAACATTTTATATATTAAATGGCTCTGAGATTTATTACACTAGTCTTTGTAGTTCATATTTTTTTCAAGGATGATGGAATGAGAACACCGTTGGTTTAAATCACATTGTAATGGCAGGAAAAAAAATTATTTCTAAAAGAATGAATTCCTAATAGCTCCAAAAGCAACAGCTAAAAGGGGACACAAGCCATCAGACTAAAACAGTGGGAGTTCTTACAGTAATAAAAGTAGAGAAACCCACAGCAGGCCAAAGAAAAGAGCAGTCCTCCAGGAGAGGCTTGAAGCTCACAGTAATAACTTTAAGCACAGCTTGGTTGCTAATACCCTGAAAACTCTCCAAAGGCAACTGAACAGCTGAATTAATTAATTAAGGGATTCACCTGCAGCAGTCATGGTGGACTACCTGGGCCAAAGTAAGTTCTCTTTCTCCCCCTCTCCCATGATGCCTGCCCTCCTCTCCCCCTCCTTTTCCAGCCACTGAGCAGTAGCCAGCAATGGTTTTTGAGTCCAGTGTTAAAAACTCAATGTTTTTCTAACCCAAAGCTATGTAAAATATCAGTCTTACCGATATATTTTGTTTGGTCTGCAGAAAACCTACTGAGAACTTAAAGAAAAATCCCAATTTTCAACATCTTGGGGAAAAAAACAGTAAGGACAAACACCTTGGGTCCCTCATTTCTAAATGACAACACTGTGGCATCTCAGTTTTCTGCTCTTCGGGAGCTGAAGTTTCCACCAGTCCTTGCCTGTCTGGCCCTTGCTATTATTTTCATTTTTTATTCTACCTAGATCGTGTTCCCAGACCTTTCTGCTGTGCTTGCTAAATGTTAGGTTTTTCAAGCCTTTTCTCTGGAGATTCTGATTTAGGGAATGTTATGGATTGAACTGTGCCCCTAAAATTCATATGTTGACATTCTAATCTCTAAGTCCCTCAGAAGGTGACTTTATTTGGAGATAGAGTTTTTACAAAGGTAATCAAGTTAAAATAAGGTCACTAAGATGAGCCCTAATCCAATATGACTGGTGTCCTTGTAAAAAGGGAAAATTAAGACACAGAGACTCCCATGGAGGGAAGATGATGCAAAGACAGAGAGATAATAGCCATCAACAAGCCAAAGAGGGGACTTCCCTGGCAGTCCAGTGGCTAAGACTCCTCACTCCCAATGCAGGGGACCTGGGTTCTAACCCTGGTCAGGGAACTAGACCCTACTTGCTGCAACCAAATAAGTAAACTTAAAAACACACACACACACACACACACACACACACACAAGCCAAGAAGAGAGGCTTGGAATAGGTTCTTCCCTCACAGCCTTAGAAGAAAGCAACCCAGCTGACCCCACACTTTGATTCAGGACTTCCAGCTCCAGAATTGTGAGAAATTTCTCTTGCTTTAAGTCACCACTTGTGGTACTTTGTCATGGCAGCCCTCACAAATTAATATAGCGTACTTGGTATCAAGTCCAGAAATCTGTGCTTTTAATAAATGCAACAAACATGGCCACATGTTGGAATGATCTGTGGAGCTTTTTAAAAAAAGAAAAAGATACTGACCCTGGGGTTCCAATTCCAGAGATTCTGATCTCACTGATCTAGGGTGGAGCCTCAACATCAGGATTTTCTGAATCTTCCCAGGTGACTCTATGGAGAGCACGTTTGAGAAAAACCAGCTGGGGAACACTCTTCTATAATACCAGGTTTGATATTAATATAACAGTTATATTTTAGCTCACTGTTTTTCATTTCTTAGTTTTCTCATCTGTAAATACTGTTGATAATTACCACTTATTAGGGCCCTTCGATGTGCTAGGCACTTTCTAAGTTGTCTCATTTCACCACTGCTCCTGCTGCTTCTGCTGTTGCTTCAGTCGTGTCCAACTCTGTGTGACCCCCATAGACGGCAGCCCACCAGGCTCCCCAGTCCCTAGGATTCTCCAGGCAAGAACACTGGAGTGGGTTGCCATCATTCTTCTCCAATGCATGAAACTGAAAAGTGAAAGTGAAGTCGCTCAGTCATGTCTGACTCTNCAGTGTGGTCACAGCCGGACACGGCCGAGCGACTGTCACTGACACTCGCCCACATCAGGCGTGAGGTCAAACCCCTTCCCGCTGGATCCCCATTTTACAGATGCGGAAAACGGAGGCATGGAGCTGTTCAGTCACACCCAAGGCCACACGCGGCTTCTAGGTGGAAGGACTGGGCTGAGCACACAGCTGGGGGGAAAGCGAGCCCCCCACCCCAGCGGTAGGGTTGCTGAGGGCCAAGGAGGGATGGGGGGCAGGTAGCCAGGGGCTCGCAGCAAGGAGGCGCAGGCGGGCGAGCGCACAGCCGCGACCTGTCTGCAGCGGGTCCCTCGCCTTGTCTTCCCATCCGTCTGTGGGGGTGATGACACGGTCCAGGGAGGCGGATTCAAGGGCAGAGGTCTGGACGTGAGACCCTTAAAGAGACAGGCAGGACGGAGCTCTGCAGCCCCTGACCGGGCTCCCAGGCCAAAGGGAAGCAGAGGGTGCGCTGGGCTGATGTGGGGCTCCCAGGACGCAGGACACTCGCAGCCCCGGGCGGGCCATGCCCAACAGCCCTTGCCCAGGCTCCGGGGGGGTGTCGGAGGGGCTGGAGGCCAGCGCCCAGGGTCGTGGCGGGGCCCTGGGGGGCCCCTGTGCTGAGAGGGCAGGAGTGAGGGAAGTGATCAGTGTCTGCTTTGGGAGAGGGGCCACGTGAGGGTGACTGGGAGCCAGCCCCGCCGCCGCAGTGTGGGGGACGCACTGACAAGAAAACGCCTGGGGCTCCGAGCAGTGTAGCCTGAGGATGGCTTTGAGGATTGGGGAGGGGTCCTCCTGAGGGCTGGAGAGAGTCTGGGGCAGTCGATGGCACGGAGGCCACAGCGGGCCCTCCAGCAGGGCCGGGTATGGGGGGCCGGACAGGAGGCGGGGGAGTCACGAGGATGGGGCAGAGGGCAAGGGAGGGGAGGGCCCAAGAGGCAGGACCCGAGCCCCAGGGGCTGCAGGGCGACGGTGCAGGCAGAGACAGCCGACAGGAGGCGGCGCCGGGGCTGAAGCGGGCGCCCCACGGGATGCCGGCCACCAGCCCCTGGCAGCGGTGCCCAGACTCCTGAGGGACTGCTGCAGGGCAGAGGGGTTGGCCCTCCAGCCTGGGCGGGGCAGGGTCCCCAGAAGGGGCCCGCCGGGCGGCCAGACCCTCGACAGCACCCTCAGCGCGCNGATGCCGGCCACCAGCCCCTGGCAGCGGTGCCCAGACTCCTGAGGGACTGCTGCAGGGCAGAGGGGTTGGCCCTCCAGCCTGGGCGGGGCAGGGTCCCCAGAAGGGGCCCGCCGGGCGGCCAGACCCTCGACAGCACCCTCAGCGCGCCTGTTCTGTCCGGAGCCCTGAGCAGCGGGGACCCGTCTACCGAGGGGAGAGAACGGGGGCCCCAGGCTATACCCACCGCCCCCAGCAGCACCCCTGCCTCAGGCCTGGGTTTGGGGCACGTGGGGAAGGGGAAGCAGGCACTGCCCTCCAGCCTTTCCGGGCCTCGTCGTGGCTGGGCTGGGCAACCACAAGGTTCCGGGGTGGCATTGGGCAAGCTGGGAGCAGGGCAGGAACCCAGCCAGCAGCTGGCTCAGCCCAAACCCTCCTGGGCCTGGGGGGCCCTTGGGGCATTCCCCCCTGTACCCTCCATCCCCTCCCGGCCTGCTGAGCCACACCTGGGCCGGGAACCCCACGGGTCTTCCCAGGAGTGGATGAGCTGGGGGGTTGGGGTCAGTCCTCCGTTGGGGACTGGGTCGCAGCTGAGGGCAAGGTCCCCACAGAGACCCCGGGGGCTGAGGAAGCAAGCACCTCCCGGAATGTGGGAGGCGCACGGCGGCATGGCTTACACGGCTGGCCGTGGGCGGCGGCTTCCGGTGTGGCTGGCACAGTTCCTGTTTTAAAGCCCTCACCCTGTGTGCTGCCTCAGCCTCAGCCTCAGCCTCCAGCCCACCCCAGCAAAGGAAGCACAGAGACACCCCAAAGAAAGGTGACCCCCAGTGCGCAGGGGGTGCGCTCCTCCCTGAACCACAGCCGGGCGGTGTGGAGGGGAGGGGAGGGCCCCAGAGGCAGGACCCGAGCCCCAGGGGCTGCAGGGCGACAGGACCGGGACCGTGTCTCCATCTACGAGCGGCGCTGGCTCTAGAAACCCGGGAGGGTCTCAGGGGGTCCCCAGAGGGGATGGGTGGGGTGGGGTCTTCGTGGGGGCAGAGCTCCACGGCTCATTCAGTGGGTGTGGGGACATTTAAAGAGTTTCTGCCTGCTATCCTGAAGAGAACAAGCATGTGGCAGGGGGAGGTGTCTGCAGGCCCCCGGGGCTCCTGGAGGACCTGGGCTCCCAGGGTGCCACCCCTGGGGCGGGCGTGGGAGCCGGGGGAGGCCCAGGTTCTGTCTGGGGAGCGGGCTGCAGCTGCGGTGACGCTCAGTGTCCCCAGCCCTGGTTCTTTGAGCACTGACATCCAACCAGGGACTTCAAGTTCACAAATTAGCGTGACTCAAAACTCACAAAGGCCTCTGACAAGCCAGCGAGAAAAGAACCTGAGCAGCAGTCTCTCCCAGGAAGCCACGNGCTATGCAAGGGCCTTGGGGTACATTGGGGAACCAAACTGTCTGCCTGCCCTCATGGGCAATGAGAATTTCAGTAACTGAGAAAATCACAGATTTTGAAAAACTCTAGAAAAAGAAAAAACCAGGATGAGGAAATGTAGTTTCTGGGGAAGAATACTTCAGATAAGGAGGTCAGGGAAGACCTCTCTGAAGAAGGGATATCTGATTTGAAACCTGAAAAGTTAGAGGGGTCTGGGTAGATAAAAGCTGGGGAAACACAGAGGCAGTTGATACAAAGATCCTAAAGGAGGAATGAATTTAGTGTGGCTGGGAGATAGCAACAGCAGGTGTGATTGAAATACCACAAGAAAAGAGAACAGTATCAGATGAGGGTCAGCATGGGTAGGCCACAATAAAAGGCCTAGGGGCCTTGGAAAGAAATGTGTATCTCAGGTTATTGATATTTCTCCTGGCAATCTTGATTCCAGCTTGTGCTTCATCCAGTTCTGAATATTCATTGGAAAGACAGAGGCTGAATCTGAAGCTCCAATACTTTGGCCTTCTGATGCGAAGAATGGACTCATCAGAAAAGATCCTGGGAAAGATTGAAGGCAGAAGGAGAAAGGGCCGACAGAGGATGAGATGATTGGATAGCATCACCATCTTGATGGTCATGAATTTGAGCAAGCTCTGGGAGTTGGTAATGGACAGGAAGCCTGACATGCTGCAGTCCATGAGGTTGCAAATAGTTGGACACAACTGAGCAACTGAGCTGAACTGATCACTGTAGTGACTGAATGCAAAAGCTACTTGATCTCCCAGTGCCTTGTTCTCTTCCTGTTCTTCATCTCATGTCCACACAGTGATAATCTGAATAATCTTGATGCTGCCTTAATATGGGATTATATTTCCCATTTGCCATTGGCAAATACAGTATCTCTATTTCTTCAAATAGATGTGTAACCCAGACCCAGAATCCATTCTGACTCTTTATTTCCTAGACACTAGGGCTACTTATGAAAGCAATTTTTATGTCAGTCAAGATTCCAGAAAAAAACAGGTGACTCACTAAAATTGGATAATTTAAAGAGAGTTTTTAAGAGACTAGTTATAAGGATATGAGCTGAGTATAGGGAACCCACAGAGCACAGATTGTACCCTGAGGCTAGGAACAGCATGGCATCATTACCACCCTAGACCTGAAGGAGATATGAGAATGTCTTTCCAGAACTGGAAGGCAGAGAAGTCTACACACAGAGAACCTCAGATCCTCTCTCTGCTTTTTCTCAGAGTGCCCATGGAGACCCCAAAGGGAGGGAATCAGGGGAATAATCTGAACTCTTCTTTCAGGGATACACATGGAAGGAATCTAATTGGAAGGCCAAGGGTAAAGACATCCATGAACACAACCCTGAAGTTCAGGCTCCCAGGTCACAGCGCAGAGGCAGCAGAATACAGTAACCTAGGGCAACAAAGGGAAGATATCTCATGGTTTTTAAAACTTAACTTCTGTGTTTCTATGTTCAGTTCAGTTCAATCTCTCAGTCACGTCTGACTGTTTGTGACCCCATGAACCGCAGCGTGCCAGGCCTCCCTGTCCATCAGCAACTCCCGGAGTCTACCCAAACCCATGTCCATTGAGTCGGTGATGCCATCCAGCCGTCTCATCCTCTGTCATCCCCTTCTCCTCCTGCCCCCACTCCCTCCCAGCATCAGGGTCTTTTCAAATGAGTCAGCCCTTCGCATCAGGTGGCCAAAGTATTGGAGTTTCAGCTTCAGCATCAGTCCTTCCAATGAACACCCAGGACTGATCTCCTTTGGGATGGACTGGTTGGATCTCCTTGCAGTCCAAGGGATTCTCAAGAGTCTTCTCCAACACCACAGTTCAAAACCATCAATTCTTTGGTGCTCAGCTTTCTTTA
>SJYV01034330.1:309217-460331 GCA_006410875.1 Neotragus pygmaeus | reverse complement strand
AAGATGAAATCAGATCACTCAGCGTGTGGCTTTAAAGTGATAGCTGAGTAATGGATGGTAATTTCCCATCTATTATGATAAGGCTCCCTTTCCAATGGGTTTTTGTGCATTCTGCTAAGTGACTCTGGTTTTCATTTCCCCAACACATTTTTTCTTCCCTTAAATGCCCTTCTAATATGCCTTATTTTGACACTGAATGGCTTAGTACAATTTGCAAAGATTTGTTTGTCTCTGCTACAGATTGATTCTTCCTATCTCACCTCGATTTGTTAGAATGCATTTGACCTCCTCACACTGTTGAGGTCTCTTTATGCAGATAATAAAGAACAGGCAGTTTCATTTCTTAGATTCATTACAAGATTTGAAGAATAAGGAAGAGATAGCAGAGGGTTGTCCTCTCTAAGAGAATCAATTACCCAAGTGTATTGGTGCAGAATGTGCACCCTGGTCACATACAAATATTCAAAATAAACAACGGCTTTAGATATACAGATATCATGCCATGACCTTCTTAACTTGGAGTCACAGAGATTAATATACTGTACTCTGAAGCTTAATATCAACATGAAATCAAAGTGCTGTGTTCATGTCTGGTGAACACAGATGGCAAAAATAAAATAATTTATTGAGTGATCATGGGTTGGTGTACCAGTTACTCCTCTTGAGGATCACATTTAAACTTTTAAGTCTTTATTATTGAGGAAAAACATACAGTAAAATGCACAAATTAAAGAGTATAGTTCAATACATGTATGCATAATATGTATATAACTATCATCAGATCAAGTAGAGTACTTCCAACACTCTAGAAGTTTCCGTTGTGCTTACTTTTAGTTATTTACCACCCTACCCCTAACGGTAACCACTATTCTGACCTCTACCAATATAGATTAATTTTGCCTGTTTTTTGATTTTTAAATGGCACCATAGAGTGTTTCTATTTTGTGTCCAGGTTGGGGAGAGAGAGGGGACTTTTTTTTTTCTCACCATCAAATTGTGAGATTCAGCACTATGTTTGTGTATATTAGTAGTTTATTCATTTTTATTGCTGAGGACTATTCTATTGTAAGCATATACTTCAATTCATTCTATCATTGATGGGCTTTCCTTTGAATAAAACTGAACAAATTGCAGATGAATATTTAATAAAGTGTGTGTGTGTATGTGTGTGTGCTCAGTAGCGCCTGACTCTTTGCAGCCCCATAGACTGCAGCCTGCCAGGCTCCTCTGCCCATGGGATTTTCCAGGGAAGACTACAGGAGTGGATTGCCATTTCCTACACCAGGGTATCTTCCTGATCTCAGGATCAAACTCCTGCATCTCCTGCACTGGCAGGCAGGTTCTTTACCACTACATCACAGAATTACCTGTTATCAGAAGTTAAGAAATAAATTTTCCTCCTTTGTGCCTATCCAGCAACAGAGTTTTGAAAATGCCTTTCTATTATAGCAACACCTAGTGGCCTAAGAAGGCTGTGGGTCTGGATGCCCACATTTACATTTGGAAATAGTTATTTTCAGTGGTAACAGACAGCACCTAGATGTCCATTAGAACCAACCATATCACAATGTCTGGGTCCCACCAGAAATCATTTAAATCAGATTCGTTGGTGGGTAAAGTTCAGGACTGGCAGGTTATAAAAGCTGCCTAGGTGATTTTAATGCACAGCCATGACTGAGAACTACTGATCTAGATCACCGGTTCTCAAAGTTTTGCCGAACATCAGAATCCCCTGGAGGGCTTGCTAAAACACAGATTGCTGGACCCCATCCCAAGTGCATTTTGACGTGTCTGAGGTGATGCCCAAGAATTTGCACTTCTAACAAGTTCCCAGGTGATGCTGATGCTGCTTGTCCTGGGACTACATGATGAGTACTACTGATCTAGATCAACTCTGTTATTTTACATAAGGAGAAATTACAGGCCAGGCAGCTGAAGTAATTTACTGGAGTCACGGAGTCAGTCAGTGACAAAGTTATAATTAGAATGGAGCCTCACAATCACTTTTCCTTTCATCTGATAGAACCAAAATTGGATATCTCAGAATGCTATGTCATCTGAAGCTACATGAAAAGAGAGACTTCCACCCACCAAAAAACAAAATAAGGAGACATTTAAGGGGTGGGTGAAGGTAATCTTTTTTCACAAGCCTATTTGCAAGACCTAAGAATGCTGAGCAAGTGAGTAGCTCATATAGTCTAGACCCAGGACGTGAGGAGGGTAGAAGAGACGGGGAATGGAGATTATGGGGTTGCCTTTAGCAGCTGAACACTGACCCCTGCCCAGGAAAGGCTGCATTTGCCTTTCAGTATCCCTCCCACTTCTTCCCTCCTTCAGCTACATCCCAAAGGCTGAGCTGCTGCTACCCAAATGGGCTACGTGGCCGCAAGCCATCCCGTCAGGAGTCAGGGACTCCTGCCAATAGTTTGTTTCTCCCACATCTTTCACATAGCACAAGATTTAATCTGTCCTGATATTTCCCCATGGATCCTAAATGTCACCCGCATTTGTCCCTTACAATAGAATTTTTTCAAATATGGCCAGCTTGTCCCCATATCTGAGGTTTAAACAGCTCTGTGCCTGAGGGTTTGTAGTACCAGGCTGTGCAGCAGAGTAAGTCCATCCTCCTAGCTATGCTAATCATACTGTAATGACAACTGACAGCTTAAATGGACCCTAGCCTGCAGAGCCATTTCTGCCTTCCCTACTGGCTCCCCAAATTAGCTGGTATCAACTCTGTAGGACTTTGCCTAATGGATTGGAGGATTGGTACTTTAATACACATCACAGGTGATTCTAATGTACACCCAGGTCTGGGGACCACTATCCAATATCATATCTCAATTTCTATTTTTTTTTTTTTTTTTGGTGGAGGGTATGTTTGCTGGCATGATACAGTGATCTCAGTGTCCACACTTTTGAGCAGTGGAGAAAATATTTTCAGCTCAGGATTCAAATAGGAACAAATTTGTTCTAAAAGAGAAGAGAAAAAAACTTCATCAGGCAGAGACTGCAGGTGTAGGGCATTTTTATATATGACATTTTTAAAATGTTTTCTATAGAAAACAACTGATGCAGACTCATTTAGAATAAGAACACAGGCAAAGACTTAATAGTTCTCTGATGCACGGCAAAAGGCGGCCATCCAATCCAGTGGTAGACAAGAGTCACCTTGAAAATAAAACCACCAAATAAAAAAGTCTCAAGATGGACCAAAATGATTCCAGCTACTACAATGGTTATACACCATTTTCTTAGGAAGAACCCGAGGCTGATATGAGAATCTACATTTGGCTTTTATGATTTGCTGTATATACAGTCTTCATTATTGAAGGTAGATCCAGTTATTCTTTTGTACTTTTCATGAAGTGCCTGGTTGAACCACCTCCTCCAAACATGTTTATTTATTTACAGACACACACATTTATACACATAACCAAATAGTGAAATCCCACTTTGACTTAAAGATAGTGAAAGCCAGTTCTTAACATTCTCAACAGACGCTGCTCCCCTCCTTTCCCCAGTCATACTGGACATGCCCACAGTATCAGTTCAGTTCAGTCACTCAGTCGTGTCCGACTCTTTGCGACCCCATGAATCACAGCACACCAGGCCTCCCTGTTCATCACCATCTCCCGGAGTTCACTCAGACTCACCTCCATCGAGTCTGTGATGCCATCCAGCCATCTCATCCCCGGTCGTCCCCTTCTCCTCCTGCCCCCAATCCCTCCCAGCATCAGAGTCTTTTCCAATGAGTCAACTCTTCACATGAGGTGGCCAAAGTACTGGAGCTTCACCACAAAAACTCCTAACATGAAATTTCATACTAACTTACCTCCTGTGGCAATGTGCTAAACTAATACATGTTCTCTGTATGTCTTCCAGTTCTAAAAATCTACCCAAACAAAATTGCATGCACAAAGGTTGTNCCAAAGTACTGGAGCTTCACCACAAAAACTCCTAACATGAAATTTCATACTAACTTACCTCCTGTGGCAATGTGCTAAACTAATACATGTTCTCTGTATGTCTTCCAGTTCTAAAAATCTACCCAAACAAAATTGCATGCACAAAGGTTGTTCTAAAATTTTCATAAATGATGTAGCCTGTAGCTGGGAGGAGCAGTGGACAGTTGTCAGGCTTCAGAACTGAAAGCTTCCATAGCAACCAGACAGTTTGTCAGGCTTCAGAACTGCAAGCTTCCAAAGCAACCAGAGGGATTATTATGTCTCTACACTGATAATTCCTTAATGTGAATAATCATATTTTTTAACTGAATTATATTTATATATCTGCCACAGACTAGTAGAAAAGTATTTTTACATTATATCTGATAAAGGATTTGTATATACACTATATATAAAGAAATCTTACAATAGTAATAAAACAACCCAATTTTTAAAATAGGCAAAGAAGAGATACCACTGGCTGATAAGCATATGAAAAGATGCAGAGTCAACATTAGTCATTAGGAATATGCAAATTAAAACCACAATAAACTTCACACCCACTAGAACAGTGACAAATCAACATGGATCAACAGTGTTGGTGAGGATATAGAACTCCTACATGTGGAACATGTGGACCCCTTGACACTGATGGCAGGATTATAAAATGGTGAAGCCACTCTGCAGTTTGGTAGCTCCTTAAAAATTAAATATAAATTTACCATAGGATCCATCAACCTCACTCCTAGGTGAGAACACTCAAGAATGTCCACATAAACACAAGGCAAATGTTCACAATAACATCATTCATAAGAGCCATCAAGTGGAAACAGTAAAAATTGGAATGGGTAAACAAAATCAGTATGCCCATATGACGGGATATTATCCAGCAAAAAAGAATGATGAAGTACTGACACATGTTGCAACATGGACCTCTCTCAAAAATGTTGTTAGATGAAAATACCCAGACTTAATGACTACATATTTTATAATTTCATCTATCTGAAAGGTTCATAAAAGGCAATTTTATAGATACAAAGATTAGCCGCCTGAGGCTGGGAATAGGAATGGAGAGTGAGTAAAACTGGGCATGACGGATCCTTTTGAAGTGATGCAAACTGACTAAAACTAGATTGTGATGATAATTGTACAACACTGTAAATTTACCAAATCATAAAATTATACACTTAAGTAAATTTTATTAACATATAAATTATACCTCTATAAAGCATTTAAAAAGTATAGAGATGGAATTATCACTCTGTTGTGGGAAAAGCTTTTATAGAATTTTACAGAATTTATAGCACAGTGAAGGCTGATACTTTTAACAATGATTCTCAACCATTTCCAAGACTAGAATCACTGTTCCAAGACAGTGACAGCCCTGCATATTTATATAAATGATTCAAACTTTGGCATAAATTGAGGAAATATAATTTTAAGAATACTATAAAGTCATTAATAACTTTATGCATTTAACTAATCACATCTACACAAAAGAACAGTAGATACACATGTAAGACATATTATTTATTCCATCCACTATCAATGCAAAGTTGCACATGTGGATTCATAGGCTTCTTGAACACTGGTGGGTCAGTAGCCAAGTTGAAACTTCTTCAAAATCTTCATCATGCAGACTCTTTTTGAAGTAAAAAAATACCCCAAACAAATTTACTACTTTAAGTTCAATTCTATGGTATTTTAATTATCTTTGTCATCAGTTTATAGCTGGGAAGAACATTGACTTTTGGACTATAGGATAGGTATGTCCAACACATGGACAAAATGTACTTAGGTGGATCACAGAAAAAGAGGAAGTCCTATGACTGGAAAAAGAGAGAAAGGTTGCCTGGTTGGATGCTTGTTCAAACATATAATGAAACTGTCCTGTGGATTCCTGTTTTGTCTCACAGCTGTCTCCAGGGCCCATTTCAGTTGTAACTGGTTGTGTCACTACAGTTCTCCAGTACAAACCTTGTTATTAAGTAATTGTCACCATGCAGAGACGGCATGCTCCCACACGTCTTTCTTCCTCTGGGATTTTCATTTTCTGTAGGATATCCTTTCAACTTTATGGACAGTGGCATAGCATCATTAAGTATTTCCAGAAGTACCAGTTGAGGATTTCCCACATACAAATCAATCTCTTAATGGGATCTGAAATGTACCATTTCCATTGCCAAGAAATGGATTCCAAAATTGTTTCCAAATTATTTATAAGAAACACTTGTTTCAGTAAGTCTTGTTTTCATCACTGTACACTGGCAGCCACTCTTGCTGCACCTGCCTTGTTCAGCCGGCAGCCACAAGTGTTGCAAAGGTGGGAAACATAAGAGAAATTTATTTTTAAACAGCATCTAACTATTCAGTTGTACTTCCAAATAGTATGTTCAATATACTTTGGGATAAAGTATAATAAATACATCTTTCTCCCTGTTTTCTAGATGCTCTGGACACTGTATAGAGTACCAATTGTATTTTTCTAGAATAACCACTGGACCTATTGCTTTAAATTTAGAGCATTTCACCAGAAAACACAGTGAGAACACTATTTGAAAGTGTAAATAACATTGTCTAAAAGTCAGTTTGTTTCCGGACTTCGTGGACATGCTGTCGTATCCTCTGCTATGAGACGTCAGTTCTGTCCTGTAGGAGACCATCTTTCCTAATCTCAGCTGGTCCTGGCCATTTCCCCAGAGCCAATTCATTTCCTCTATCAGTCATTTAGGTCATTGTTCTCCATGTTATTGTGATTCTTCATAATACTGAAAGAAAAAAACAACTGTTTTACAGATTAAAGAAAATTACCCTGCAAATAAATTTGTGACTAAATAAGTGAAAATAAAAAGTAGATTAAGGTCATGCTCAACTGCACAAAAACATTTATAAAGTTCAGTGTCATGTAATATGCTTTTCTAATTTATATTTTTAATTCACTAGCTAATCTTAAAAATATAAATTTTTGATCCTTTGATTTACTAAAGTAAATCAGTTTTTCTGTGATATTAATTACAGTTGGCAATATGTTATTACTTAGTTTTAACAAAGAAATGAAGGGCAGTTTATAGTCGCTACTGCCAGAAATATTTTTTCTAAAGCTTGCTATTGTATTCACAAATTGGCAGATGTTGTTATTCAATGGGCTATCCCTCACAAATACTAAAAATAGCCAATAGCAAGCATGACGTCTTATTACAAACACTTTCATTAGAAGGATTTGTCTCTTACTTTCAGTGTATAGGAACTTCGTATCAAGATTTCTTTCTCCCCCATCCAAGAATTTCCAGTAACCTCATGTGCAGTTTTATGTAGTGATATCTTTTGAAAGCTTGGTGCTTTAATTACTTAAAAATTGTCTTATGAGATTCGAAGTGCATATTTTTCCATAATTGATGAAATTGCAGAGCTCCTTATTTAGCATAAATAATCCCAACACACATCCCTGACTCCACAGGGTTGGCAGTAAAAACTGGAATACAGTCTTGCAACATTCAATATTACTGACATATTTGAACACGAGTGACAAAAATTCTGTGCCACAAGTTATACGGAGGATATAATTTTTTTTTTTAATGTAGCTTGAAAAGCATTTAAGAACATGGAATAATTGTAATTTTGCATAAATGTGGTTGAAATAATATAGGCTTTGGAGTCACATAGACTTGGTATGAACCTTAGGCTTATTACTTATTATCTTTTTGACTTTTCAAGTTACTTAACCTCAAGCCTTAGTTATTAAGTCATCTGAAAAACACAGCTTACTAAGAACACTACTGTTTATCTTTTACAATATAAAAAATATATGCACCACGTACATATAACAACTTTTTCTTCTAATAATTATTACCATATTAGGAGATAATCACTACAACTTACCTTCCCAATACAGCTATTACGTATATCCAGAATTGCTTGTAAATACCTTAATCCCTTCCATTGTTCAAGTAGGTCTCACTATAAAGTGACATCACTAATTAGAAAGATTACAAGTATCACCACTAAAGCCACTTGGGAAGCCTCATGATTCACATATGGAAATCAACAATCATGGAAGAAAGTACAAAAAAGTGATTTGAATTCAGGCAGTTCAATACCTGGGTGGGGAAAAATACCCTGGAGATCCAGTATTCTTGCCTGGAAAATCTAATGCACAGAGGAGCCTGGTGGGCTATCAACCATGGGGTTGCAAAGAGTTGGACACAACTTAGCAACTAAACCACCACTGTTATCTGCAGTGGCCTAAAACTTAAGCACTCTCAGCAGTGATGTCTGAGACCGAAAAGTTCTTCAGAAAAAAAAAGAGAAAAGATCTAAATTGTCTCAAATAATAGAATATGAAAGTATGACAGTGGAAAGACTGTCAGCTGTCGCTGCTGCTGTCAAGTCCCTTCAGTCGTGTCCGACTCTGTGCGACCCCATAGACAGCAGCCCACCAGGCTCCTCCGTCCCTGGGATTCTCCAGGCAAGAGTACTGGAGTGGGTTGCCATTTCCTTCTCCAATGCATGAAAGTGAGAAGTCAAAATGAAGTCGCTCAGTTGTGTCTGAGTCTTAGCGACCCCATGGACTGCAGCCCACCAGGCTCCTCCATCCATGGGACTTTCAGGCCAGAATACAGGACTGGGATTTCCTTCTCCAATGCATGAAAGTGAAAAGAGAAAGTGAAGTCGTTCAGTCATGTCTTACTCTTAGCGACCCCATGGACTGCAGCCTACCAGGCTCCTCCATCCATGGGATTCTCCAAGCCAGAGTACTGGAGTGGGGGCCAGGACCTTTTCCATGGTTCTCCTCTCGTCACTCCTTAGTCTCCTAAGCTATACACACGCAGGACAAACCTCCAGAATCCTAGCATAGAACAGCTGCGAGGCAGATTCTTCAGAGGTCACCCAGTGTTGTTGTTTGGGCTTTCCCAGTGGGGAGATCCTTTGGTGAACAGCAATGGCATTAAGACCTCAGAAAATATATGCCTAGGAATAAAGACAAAACTTGAGGGGAAAGAGACAGGAATAAGCATCAAACTGAAACGACTACCGCTAATAAAGCTTAAACCCAAGTTTTGAAGGGATCCAGGTGATTGGCTTGGAGAAGGAAATGGCAACCCACTCCAGTGTTCTTGCCTGGAAAATCCCAGGGATGGAGGAGCCTGGTNGCCGGGTCCACCTCCCAGGCCTCTTCGTGAGGAGAAGAGGTCCTGGTGATGATGGCTGACGTACTTAGAGATGCTGGAGTCTCGACCACATGGCTGAAACATTCATGACGTGCCTGCCCGAGCTTCCTTCCGAATCCACTGCTGTCAGCTGCATAATTGATGGTGACGCTGCCAATTCTGGAAGAGGAGAGAGTTGGCAAAATTTGTTTATGAGAAAAGGAAGGATTCTTTTTGGAGAGCCCCCATGCACTCTGCTGGGATGCTCTGGTTCCCAAATATTGGAGGACCAAGAACATTCTTTTCCAGTTTGGAGACAGAATAGGACTTAATGCTTTCTCCCGGCCTCTGCTAGTCCAGCGGCCTTGGCAGTAATCCCAGCGCTCTGGGGTGAACAGCCCGGATCCCGAGAGGTGGTGGGCAGCTGGGAGCAATGGGCCAGTGTGGGGTGAGAGACTGGCTCTCCTGCGGGCTCCCCAGGGGCCAGCCTTGTATCGGGGCTGAGAGAGTTCCATGTGAAGAGACGGACGCGTCCTGTCCCCCCAGTTCAGTGGGTCGTCCCAGCGTGGGCTGTGTGCTTAAAAAAGATAGGCTTTGAATTCCTCTGTAGTGTAGACCCACAACGCCAGGGACTTGCGCTGAAAGCGTTCCTTGATTTCACACTTGAGTGCCGGGCACCGCTTTGGCACCAGCGCCAGAGCGCCAGCCACTGCCTGAGTGGCGCCAGTGCCTTGCAGGTTGAGCTGGAGGACGCTTCTGTTTTCAGGAGCCAACGATAAGCCCTAGGAATTTAGGGGGCCCGGGGGCTTCGTGTGCTGGGCTTCTCTTAAAGCGGCTGCTCAAACCCTCCTGGTGTCCTGCTGTTGACAGGGATCTCAGCGCTCCCTGTTTCAAGGGTCCAGGGTGCCCTGTTGCAGGGATATCAGCTCCCACGCTAAAGCATTGACAAGTCCTCTAGGAAGGAGGGAGTGTTATTGCCGTGAGGAAAAGTTAGAGTTATTTCACTTTGTGTGTGTGCTAAGGTGCTTCAGTCGTGTCTGACTCCTTGCAACCCCACGGACTGCAGCCCACCAGGCTCCTCTGTCCCTGGGATTCTCCAGGCAAGGATACTGGAGTGGGTTGCCATGCCCTCCTCCAGGGGATCTTCCCCACCCAGNCCATAAGCCATCACTTCCCAGCATTTTACAAAATATACCATGTTTGTTCTCATTGAAAATATACTTACAAGAGATACTTCAAGGACTCAAAAACAAAAATTTAAAAAAAAATTCCTAAATGCACATATCCTAATCCTTTCTAGACACATGTATTAATATCTACAATACAAATATGATGTCTAGACTTGTTGCTACAATCAATCAACCATAGGGGCTTCCCTGGTGGCTCAACTAGTAAAGAATCTGCCTGCAATGCTGGAGACCTGAGTTTGATCCCTGGGTTGGGAAGATCCCCTGGAGAAGGGAAAGGCTTCCCACTACAGTATTCTGGCCTGGAGAATTCCATGGACTGTATAGTCCATGGGGTCGCAAAGAGCCAGACACAACTGAGCTACTTTGAAAAAAAAATCAATCATAGGGTATTTTAAATACTATTCATGTATTGAAGATCTATTTTTGTACCCACTCCATCTTGTGCCAAGAACTAAGGAGAATATATAAGAAAAATAAGCTGTAAATCAGTCCATCATCACTCAATAAAAGATTAAGGATATACTAACAACAACATTCAAAAAACTGACTACTCAGTTAAGGACTATACTGAAGGTAATAAGATATATAATGTAAAACAAATGTTCTATTTCTGTAAGAAAGAAAAATAATCAGTACAGACAGCATAGTTAGGCACCATGGGATTTGGAAAAATACGAACTTAAGGCTGAATCCTTGCTTGGTCACTTTTTAAGTGTATGATCACGGATGAGGCCCAATTCAGCAAGCTACGGTCTTTTCTCTTTTCATTCTACAGCCTTTCAAAAGAAATGGCTGGCCCATTTTCTCTGAAATAGTACTTTGCGTCCAATTCCTCAACATTTTGCAGTAAATGATCTCCCTCCCCTGCTCTTACCAGGATTCTACTGATACCTTTTCTATTTTGTATTACAGCTAACTGCATATGCCTTAACGTCCACCTCCCAAAGTGAAGTGTGAAAGTCACTTAGTCATGTCCGACTCTTTGCAACCCCATGGACTTGGAATTCTCCAGGCCAGAACACTGGAGTGGGTAGCCTTTACCTTCTCCAGGGGATCTTCCCAACCCAGGGATCAAACCCAGATCTCCCACATTTTACCAGCTAAGCCACAAGGGAAGCCCCAACCAGTTACTTAAACACTAACTTTCCACTTATCTGTCAGTCATAATGCAGATTACTATATACTCTTTGATTCCAATTAATAGANCAAACCCAGATCCCCCACATTTTACCAGCTAAGCCACAAGGGAAGCCCCAACCAGTTACTTAAACACTAACTTTCCACTTTTCTGTCAGTCATAATGCAGATTACTATATACTCTTTGATTCCAATTAATAGAGATAGCTGCATTCACCATAAAACCAAAAAATGTCTGCATAGAACAATTTTAATAGTTATCAAATTGAAAATTCAATTGAAAAAGAATTTTTTAAAATGTAGTCTATTCTATAGCACCTGGGAGCCATTTTTTCATTGATTCCTGCTGCTGCTGCTGCTAAGTTGCTTCAGTCGTGTCCGACTCTGTGCGACTCCAGAGATGGCAGCCCACCAGGCTCCCCTATCTCTGGGATTCTCCAGGCAAGAACACTGGAGTGGGTTGCCATTTCCTTCTGCAGATATAGAATTATTAATTAATTTAACAAAGAATTTTTTTTACTACTGTGCACCTACTATGTTAGGTTTTAGTAACATTAAAAATCTTAAAACTTCCAGTCCATCAAAGATATCAGTGGGAGAGGCAAACTAGTAAACCATAATAGTATAATGTAATAAATATTAGAAATGTGAAGTAACCTCAAGGTATCCCACAAGAGCATAAAGAAGTAACATCTAAACTTTTCTCACAGAAGGCTTCCTGAACAACCTTAAAAATATATGTAAAAATTAGCCAAATAAAGAAGTTACAAGAAGATACTGTATAGAAGAACAAGGTGAGAGTCTGGAAAGAGAGACAGGAAATAGATCATGGAAGGCCTTCAGCACTTAAGAAAGTTAGATTTTATCCTGCTGCTGCTGCTGCTAAGTCGCTTCAGTCGTGTCCGACTCTGTGCGACCCCATAGACAGCAGCCTACTAGGCTCCCCTGTCCCTGGGATTCTCCAGGCAAGAACACTGAGTGGGTTGCCATTTCCTTCTCCAATGCATGAAAGTGAAAAGTGAAAGTGAAGTCTCTCAGTCGTGTCTGACTCTTCAAGACTCCATGGACTGCACCCTACCAGGCTCCTCCGTCCATGAGATTTTCCAGGCAAGAGTACTGGACTGGGGTGCCATCGCTTTCTAGAATAGTAAAACCCTGCCCCTGAAGGATATGAAGCAGGGCAGGGTACAGCCTAGCCTCAGGGCTCAGAGCCTAGAGCATTTTCACAGAGATAAAAGGAGAGAGTTGTCTCTGTGGTGGTACTTTGAGCATAGATGGTTGAGTGATGGTAACCTGAACGAGGTAGGTGGCGGGCTGAAGGAGCAAGGAGTCTGGAGACCATTCTCACTCCACACAAACTACACATTTTAGGAAAGCATGATGATAGATCAGCCTTTGGAGAATTTACATATGTAATCTTGTCAAGCTCTACAACTGTATTCTGGTTCCCAAATTAGACTTGTACTTCAAAATGAAATTTTAATTTACATGCTAAAAACAGAACCCTTAAAAACAACATCTGGCTGGTGTTCCTAATCTATTTCTGCCACATTCAACATTCAGAGAATACCAGCTCAGTATTCTCCAAACCATGGCCTATAAAGCTTCCTGGTGGTTCTCAATCTCCCTTCAGGTGTCCACTCTGTGCCTGATACTGTGCTAGGTGCTGGAGATCTAGAAATTAATAAGACATAGGATATCCTTCAAGGAGTATAAAGGGAATTAGGAAAATAAAAAAATCATTTTACATTCTCTGATAAACAAACACAACATTGTAGAATAGAAACTTAAAGAAAGAGGTTTATAAACCCACTGTGTTGGGAAAGAATCCAGAAAGTTTTCTAGAGAAGAGGTAACAAGTGATACTCGAACTGAGTTTCAAGTAGGTGTCTATTAGGCAGCCAAGTTATGACGCTCCAATTCTGGAAAGGGCAGATTATTCTGAAATAAAAGGTCTGTAGATTTTAAAAGAATAACCTGGAAAGCTACAAAGAAATCAGACTAGGGAGAAGCCTATATGTTTATTAAAAATGGGTACCTTATCTCATAAACAATTGAAAGTATTAATGGATCTTAAGCAGTGAAACTACAGAATGTGCTTTGTATAACAGAAAGACCTCTCTTGGCAGTTGTGTGGACAATGGATTAGAAAGGAATGAGATTTCACAGAAAGTGCATGTAGGAGGCTACATTTGAAATGATGGGGATCTGAACTAACATAAAAACAGTGGAGATGAAGAGTTACATGAGAATGAGGGATATCCACAGGCTTGCTAAGTAATTAGATGATATAGTCCCATACTTCTTATATCCCATTCTTGACAGTACATTTCTCCTATAAATGGATCAGTGATAATAAGTGAATATAAGAGAAAAGATTATAAAAATCAAGAAACAGCAACTTTCAAATTTGGCAACATTAAATTCTCACATTTCCCAGGAATAATTGATCACTCAATGAGGTTCAAAGATTTTATTCAAGACCTAGAGAAAATAAGAGCCAGAACAAGATGGCAGAAGAGAAGGATGTGGAGTTTATCTCCTCCCACAAATACATGAAAAATACATCTACATGTGGGACAATTTTCACAGAATACCTGCTGAGTGCTGGTAGAGATCTCATAATACCAAAAATGCAAGGAAAAAGTCACCACGTAATCAGGAGGATAAAAGAAAAAATGGAAATCAGGATGGGGCCTGCATCCCTGGGAGGGAGCTGTGAAAAAGTTCCCTCAAACTGGGAAACCTTTTCATCAGCAGGGAGATCAGCTAGGACAGAAAAAGAGCTTAAGAGGCTCAGAGGAGAGCAGAGCAGCCAGCTCTCAGCAGTCAGAACAGACAGACCAACACAGAGGGTCCGGGCCACCTTCTCACACTCCCCAGACACAAGTCTACTGGTGTGCCTGGCATAGCTGAGTGCCGAAATTCAGGCTTCAGACAACAGACCTAGACAAAGGACTGCGGTTGGCTATGCGGAGACAACCAGAAGGGGTTGGAGTGAGGTCCAAGCCATAACCAGGGGTGTGTGCTGGAAGGAGTCCGGATCTGCCATTAAAACTCCATCATTAAGGAAAGGAGGGGTTGGGACTCCTGCCACAGCAGCCTCATACACAGCATGCTCACAAAGGCACGGCTCCACCTCTTTGCACACATTCAAAGGCAAGGCCGAAATCTGAGCCACTCCCCAGGGACTGCACATTGGAAGCAGGGCTGAAATCTGAGTGTTCCAGCAGCTACAGTTTTGTAAACTTAGTGCCTGTGGGAGTGTTTTACAGGTGTTCCTGTTGCTGGGGCAGGTCCAGCAATAGTGTCTGCCGCCTTTGCTATAGGAGCACACTGACGGGAGGAAAGGGTCTGGGCTGACGAAGCAGCTCCCATGGCAGACCCAGGTACATGACTAATGGATGTTCCAAATTCTGGCCTCAGCCATTTTGTGCAACCAGATTTGCACTAGAGATTTTTTGAGCACAGCGCCCAAGAGATACCTGGGCCAGTTGTCTGAATTCCCACAGCTGAGGAGGAGTCGAGGGCAGTGTTAAAATCACTGTACTGTGTGAGCCCACACAACAGGTGACAGGTGACACCAGAGTGCACTTCCTGATGGACAGCTCCTGCGGAGGAGCACTCACACAACAGGTGACAGGTGACACCAGAGTGCCCTTCCTGATGGACAGCTCCTGCGGAGGAGCACTCAGTGGCTCCTCTCCCAGCAGAAGCACTCGAGCCCCACCTATCTCACATTGCACTTTAGAAACAGATCTGGGCGTGTCTACTCCAAAACTGGGGAGCAGGCCCTGACCCCAACAGCAACATGTCAACCACAGAGCAAAGAGAAGGAGCCTCAACGTCCAGCACAGGCTCTGGCCACCACAAAATCAGTTACACCCACTCTTAAGAAAAGGAAAGCACACTTTTAAGAAAGACACGGCAGGTATCCATACTAAACATTCCTCAACAAAAATATCAGACTCACACAGGCTATAGAGGGACATTTCCACATAAAAACACCCCACTAAGATGACTGTAGACAACTGTTTCTCCTAAACTCACACAGTCAGAGAAATATAAGTAAAATAAAGAAGCATAGAAACCACTCCCAGATAAAAGACTAAGAGAATTCCCCTGAAAGAATAAATGATGAAAAAAAATCTCTCCAGTCTAATAGACACTAAATTCAAAAAGGATGCAATGAAAATAGTGAAGGGATTAAGAATGGCTACTAACAGAAATACAAATTACTGTAAAAAGGAACTAGAAATTATAAGGAGGAGCCAAGAAAAATTAGAAAATTCATTTGCGGAGACAAAATCTGAACTAAAGGCAACAAGTAGCAGAATGAATAACACAGAAGAAAGATAAGTGATCTGGAAGATAGAATAATGGAAATCATCCAATCAAGACAGCAGAAAGACAAATTTTAAAAAAAAAGCAACAGATGATGCTTTTGAGATAATATAAAGTGTTCCAATCCACACTTAATAGGGATCTCAGAAGGAAAAGAAAGAGGGGATCAAAAATGTATTTGAAGAAATTATGGCTGAAAAATTCCCAAACCCAAAGAAGGAAATAAATGATCCAAATGAAACAAAGCACAGAGGATCCCAAAGAATATGAACCCAAACAGACCTATGCCAAGACATAATTATAATGGCAAAAGTTAAAGATAAGGAGAGAACAATAAAGACAGCAAGGGAAAAACAAAGAGTTAATTACAAAGCTATTAGCTGATTTCTCTACAGAAACAGCCCAGAAGAGAGTGGCAAGATATATTCAAACCCTTTAAAGGAAAAAACTTGCAACCTAGGATACTTTAACCAGCAAGATTATCATTTAAAATAGAAGGACAACGACGAATTTCTCTGAAAAGCAAAAACTGAAAGAATTCAGCAATACTAAACCTATTCTTAAAAAAATATATTGAAAGCTATTCTATAAATAGTAAAGCAGCAAGACTCTAGAGGAAAGACAAAATCACAATCAGAAAGTAAATCACTTAAATAAGTCAATACATAGATTAAAAAAAATAAAATTATAAAGCAAACTGAATCCAACAACACATTAAAAAAATCATACACCACAGTCAAGTTGGATAAACCCCAGGGTCATAAGAACAGTCCACACACGCAAATCAATCATTGCAATAACTATATCAACAAACGAAAAGACAAAAACTATCATATCAAAAGATGCAGAAAAACTACTTGATAAAATTGAAGGCCCATTCAAGACAAAAACTCTTATCAATGTGGATATAGAGGAAACATATGTGCATACATGCTAAGTCAATTCATTTGTGTGCAACTCTTTGCAACCCTATAGTCTGTAGTCTATCAGGCTCTTCTATCCATGGGATTCTTCAGGCAAGAATACTCAAGCGGGTTGCCTTGCCCTCCTCCAGGGCATCTTGCAGACCCAGGGATCGAACCCATGTCTCCTGCACCTCCTGCACAGCAGGCAAATTCTTTACCACTGAGCCACTGGGGAAGCCCATAGAGGAAATAAAACATAATAAAGTTATTTATGACAAATTCAAAGGCAACATAATACTCAATGGTGAAAAGCTGAAAGCTTTCCCACTGAAATCTGGTACAAGACAACAATACCCTCTCTTGCCACTTTTATTCAACACAGTATTGGAAATCCCAGCCACAGTAATCAAATAAGAAAAAGAAATAAAAGGTATCCAAATTAGAAGAGAAAAGGTAAAACTGTCCTTATATGCAAATGATATGATAGTACATATAAGAAACCCTAAGGACTCCAAACAAAAACTACTAGAAATAATAAACATATTCAGTAAGGTAGCAGGATACAAAATTAACATACAGAAATAAGTCACCTTTTTTTAACACTAACAATGACAAATCAGTAAAGGAAAGTAAAAAAAGAAATCCTTTTAAAATTGCATCCCCCCCAAAAAAACTTAGAAATAAAACNGAGAGTCAGATACGACTGAGCGACTGAACTGAGTTACTAACATTTAAAAGATAGTACTAACTGTATACAACTGCTTCCAGAAAACAAAATAGAAGCAGTCCCCAACTCACTTGATGAGACCCTAGCATCAAGATAATGAAAAAATTTCAGACTATTGGTAATAAAAATGGGTCTGAAACTGAGTTAGCAAGTCAAATCTACCAATATGTAAAAAGGATACAGTCATGATCAAGTGGGGTTTATCCAAGTGCATAAAGGCTGATTTTATATTAAAATCAATAAATGTTACCTCATCAAATCAATGTTCTAAAAGAAAACCCACATGACTATCTAAATAGATGCAGAAAAAGTATCTGACAAAACTTAATTGAAGCTTTCAAACTTTGGTGCTGGAAAAGATTCCGTAGAGTCCATTGGACAGCAAGGAGATCAAACCAATCAATCCTAAAGGAAATCAACCCTGAATATTCATTGGAAGGACTGATGCTGAAGCTGAAGCTCCAATAATTTGGCCTTCTGATGAGAAGAGTCGACTCATTGGAAAAGACCCTGATGCTGGGAAAGACTGAAGGCAGGAGGAGACTGGAAAGCAAATAATAAAACTGTCCTCATTTTTTATCACTTAAAAATATGTATTTATTTTTTGGCCATGCCATGAGGCTTGTAGGATCTTAGTTCCTTGACCAGGGATTGAACCCAGGCCATGTCAGTGAAAGTGCCAAGTCCAAACCACCAGACCACCAGGGAATTTTCATTTTTTTAAAAAATCACTGTCTATGTAGGAAAATCTCACAGAATATACCAAAAAAGTATTAGAAATAAAACTGACAAGCTGATTCTAATGTTACAAGAAAAAGCAAAGGAAAAATATTAGCAGAAACAATTTTGAAAAAAGAAAAAGAAGGTGGGAACACTCTTAAGACTGGATTTCAAGATTTAACTGACAGCTGTAGTAATCAAGGTAGGGTGGTACTGGTGAAAAACAGACACACAGGTTATCATAATGGGACAGAACAGAGTCTAACACATATAATCAATTGATTCTCAGCATGGTACAAAGGGAATTCAACGGAGAAAGGAGAGACTTTAAACAAATGACCACAGCGCAGTTGGATATACATAAAATTAACAGAAAATGGGCCATAAACACAATATAAAACCAAGAATTACATAATTTCTAGAAGAAAACACAGTAAAAAAAGTATTTGTGATCCAAACCGAAGACTTTTTACCTACAAGAAAATAATAATTAAAAAATCCTGATAAATGGAACAGATCTTCACCAAAATAAAACATTTCTCCACTTTAAGATACTCTTAAGTGGATAAAACATAAGTCAGAATTTGGCAGAAAATATTTGTAAAATCCATATCTGATAAACGATTTGTACCTACAATATATAAGAACTCTCAAAATTCAGTAATAAGTGAAACAAAACAACTTAATCAAAACATGAGCTAAATATATGTATAGAAAAAAAGATAAGGATGCAAAATTGAGCACAGGAATAGATGATTAACATCACTGGTGATCAAAAAAATGCAAATCAAAATCAAAATGAGATAGAGCTATTCACACTTATGGTTCAAAAAGAACAAAACAAGACTTCAAGGGGGGAAAAAAAAACCCTGACAATCCTAAGTATTGATAAGGATGCTAAACATCTCGAGCTCTCACACACTGCTCTTGAGAATGCCAATGATACAGCCACTATGGAAAATATTTGGACAATTTATTCTAAACATACCTTTGACATAAACCCAGTGAGCTTACTACCAGATATTTACTCAAGAGAAATGAGACCGTACATTCTCACAAAACCCTGCATATGAATGTTTATGGCAGGATAGTTCACAATCACCAAAAACTAGCAAAACCTAAATGACCACGAGCCAGGGGACAGACGAACAACTTTGATACAGCCTGAAGGAATACTACTCAGCAATAAAAAGACCCAACCACTGATTTACACAACAATGCGGATGAATCTCAAATCCACTATGTTAAGTTAAAGAAGACCATATACTATATGATTCCTATATATGACATTCTGCAAAAAGGCAAAAGCATAGGGAGAGAAAACAGATCAGTGTTTGCCAGGGACTGGGAGTGAGGTAGCAGGATACCAAGTAGCATAAAGGAATGCTTGGGGGTGACAGAACTGTCTCATATCTTAACTGCGATGTCAGTCTCACAAATGTATTCATTTGTCAAAACTTACAAAACTGTTGTTAAAACAAAACAACTGGCTCCCATATAGACTTAGGCTAAGGCCCAAATCAGCAAAAGTGAAAGTGTTAGTCACTCAGTCATGTCCGACTATTTGCAACCCCATGGACTGGGGCCCACCAGGCTCCTCTGTCCATGGGATTCTCCAGGCAAGAATGATGGTGAGTTGCCATTTCCTTCTCCAGGGTATCTTCTTGACCCAGGGATCAAACCTGGTCTCTTGCACTGCAGGCAGATTCTTCACCTTTTGAGCCACCAGGGAAGTCCCCCAAATCATCAAACTGAGACTTAATTTCCGTTTTTGGCTCTCCCAGAAATGGAATTTTAAACCAATCCCGAATACGTGCTCAGTCGTATCTGACTCTGTGAACCCATGGATCACCAGGCTCCTCTGTACATGGAATTGTCCAGGTAAGAAGAACACGAGAGTGTACTGCCATCTCCTCTTCCAAGGGATCTTTCCTAAGCAGGGATCCAACGCATGTCTCCTGAGTAGGCTGCATTGGCAGGAAACTTCTTTGCCACTGCAGCCACCTGGGGAAGCCCCTTAAATCAATCACGAATTGTCTAATCAGCACAAGCTAGGTACTCTGCCTGATAAGAACCCTGTTATTCCCTAAAGAAAAATGACTCTGCAATAACCAACCTGCTTTTCTGTCTAGTGTGACTTTCTTGTTACCATTCCTTTCTACCTATAAGTCTTTCATTTTCTACAGTTCCTCACAGATCCTTTCCATCTTCTAAATGAGACAAAGTCAATAAAATCTTTAAAAGTCACTCAGTTGAATTTTGTTTTTTAACACTGTTTATTATAACATGTATATTTTACTGCATTTAGAGCTCTGGAGAATATAAATTAGAATTAAAAAGTCTTCACAATCAATCAAAGTGAAAATAATTTTCAAAATTGTTTGCTAAATTATTGATATGCTTGTGTTTTGACTTTCCAAACAGCTTTACTTAATTACTTTGAAATAAAAGTTAGATTAAAATTTCATGCTATTAGAATATATACAAAGTCCTACCAATACAAATGGACTAGAAAAATATCTCAGTATTTTTTGGCTTCAATTTTTTCAAGTTTTTAAAATAATTTTAAAGAAATTGTTTTGGTTAGGTTCTTCTGAGACTTCAAAGAAATTCATTTCTATGAATATCCTGTTTTATAACAGGGACTCCTGGGGTAAAGTAATCCTTAAGTATTCAAATTGCTAATTCAAGGATAAAACTGAATTTACAGAACTGTTAATATTAAAATTTACATGTAAAATAGGCTTGAAAATGGGATATCCTGTTTTGGAATCCAGAGTCAAAAGAGAGCAGACTCTACACTCTCTGGCCCATCTAATCCTCAAGACAGTGACTTTTGGCACTGGCTCAAAAACTGACATAGCTTATTAAAATGCAGATCCCTGGGCTACACCCATTATTTACATAATCAGAACCTTGGGGATGGGTCCCAAGAATCTGTCCGTTGACAAAATCAAGAAATTCTTATGCACCTAAGCACTTGAGAACTCTTGAACCACATCAAAGTACTACTGCCTAGATAGGGGGATTTTCCAATATCCCCAAAGCTGGTTGAAAAGACAAGGAATTTTGTTGCTGTAAGCAATTATGCTCTTTTCAAATTCAAATCCACTCGGAAAAACAGGTTGTTAGGCTAGTGAATATAAATCTACCTATCTTATAAGGAAATATACACATAGACACATTTTAAAAATGTTTCCTTTTCATAAATGTGAAATGTTTGTTGAAAGGTAAATTATATATATTTTTTATATGTTTACAACCTTCAAGTTTCTCAATCACAGACTTGAGATCTTTGTGCCCCTTTGCTTTCAAACCTCTTAACCTAGGCTTTATGTCTTCATGGGGAGTAGAGAGATGTGAGAGTAATTTTAGTTTCAGCGTTTTTCTTCTTTTGCGTCACATTTGTCCAGCCTAAGAATCTTGATCTTAAGCACAAGATGGTTTAGACATTATTTTAATGATAAAAGATATACATTCCAAGTTGTCATAGAACTTGTGCAGTATCTTGAAACATCTTTAAAAACACCTGTAAGTTAGATAATCACTCCTATTTTTTCTTACAAAATGAGTAGTAAGGAAAAACTTGAAATTGACCTAAATATAAATTTTACCTAATTTCCCCTGAAAAGAGCTATATTTTGAATATTTTATGAGTTCATTACTAAGAGAACTGCAGAGATGTTAAAATAATGGTGGCTTGGCCTTCTTTTCATATTTTCATGGACTACAATTCCCAGAAACAATACATCTTGTCCATGCATACACCATAACTAAACATTTTAGTGGAACCTGGTCAAATAAAACCATAGTTACTCCTATGAACCCCATTTACTAATTGATAGGGCCCACGTGGGGTCTCACTGATAAGATGGCTCATTATGTTGACCTTGCAAACTAAGAATAAAATCACAGTGATCCTTGAATTTGACCAAATTGCTCAAATGACATTCTGTTTTCCCACTGGCATGCCTATCTTCTCAAAGCTGTGAGACCACCAGATTCCAGACCTCCAGCTACAGGACTCAACTACAGGCTAAAAATTAACCATCCCTTCAGAGAATTTTTCATTGGTGGGGTATAAGAAGGACCCCGTAAGAAAGGGAGGACATGGTTCTCCTTAAGGGCCAGTCACCCTGGCCCTTAGAAAGAAGATAAAAAAAAAAAAAATAAAAGCTAAAAAATGTTTACTATCCATTTAAGGGTAAAATTCAAGAGATAAAATTTTATTTTCAAGATTACTGTAAATACTAGAAAATATTATGTTTTTTGATTAAGGAAGCAAGAGAACTACATCTAGCCTAGCTTTGACATATCCTTGCTATATAATCACTGAAAGCCACTTTAACGTCTTTGAGTCTCATTTTTAATAATAGTTACTAAAAGTACTGAAACTCAGCAACAACAAAGACAGCAGCACCAAACTGTATTAGTAATTACTGTATTTGTATTTCCACAAACCCACAACTAACAAAAATGAAAAACTCACACTTTTAAATGACATCCTTCCAGTATCAACACAACATTTTAAACTGCGTAATACAACCCAGCAACATTGGGAAGATCTGCATAATTAAGTGAATTAGTATTTTCCAAACTAGCAAAATGCATGATGTTACAAAACCATGCATGGGTGAAAGATCAACTGCAAGACACACCAGTGGATTTTAGTATAAGAAGTGTTTACTGACATGGTTTCAGATTCTACACTGTATCAAAGATGAATTTCTATAATTATCTGGAAAAGGTTATTAATATTTACTCCATTCAGCTCAGTTCAGTCGCTCAATCGTGTCTGACTCTTTCCGACCCCATGAATCGCAGCACGCCAGGCCTCCCTGTCCATCATCAACTCCTGGAGTTTACCCAAACTCCTGTGCATCGAGTTGGTGATGCCGTCCAGCCATCTCATCCTCGGTCGTCCCCTTCTCCTCCTGCCCCCATCCCTCCCAGCATCAGGGTCTTTGCCAATGAGTCAACTCTTTGCATGAGGTGGCCAAAGTACTGGAGTTTCAGCCTCAGCATCAATCCTTCCAATGAACACCCAGGGCTGATCTCCTTTAGAATGGACTGGTTGGTTCTCCTTGTAGTCCAAGGGACTCGCAAGAGTCTTCTCCGGCACTACAGTTCAAAAGCATCAATTCTTTGGCACTCAGCCTTCTTCACCGTCCAACTCTCAAATCCATACATGACCACTGGAAAAACCATAGCCTCGACTAGACGGACCTTTGTTGGCAAAGTAGTATCTCTGCTTTTTAATATGCTATCTGGGTTGGTCATAACTTCCCTTCCAAGGAGTAAGCATCTTCTAATTTCATGGCTGCAATCACCATCTGCACTGATTTTGGAGACCAAAAAAATAAATTCTGACACTGTTTCCCCATCTACTTGCCATGAAGTGTTGGGACCAAATACCATGATCTTCATTTACCGAATGTTGAGCTTTAAGCCAACTTTTTTACTCTCCTCTTTTACTTTCATTGATGTTTCCTTACACTATTTTAAAAATATACTGCTTCATTTTCCTTCTACTAGTCAGACACTAATAAAATTCATAAATATATAAAACAATGCCACTTGTCTCACTAATAGTTTTGTTTCAAAAGTTATTTTTCATAAGAAATTATTAGTATTAAATGTGGTGACCCAAGGACAAAAGAGCAGATAAAACCAAGAAGGATCTTGGAATGTTGGAACAGAAAAACCAGACCCTTTTCGTCCTTCACTCTCCCACGTTGTAATTATTAAGTGATTTCAGGTCCTTCTGAGCAGTATAACCTGTCTCCCCTCCTAACCCACACAGGCTTCCCCTTCTTCCCCTACCCAGTATATATGCCTCATCCAATCAGCAAATAACCCTCAAGACCCTTAGGTCCCTGAACCATGGGTATAAAAGTGGACTAAGGACCACTGTTCAATGTCAATTCTCCCTTGAGCTGGCCTGCTGATCTAACAGTGTCTCCCATTCTAATGAACTTTATTTCCCTCTCATTCTGTCTCATGTCTGGAAATTCTTTTCCAACCCATACTAGGAACCTGACATTAAGCTTTAATGGTTGCTTATATTCACATTCTTTATAATTATTTTTAAGTCTCAGTTTTCATATCTTAAACAACAAATATCATTATATCTAATAAACACCATTAGATATAATGCATAAAAGCTGACATAAATCAAACTATCTGGGACCTCAGTAATTTTTAACAATATAAAGAGAGAGGTCCTGAGAACAAAAGCTTTGAAAACCACTGATCTAGACAATAAATATCAACTGGAAAAGAACTGATCTGATATTTTTAGTATTTCTGGAATAGCCTTTCTGCCACAACTTTTCTGGTATTGCCTTCATTTCCTGGTCTTATTATTACACTTTAACCTTTATGATAGTTCAGCTCCACTTACAATACTCTCACATGAGATGACTAGGTACTTTGGTAAACAGTGAGTTGTGCTACTCCACCCTTCATGGACAAATAATAAAAACTCACACTGATGATCAAGACCATCCCCAAGAAAAAGAAATGCAAAAAGGCAAAATGGTTGCCTAAGGAGGCCTTACAAATAGCAGAGAAAAGAGAAGCTAAAGGCAAAGAAGAAAAGGAATGCAGAGTTCCAAAGAATAGCAAGGAGAGATAAGAATGCCTTCCTCAGTGATCAATGCAAAGAAATAGAGAAAAAAACAGAATGGCAAAGACTAGACATCTCTTCAAGAAAATTAGATACCAAGGGAAGATTTCATGCAAAAATGGGCTTGACAAAGGACAGAAATGGTATGGACCTAACAGAAGCAGAAGATATTAAGAAGAGATGGCAAGAATACACAAAAGAACTATACAAAAAAATCTTTATGACCCAGATAACCACGATGGCATGATCACTCACCTAGAGTCAGACATTCTGGAATGTGAGGTCAAGTGGGCCTTAGGAAGCACCAGTACGAACAGAGCTGTTGCAGGTGATGGGATTCCAGTTGAGCTATTTCAAATCCTAAAATATGATGCTGTGAAAATGCTGCACTCAATATGTCAACAAATTTGGAAAACTCTGCAGTGGCCACAAGAATGGAAAAGGTCAGTTTTCATTCCAATCCCAAAGAAAGGCAATGCCAAAGAATGCTCAAACTACCACACAATTGCACTTATCTCACACACTAGCGAAATAATGCTCAAAATTCTCCAAGCCAGACATTAACAGTACATGAACCATGAACTTCCAGATGTTTAAGCTGGTTTTAGAAAAGGCAGAGGAACCAGAGATAAAATTGCCAACATCCACTGGGTCATCGAGAAAGCANTAGCGAAGTAATGCTCAAAATTCTCCAAGCCAGACATTAACAGTACATGAACCATGAACTTCCAGATGTTTAAGCTGGTTTTAGAAAAGGCAGAGGAACCAGAGATAAAATTGCCAACATCCACTGGGTCATCGAGAAAGCAAGAGAGTTCCAAAAAAAATCTACTTTTGCTTTATTGACTATGCCAAAGCCTTTGACTGTGTAGATCACAACAAACTGGGAAAATTCTTCAAGAGATGGGAATACCAGACCACCTGATCTGCCTCCTGAGAAATATGTATGCAGGTCAGGAAGCAACAGTTAGAACTGGACATGGAACAACAGACTGGTTCCAAACAGGAAAAGGAGTAGGTCAAGGCTATATACTGTCACCCTGCTTATTTAATTATAAGCAGAGTACAACACGAGAAATGCCCGGTTGGATGAAGCACACACTGGAATCAAGATTGCCAGGAGAAAGATCAAGAATCTCAGATATGCTGATGACACCACCCTTATGGCAGAAAGGGAANTATATACTGTCACCCTGCTTATTTAATTATAAGCAGAGTACAACACGAGAAATGCCCGGTTGGATGAAGCACACACTGGAATCAAGATTGCCAGGAGAAAGATCAAGAATCTCAGATATGCTGATGACACCACCCTTATGGCAGAAAGGGAAGAAGAACTAAAGAGACTCTTGATGAAAGTGCAAGAGGCGAGTGAAAAAGCTGGCTTAAAAGTAAACATTCAGAAAACAAAGATCATGGCATCCAGTCCCATCACTTCATGGCAAATAGATGGGCAGACAATGGAAATAGTGAGAGACTTTATTTTTTTAGGGCTTCAAAATCACTGCAGATGGTGACTGCAGCCATGAAATTAAAGGATGCTTGCTCTTTGGAAGAAAATATATGACCAACCTAGACAGCATATTAAAAAGCAGAGACATTACTTTGCCAACAAAGGTCCATCTTCAAAGCTGTCATTTTTCCAGTAGTCATATATCGATATGAGAGCTGGACTATGAAGAAAGCTGAGCACCAAAGAACTGATGCTCTTAAACAGTAGTGTTGGAGAAGACTCTTGAGAGTCCCTTGGACTGCAAGAAGATCCAACCTGTCAATACTAAAGGAAATCAGAGCAGGCGCAGGAGGGCCTAGAGGAGCTATCCCATGTTGAAGGTCAGGAATGGTGGNGGGGGCAGGAGGAGAAGGAGACGACCGAGGATGAGATGGCTGGATGGCATCACGGACTTGATGGACGTGAGTCTGAGTGAACTCTGGGTGTTGGTGATGAACAGGGAGGCCTGGCATGCTGTGATTCATGGGGTCGCAAAGAGTCGGACACGACTGAGTGACTGATCTGAACTATTCATTGGAAGAACTAATGCTGAAGCTAAAACTCCAATACTTTGTCTTCCTGATGCGAAGAACTGACTCACTGGAAAAGATTCCGATGCTGGGAAAGATTAAAAGCAGGAGGAAAAGGGGATGACAGAGGATGACATGCTTGGATGGCATCACCGACACAATGGACATGAGTTTGAGTAGGCTCCGGGAGTTGGTAGTGGATAGGGAAGCCTGGCATGCTGCAGTCCATGGGGTCACAAGGAGTCAGACCTGACTGAGCATCTGAACTGAACTGAACCCTGACAGAGATCTATGAAGTGAAAGTTCCTATAGTGCCTCTAAGTAATCTGTGCTAACATAAAAAGAACCTGAAACCATACTAAGGAATTACATCATTGTGCTACTTAAGAAGTGTTTTTAAGGAAACAATGCCTACATATTTCAAGAACTTTGAGTAGAAGTTTAATTCTCTTCATAGTTAATGTATTTGAAATAAGTGGAGATATTTTATTACCTCTTCTTATTGCAGTGGCTTTGACTTAGAATAATTCTAAAAGAGTACAAAATATTCACCTCCGGCCAACAATAGTTTAGAAAAAAGAGAAAATGGAAATTACTTCTCAAAACTATTACTTGGAGCAGGCAATTTAAAATCAAAGCTTGCTGTATCAATCAATATTAATGTCAAAAAGTAGGCTTTTTGCACAGGTGCACAAGTGATGACAGCACTAAAAACTCCCCTTAATAAGGAGGACTAAAACTTTAGTCCATTTAGACTAAAGCCCTGGGCAGTAATAAAGCCAGGGTTTACAGTCACTGTACTATGATATGACGTAGAATGGCCTGTGACTAAAATTCCACTCTAGGACATTTTAATACTCTTGGAATGTGGTGACACAACTCTCAAATTACTGATTAACCAAACTATTATAAGAACCTCAAACTATTATAAGCAATGCTGGAGCCGAAGAGCTAAAACAAAGAGGTTAAGCTCACACTCTGTATGTGTGTGGGTACATACATAAAGACTGCATATATATGTCTGTATATACATATATATATACACACACACATATATATACATATGTATATAATTCCTTGTCATACACTGGTATATATGGAGGGACTGATCATCTTGTTCACTCGTTAAGTCGTGTCTGACTCTTTGCAACCCCACAAACTGCAGCACACCAGACTTGCCTGTCACTATCTTCTGGAGTTTGCTCAAACTCATGTCCATTGAGTCAGTGATGCTATTCAACCATCTCACCCTCTGTTGCCCCCTTCTCCAGCCTTCAGTCTTTCTCAGTATCAAGGTTTTTTCCAGTGAGTCAGTTCTTCACACCAGGTAGCCAAATACTGGAGTTTCAGTTTCAGCATCATTCCTTCCAATGAATACTCAGGGTTGATTTCCTTTAGGATTGACCGATTTGATCTCCTTGCTGTCCAAGGGACTCTCAAGAGTCTTCTCCAGCACCATAATTCGGAAGCATCAATTCTTCAGCACTCAGCCTTCTTTATGGTCTAACTGTCACATACATACATGACTATTGGAAAAACCATAGCTTTGATTACACAGATCTTTATTGGCAAAGTGATGCCTCTGCTTTTCAATAGGCTGTCTAGATTTGTCATAGCTTTTCTTCCAAGGAGCATGCATCTTTTAATTTCATGGCTGCAGTCAACATCTGCAGTGATTTTGGAGCCCAAGAAAATNAGTGATGCCTCTGCTTTTCAATAGGCTGTCTAGATTTGTCATAGCTTTTCTTCCAAGGAGCATGCATCTTTTAATTTCATGGCTGCAGTCAACATCTGCAGTGATTTTGGAGCCCAAGAAAATAAAATCTCCCACTGTTTCCATTCTTTCCCCTTCTATTTGCCATGAAGTGATGGGACCAGATGCCATGATCTTAGCTTTCCGAATGTTGAGTTTTAAGCCAGCTTTTTCACTCTCCTCTTTTACCCTCATCAAGAGGCTCTTTAGATCCTCTTCACTGTCTGACATTAGAGTGATATCATCTGCATATCTCAAGTTGTTGATATTTCTCCCAGCAATCTTGATTCTTGCTTGTTATCTTCATCCAGTCCAGCATTTCACATGATGTACTTATTTAACATAAGTTTAATAAGCAGGCTGACAATATACAGACTTGACATAATCCTTTCCCAATTTTGAACCAGTCTGTTGTTCCATGTCTGGTTCTATTACTTCCTAATCTGCATATAGGTTTCTCAGGAGGCAGGTTAGGTGGTCTGATATTCTTATCTCTTTACGAATTTTCCACAGTTTGCTGTGATCTGCAGTCAGAGGCTTTGGTATAGTCAATGAAGCAGAAGTAGAGGATCATCTCGAAGCATATAAAAATGTTTATTTTTATTAAAAAATCAAAGAAATACTAATCAACACACTTTTTAAGGCTAGAAATCCAACGACTAAACCAAAACCCTATCTTGTTTTCTCTTCATGAAATGTACATGCAAAGCAGATCTTCTTTTGACAGGCAAAAGAGAGCAAATAAATGAACAAATTGCCACTTATGTAGACTCCAAAACAAGACATATAGACAGTTCATAAGTATCTGCATGTCCATCAAAGAGAACAGGGGGTTCTTGTCCATTTTCCCTCCATTCCCTGGTGCCTTCCTCAGTGTTTCCAGTAAACACTGTTTACAGCTGCTGCTGCTGCTGCGTCACTTCAGTCGTGCCCAACTCTGTGCGACCCCATAGACGGCAGCCCACCAGGATCCCCCATCCCTGGGATTCTCCAGGCAAGAACACTGGCATGGGTGGCCATTTCCTTCTCCAATGCATGAAAGTGAAAAGTGAAAGTGAAGTTGCTCAGTCGTGTCGGACTCTTCACAACTCCATGAACTGCAGCCTACTAGGCTCCTCCGTCCATGGGATTTTCCAGGCAAGAGTACTGGAGTGGGGCACCATTTTCTTCTCCGCTGTTACAGCACCCACTACCTTTCCTAGATTTATCTCTCCTGTTTTCATTTTATTACTCCTCAGCAGTCTCAACTTGCATCCTTTGGGTCTCTGTCTTTTACTTATACCTACACTTGCAATCTTTCTATGAGTTATCTGTGGGCCCCTCTTCCCCTAACAGGTTGGGAATTTCTTAGTATCAGAGAGTCATTTTGGTATTTTCTATAATACATAACGCAGTGTCTTATACAGTGAAGTTGCTATTCAAAATAACGGCAAACTGAACCAAATTTCTTGTCTGTTACCCTAGCAATCCCACTTTGTCAGAAAAGAACTATGCTTGGGGTAATATCCTCCATCATTACCATGGACTCTTCCTCAAGAGAATTTTGTTTCTAACACACACAAATGTGTGTGTGTGCTCAGTTGCTCAACCGTATCCAACTCTTTGCAACCTCACAGACTGCCAGACTCCTCTGTCCATGGGATTTCCCAGGCAAGAATCCTGGAGTGGGTCGTCATTTCCTTCTCCGGGGGATTTTCCAAACGAAGGGATCAAACCCACACCTCCTGTGTCTCCTGCATGGGCAGGTGGATTCTTTACCACTGAGCCACCGGGGAAGCCCCACAGTAACATACAAATTTTACTAAATTATCTTTCAAATCAATGGCAGGTTTCTTGGCTTTTGGAGGTTAAATAAGGAAAATCTGATTATACAATCAGATTGTGGCTCCTGGGCTCTAGAGCACTTGGGCTTCAGTTGTTGAGGCACCTGGACTCGGCAGCTGCAATTCCCAGGCTTTAAAGCACAGGTTCAGTAGCTGTGGCGCAAGGGCTTAGTTGCTCCACAGTATGTGGGGATCCTCCCCAACCAGGGATCGAACCTGTGTCTCCTGCATTGGCAGGTGGATTCTTTACCACTGAGTCACCAAGGAAGCCCCTGAATCTAATTCTTCCTTGCATGCATTAAAGCTTTATGCCAATGATGGCTCAGAGACTTGTCAAAGGTTTATTTTAATAACAGAAGCTATGCTTTTCTAATAGAAAGAACTGATAAATATGTTTTACAATACAGTTTTACAATACATCAAGAGAGGCAAGGCAAAATGTTTTAAAACTTGTGAATTGTAGAATCAGTCACCTAAATAATGGATCTTCACTCAGACACTATAAATTCAGATTATATGGAGGAATAAGGGCTCAATTTGGACTGACCACTGCATACTGCAAATATTATCTTTCAGATACATGGTGAACTAAATAATATGCTCAGTTCCTAAGCACTGAAATCAAGTACAACTTGGGATACTTACAAATGGAATCTATCATCTAAAATATGCTCATAACTGCTAAAAGGAGATTCATGTTATGGTGTTTGCTCAATGAAAAAATGCAAGTAATAAATGCCAGCTGATGGACAAATATAATAATTCAGCACCAAAGAATGAGTGTTAGGTACTGTCATGATTTAACCATTAGCTAGTGGATATACCTGGTGCTTTCTTTTTGCATTAATTTGCTTTCTTTGGAAAATGAGGGCAGTGGTACTCTTTAAGAGTACTTCTTCCCTTTGAAAATAAAGAAGTTAATACTGTATAGCACAGGGAACTCTACTTAGTGTTAAGTGGCAGCCTGGAACGGACAGGAATTTGAGAGAGAGCAGATACATTTATATGTATGGCTGAGTCCTTTTGCTGTCCACCTGAAACTATTACAACACTGTTAACTGGCTATGCTCCAATATAACGTCAAACAGTTAACATATAAAACTTAGCTCCCTGCTACTGGAGACCCAACTCTTCCCCCCACAAGGGCCCTGAAATATTTATGTGAAGTAAACCTTTTGAAAACACTATTTTATTCATCTGGAACAAGGGAATAGAGGTGAGACAGAGGATAATGCATTTATTTAATGCAAGGAAGTATGANTAGCTCCCTGCTACTGGAGACCCAACTCTTCCCCCCACAAGGGCCCTGAAATATTTATGTGAAGTAAACCTTTTGAAAACACTATTTTATTCATCTGGAACAAGGGAATAGAGGTGAGACAGAGGATAATGCATTTATTTAATGCAAGGAAGTATGAAGAAATAAGGGTTGTACCAGGGCAGTCTGTGGAGATAAAAATTAAGAGGCAATACACTTCAAAATTATCATGTAAGGAGTACAATTGCTGAATGTGAGGAGGACCAGGAAGAGTGGCTCTGTAGCAGTGTTTTTAGGCATAAAGTACTCACATGTCCTGAAACTACTTGTCCAGACATCCCCACAGCAATGTGGTTCTAAGATATGTTATACCAGTTCTCCTCTTGAAACATTTTTAGGATGAAATCTACTTTCAATCAACACTCTTCTTATGGCATGTAAGGTCTTGACGCCCCTCTCTTCATTCAGGACAGTTCCACTTTGGCCTATCATATTCTATAGACTCTGGGGTAAGCTTTTGTTTTATTCAAAAATTCTACAGCTGAAAAGTTTGAAAACCACTGAACTAAAATACACATGAAGTTTCAGTGGCTCGACCCTGTGGGTATCCATCTATTTTGTATACAACAACCAAGACACTATTGACATGTCAGGCTGGGTGTATCTTTGTTGAGCGGCTGTCCTATACACTGTAGGATGCTAAGCCTATACCTGGCCTCTACCTATTACATACATAGCATCCCTCACAGATGGTCTGGTCGTGACAACCAAAAATATCTCCAGACCTCACCAAAAGTTCCCTGGGAGGCAAAACCCTCCCCTCCCAGACTCTAATCTGTTTGTGGCCTGTTGCTATTTTATACTAGCTTCTCCTTTCTCTTTTAATACCATGACAATGTTAAACATGAGCTAATACTACATAAACTGGTGATTTGTTTTTTAATGGGTATAAAGAGAAAAGAAAGCAGGCTAGAGATTTTAACACCAATGTGGGTATTAGCATGCCACATTTTGAAATTAACAGGAGAAAAAGGTTGCTTGGTTACCTGAAACACAAGGCATAAGAAGTTTCTAGGTAACAGCGTAGGCATTTCAGGACCTCAAAGTAAAGTCTATTGTCTATAGATACAGGTTATTTCAAAAAACAACAACAGCAACAAAAAACCACAGGGCTATATATGTTGGACTCAGAAGTTGGAAACTTCCATAAGCAACAAAGATGACTTCTATTAAATTTAATATTAGGCTCAGGTGAAGAGGGAAAAGGACTTTTTTAAGATTCAAATGCAAATTCCCCTATTTCAAAGCCCCATGTTTTTACTCTCCCATAGTGAATTCTCNAAGTTACTAGAAAAGCAAGAAATCTTAAAAATGTAAAGTGATTTGTATAAGTTTTAAAGAAGAAGGAGTCTTGATATTCTTCACTTAAAACTCATTTATAGGCATTTATATTATTTTCCAGGTACTAGAAATACAGATGATTAAAAACTGCCCCTTTCCTCAAACAGTGTAAGGAAATGAGCTCTTACCTATACTCCTTTCTTTTTTTTATTCTGGGCTCAGAGGGATTAAATGTCTACCCAAGATAAGAAAGTAAAGCAGATGGAGTTAAGATTCAAATGCAAATTCCCCTATTTCAAAGCCCCATGTTTTTACTCTCCCATAGTGAATTCTCAGTATTTTATTATTCACCTACTGAGAATTCACTATGGGAGAGTAAAAACATGGGGCTTTGAAATAGGGGAACTGTCTCTTATACACATCTGCGTCACTTCAGTCGTGCCCAACTCTGTGTGACACCAGCCTCCCCCGTCCCTGGGATTCTCCAGGCAAGANTATTTTTTTGTACATGGTGTTTTATAACTTCTCATCAATTTTTTTTGTATTAGTATATATATTTTTAAAACATGTTTTTATTGACTGTATATTATCTTCCTTCAGAGTAATACTTTCACTTAACCTATTTTCTGAAAGTTTATTTCCAACTTCTGATTGAATACATATGGTTTTCAATGTATTATGTTACAAATATCAGAAAACTTCTAATGAACATGAAAATTCTCATCACATTATATTTACACATAACAACTTCTGATCACATTTCAATAAAAGAGTAAAAATAACAGCAATTTTACCAGAGGTGAAAACTCGTGGTAAAGAATAACTGTCCCCTTCTTAAATTAAGTACGGTACATAATTATTTGGACATTAAAGCAAATATTTCCCAGTACTGTCTATAAAAACTTGCTTTGTTTTCTTGTCCTGGCAGTTAAATTTTTAAAAGAACAGAAGACACTGCCACTTTTCTTTTCAAAAAGGGAATTAAAAATCCTTCTTGCCAGGAATTCCCTGATGGATCAGTGGTTAGGACTCAGCACTTTCACTGTGATGGGCCTGGGTTCAATCCCTGGTCGGGGACTAAGACTCCTCAACTGTGCGGCTCAGGCAAGAAAGAAAAAAATCCCTGCTATAACCAACAATACCACAATTACTAGAGATAGAACACTACTACATGATCCAAAATATTAATACTGACTTCTAGTCACTTAAAGCTTTCAAACATACAAACTACTTCAGCGTGATAAGAAGCAATAGTTTGAATGTTTATTACTCTCAGAAATACCTTATTTGGACAAGTTACTGAGTCTTACTATTTTTATGTATTTTATTATTTCACAAAATGAGCTAGTCATATAAATAGACCAGAAATACTTTTGAAGTGAGTTCTAGTAATAAAATTCATTTGTCATTTAAGGAAAAATAGAAAACCAAAGTTACTACAGGCTTACATCTTTTTAAGAAACTATACTGGTTCAATGTAACTGAAGAGATTAGCTCTCAACATTTATAAGCTAACTATAACTTTAAAATTCTAAAATATTTGATATAAATATATATGGACATCAAATACATAAACATTTCAGTTACCAATATTTGATTTTTCACAATATAAAATTCCAATTAAGATACCTAGGGGATAAAGAGGTATATTTCTACTATATGCTAAAATAATTATTTTTCCCCCTGAAGTCTAGTCCATCTTCGTCTCCTTCACACTATATTCATCTAAGCCCTTAAAACTCCAATACCAACCAGAGAATTGAAAATATATACTAAAAATACTCAAATTCTCCTGTTGTTCAACATATTTACAATATTAGCTTTTTTAGTCAAGAAACAATACTGGATTCCCTCACTCACTTTTTTTTTTTTTTTTTTTACTGCTGAAAACTATAACAAAAGACATCTGCAAAAACAAACAATTGCATTTTCATCCAAAGACTGAATATAAAATGAGCCCTGATCATCCTAAACAGAGGACTATTCTCTCAAAAAGTTGGTAGAGCTATTGTCTGTTGCAATTATACAGAGACGGTCTATGTACAAACTACCTACTGATTTATTTCAGTAGCCATGCAAACTACTCAGATTCTCACTGACAAGCTTACTGCAAACAGACACTTAAATGGAGCCACACCTGCCTACAGGCAGAAACATGCTATTGCAGTATCTTCTGGCAGTAGCAAAACCTATTAAGAAAGCCATTTCTGTTTTCCAAAGTATATTTCACTCATTTACTTTTAAGTAAAAATTAAAATAAGTTGGTGCTGTGAATTTTAACAAGCAAATATTTCTGAAGGATTTGAACAACCAAGTCATTGCACTGATAAACCAATCACATCTTTTAAAAGGTGTGGTCAGTTGGAACAAAGAGCACTCTGGTAAAGATTTTTAACTCTCTCCATATTGTACTAAAATGCACAATTCAGGAGGATATGTTATGAATGTTTAAAAAAAAATTTTATAGGACTCACAATGCTACACTAAGAACAAATTATAAGCAGAACATAATCTCCTGAGGACAAGAGAAATTTTTCCCTACTACAATTAAAACATGGGAAATTTAGTATTTTAAGATAATGTACATTTAATTATCTTTAAGCCATCTTCATTATTAACTACAGGACTTTATTAAATAAATAACCCAAAAAATAACTTCTCTAAAGTGGAAATAGCTTTATTGTCAGAGTAAGTTTTATAGGAGGTAAGTTTTTTCTCTCAAAATTTTGCTGTAAATGGTCAAAATGTCAATGGTTTTATCCAGGAATAATTTTTGTCTTTCCTGAAAAAAAGACTCACCTTACAAAGTAGGATTGTACTTCAAACTTCATTTGTTCCTTCTCAAGATCCCTTGCTAATACTTCTTCCTCTGATTACCCCTTAAAATGATCCATTCCTCAATATCTAGTCATCAGCTCAGTCACTGACCTGCCTTCCCTGTGTCTGTTTCTTCTTCAACTTAGATGTCTGTGTGCTCCTTTCTTTCCACACTCTGTGTGAGTGTGTGTGTGTGCACACTCCTTTTTTTCCAGTGAGTGTGTGTGTCTGTGTGTTCCTTTCTTTCCACACTCTGTGTGAGTGAGTGAGAGAGAGTGTGTGTGTGTGTCTCACTCAGTCATGTCCAACCCTTTGCGACCTCATGGACTGTAGCCTGCCAGGCTCCTCGGTCTATGGAATTCTCCAAGCAAGAATAGTAGGGTAAGTAGCCATTCCCTTTTCCAGAGGATCTTCCTGATCCAGGATTGAACCTGGGTCTCCTGCACTGCAGATTCTTTACTGTCTAAGCCACTAGGGAATCCCTTCCATATTCTTCACACACGGTCAACATAACCTATAAGTGCAGCTTCAGTAATGAGCTCAATGAAGATTACTTCTATAACAATGCACAATCCTAAAGCTTCTCTGGAGGTCCTGATATATCAGACTGCATGAAGGACACCCATTTTCCTCCTCATGGAAATCACTGAAACACCTCAAATCCATGGACTGAATCACAATCACTATCTTAGCAGTAAAATCTCTTTCTCATTTGTCCCAACATCATCTTAAACTCTTCTTGTAGTCTCAGGTATAAAATCTCAGGTCACCTTTGACTCCTCCTCCCTCTCCTACCAAAATGCCAATATTGACAAAACTAATTTTTCCACAATGCCCCCAACTTTGTCTTCTACTTTATATCCTTCTTACTTCTGTATATCAGGTCCTCATTTCTATCTGTACTGCTAAAGCAGCCTCCCAAATGGAAGATGGATTAGAAACTAAAAAAAATAAATGGAGACCAAGCTGTCAACAGTTATGTCTAACAGACATCTGTACATATCCCTCCTCTGGTCAGAAATTTACATTCCTTAAGGCATGCCTAAGACTGAAATTGAGACCTCACCACCATGTGATCTCTCCTTTCCTTTCTGGTCCTATCACCTGTCTTGCTCGCTTGTGTATTTGGGCACTCCCAAGTAAACACACCTGGCAGACACCACATCGGCCTCCTCCTGTGGCTTTGCTCTGCCGGTCCTCGTGCACCACACTCGCACGTCGAAGTTCAGTTCTTCATTCAAATCTAGGTTTGTGTTCCAAACAACCCTCCCAAAATCCCATGTAGTATTTTCCATCTCATTCAATTCAAAAGACGTACACAAGGCCTATAACAGCCAGGCATGTATTAGATATAGGGGTACAAGAGAGAAGTAAAGTCTTTATCCTTGAGCTAGTAAGCAGTGAAACAGAGAGATGGCTTTGGCAGTGTGGAAATTAAAAGAGAGACAGACAAAGTGTGCTTTGGGATTGTCCTCTACCTTAGAAAGGCCAAGGGCCACTGCAAGGGAAGGACACATGAAGTATGAGAAAGTATACGGCCCTTTGGGGAAACTGCGAGCAGTCAGGAAGAGCCAAACAACAGGGCGTGAGGAGAATGGCAGGAATGAGCCAGATTACAAGAGAACATGTCTACCAACTAAAGAATTTTGAGTACTAAACAGGAAAGGAATCTGATTGAATAAGATCCTAAGCAGCAGTTAATGACAGGACTAGAGGGAAATATGGGGATTTGTAAGGAAGCTGCTGTAGTAGAAAAATAATATACTAAAACACTAAATTTGGCTATAGCAGCGGGGACAGAAAGATGGGTGCAGGCATGGGAGACAATAAAGACCAAAAAATGATATAGGTTCAGTAAGTAGTTAGAGAATTGATGACCAGAATAGAATTAGGGCAAAGCTAAGCCTTTAGGGAAAAATGGCTTTTAAGCCCATTCTCAAATTCTAAGATACACAAGACCCAACACGAAAGCATATTAAAAATCAGATTTCCAGGCCCCACTACTCCCTGAGATTGTGATTTGTAACTCAGGAGTTTCTGTTGCATAGACCACACTGCAAGAACCTGTGGTAAAGTGATGGGGAATGCCCTAGAGCAAAAAAGAGCTCAGACAATAGCCTCCTGTGAGAGCAGCCCCTCCCACTTTCCTCAGATTGACCTAATGTACAAATGAGGAAAGTATGATCACTGGAAAGCTAGTCACATAGACAAGCATATCAATCTGAGTATCAAATACAGGAGAAGGTAATTAACAGAAGACCATGTGGTTTGAAGACCACATACGTTAGAATCTCCTGTGAGCTCCTGCTGCTGCTGCGTTGCTTCAGTCATGCCCGACTCTGTGCGACCCCATAGACCCACCTGGCTCCTCTGTCCCTGGGATGCTCCAGGCAAGAACACTGAAGTGGGTTGCCATTTCCTTCCCCAACGCATGCATGCTAAGTCGTTTCAGTCATGTCCAACTCTGTGCGACCCCATGGACAGCAGCCTACCAGGCTCCTCTGTCCACAGGATTCTCTAGGCAAGAACACTGGAGTGGGTTGCCATTTCCTTCTCCTTCCTGTGAACTTACTTGTTTAGAATGATGATTCCTAGACTCAACCCCAAGATCTACTGATTGATAAAATCTGTATTTTATACAACTCCCCAGATGATTCTTAACCATGTCAAAGGTTAAGAAACACAGGCACCTGAAGCAAGTTGACATTTCCAGAGAGAAGAATATGTTCCCAACCTTACCTTTGCTACTGGGAATACTATTACTAAGGAGATGATTTGCTTTTCCTTAGAAATAAAGTTGATTACTGTAGTTGAAACACTACTGGTTACTGTAAGGGAGAACAATAATATTATTTATATAGTATCATCTTAATCAATATTCAGTTAATCATATCATTTCCTCAAGACATTAGGGGAAAAACAGTTTTATTTCTATTTTACAGACGAAGAGAAAAATCCAAACAGGTTTAACAATATGTCTACACTTACATACCTACAAAATCATATAACCAGGGCTCAAGACCACACCTTCTGACTCCAAATTCTATATTTCGCTCGCTCCATCATTCTATACTGTCTCTCTTTTAGAATCTCAGTCTGATTTCTAGTTTCTCCATTGAGAGCATCTCTATACTGGGAAGATGCACTTTGATTTCCAACCAAGTAACTTAAAAGAAACCTTTGAAACATACAATATTGAAGAGACTATTTGTATACTAATGTGTCAAATATCTGACTCTCCACAATAGCCTCAGAATTGACAGGAAAAGCTACGTTAGAGACACAAATCCAGAATCCAGAAGACCTATCATTTAAGAAGCTTTTCCAAAGTCTAATATCAAAAGACATCATACCAAATGTAATTTATCCTAGATTCACAGTCTGCATGTTTAAAGTCTCTTAATTCAGACATGGTTCACACTGCTACGGCACTGTATAGAAACCATCTGTTTTCTACACTGACTTCCTCATGGTCAGGAGAAATAGAATTTATAGAAATAGTTTCTGGCCTTTATTGCCGTTTCTGGAATTTGGGCCAGATCTAAACATGCTGAAAGCTGGGAAATTCTTCTTTGCTCTTCGCTGTGTTCTAAACCTGACTTAGGTATTAATAAAACTTAAACATCAGACTAAATCTCAATTAGCTACAGAATCTAATATTAGGAACATGCTGGGAAATCTGAGTAATTTCTAGATCAGTGATTATCAACTTTTGTTTCTCCCGCCACTATTCACATCCCCGTGTTACTCTCATCATCAAATACAGAAAATAATACAACTTAAAACAGGAAAGTAAGGAGCATGTTGGGGAAGAGAAAAGAGATTGTGATACATTCTTTTCCTTGTCTCTATCAGAACTAGAGGAGACAGAGCTAAATACGTGTATTTCTATCTTCTCAAGAAATCTACTATACTTATTTAACTCCCTGCTTGGTTGTTTACAGTTCTGGTCAATGTTCTTTTGCTTACGCAAGTCCTTGAGTGATTTTATATCTATGGGATATGTCTGTACTTTGGTCAGGTGTCTAGACAAAAGCATGCTTCAGGAAAAGTTATTTATCTATGTGGTTTACTATAAAACAGGTCTTTTTTGGTTTTCATTATAGAAATAATAGCAAACTAAATATTTGTTACATAAAATACTGCTATCATAAATCTATAAACCACACATCTAATCCTTTACAAAAATTCTCCCTGCTGCTATTCTTAGAATATTCCTGTGGCTAGAGGCAGGCATAATTATCTTCATTTTGCAGATGAGAAACCTGAGGCCTAGAGAATAGAGATTTGCTCGAGGTCACACCATTAATCAGGACAGCAGAGGCAGAACTCATAAAAAGATGCCTTTTATTTGAGGGCATTCTATTAAAGTTAGAAGAAGAAAGTGTTCCCCTATAGCTTTCAAGGTTTTCTAAATAGTAAAGAAAAAAAAAGTAAAAGCACAAAATTTTGCTAAATTTGTCCACGTTTTTGCCCTATGTTTTGATTCAAATTCTAACACTGGTATATTGTTTTGCAAATAGGGCCAAACCTGCTGGCTTGTTCCTAAGGAACTTTGCAGTATTATATGTCACTTGTTTAAAAGGCACAAAAAATTCCTAAGTTAGAACAATTCATTTAGGAAAGAAAATATTATCTTTGCTCAGCCATGTTCTAAAAGAGGAGGATTTATTTTTCTACCTTGTTCTTCACAGATTCTCAAAACACTGAACCCTAAGTAGTAAAAGGTAAACTAAGCAGTGCGCTACATGGGCCAACTACGTACAATCCAATTGGAATGCAAAAAGCCCTGCTCAATCAGCAATCGTGTAGTGTCATGAGGCAACACGTGTGTTTTTATAAGCACTCGTTACAAGTCAGTTACAATTTGAGATCCTGTCCAACCAGTATGGTATGCCCCAAGTTAGTGATCTTAAAAGAGACAAAACTACTAACCAACAATTGTTTAACATGTATTGAACAAAAAAGAACAATGATATTAATTTCCTTCTAATAGCATATTTTAGGGATTTAACTCTTCCAAGCATAATAATTGGCAGTGGCCCCAAACCAAATGATTTTATCTTTTAAAATAAATCAGCATTGTTCATCATTTACTTGGCGACAGGATACAAGGGCAACTGCCATACTGAAGCTAGTTAACCTCTTCAAAGACAGCTGCCTTGTTCTGGTCACATTAGAATGTCATAAGAACAATCTGTACATGATGACGATTGATTGAGGAGTCAAGTCACATCAGGAAAAAATTAGGTTTGTGCCATGATTCGTTTAGTCCAGCTATTCACATATGACTTACCTAACTTTAGTTGACAGCATTTTCTCATTTTTAAAAAAAAGATATTTTTTATGACAAGAATATAACAAGCTAAGGGATTAAAACTAAAGTATGTTCTGAAATGGAAGATGCAAGTCACCCACAAAAAAAAAACACTACCACATTTTATTTCTATAGTTTGTTTTTTTTTTAATCTAAAGTTGTCCTATAGTTCTTATTTAATTCTCACATCAGCTTTGTGTGGAAGGAAGAAAGTGGTATTGCTATTTATTGTTATTCTAATTTACAGAGCATTGATACCCATGGTAACAGAGTGACTCCACGGCCACACAGGGAGGAATTCGAGGTGTCTACTCCTGTGTTGCCCTGACTCCAAATTTAGGACTCTTTCAAACAGTCAAATTATAAAATGTATCACAGCTTAGAAGTAAGTATTGGATGTATCATGACCATCTCTCTGCTGTCTACAAGAACAATTTGAAAAAAAGTACGAGCTAGTGTCTACTCATTACTGTGCTAGGCAACACAAGGATTCAGAAAATTTTCAATACAGAGTTCTTTCCTCATGGTGCTTCAAATCTAGTTGCAGACATGGCGTAAATCTGAATAGGAAGCAAAATACTGTTAAGAGTTAAAAGGGTGTTTAAAATAAGAGATTAACTGCAAGCTTCTTCAAAGTTGGCTTTTGGAAGGATTTAGTCTAGGGATGGGGCTTCCCAGGTGGCGCCAGTGGTAAAGAACCTGCTTGCAGATGCAGGAGACATAAGAGATGTGGGTTCAAACCCTGGATCAGAAAGATCCCCTGGAGGAAGGGATGGCAACCCACTCCAGTGTTCTTGCTTGGAGAATCCCATGGACAGAGGAGCCTGGCAGGTTACAGTCCATAGAACTGCAAAGAGTCAGACACAAATGAAGTGACTTAGGACACAGCACACACAGACTGGGAGGTGGGGGAGTCATCAGAGATTCAAGGCTTACTGGTAGCCTTGCAGATTCAAAAACTCTATTGTTTCAGTCAGTCCCAACCCGACAGGACAGAGGGAGATATATATCCCTACTACTCATGACAAATTTGCAAAGGTGTTACAAAAAAGACATCTTATGTTTTCAAAGACCATTGTTTATCTTGTAAAATAAGTCCTCAAAAGGTTGCAGATCAAACTCTGACGTGACACACAGGCTTGATTTAAAACAACAGCAACTCATCTTCTTTCATCCCTTCTTTGTACTTCTACCAGTTGAGTATTAGAACCAGAAGTGGGTTCAACTGCAAGCAGATGAAGGAGAGATTATCTAGATATTCACACAGATCGTATTTTTCAGCCCTTTCAAAAATTGCTAGTAAAATTTCCAGTTTGCTATTACTTCTTGTACAGTGGTCTTAACTCTCCAGCTACACTATCAACACCATAAAGGCTAGAACAAAGTCTTATTTTCATCTCCAGTAGTTTAGCACAGACACCAAACAAATAACAGGCATTTTAGACTTTAATGATACTGATTACTCTTTTCTATGGCTTTTCCAACACCCTAAGACAAGACCTTTAGCTTGCTTTTGTTTTTAATTCCCGAGTGTGACTGAAATGAGTATAGATTTTTGTCTTCCAAATAGTTTACCTCTTCTGTTTTATGATTTACATATAACAGTATTTATGTTTTCTGAATGTTTACTGAAAAGTTAACTTAATTTTAATGAGTTCTCCTTTTACCGCTGTTTCTTCTATCATGTATCTTCCTAATACATTGGAGTACATTACTTACTATATAGGTATTTTTGACAAACTTTTAGTCTGGATGATCCTTTTGCCTAGATTTCCAAGCCATAGCTTAGCTCTCTAAAGAACTCTTAATTCAGGACTTCCCTGGTGGTCCAGTGACTAAGATTCAGTGCTCCCAAGGCAGGGGGCCCAGGTTTGATTCCTCATCAGTGAGCTAGACCTCACATACTGCAACTAAGATTTGGTGCAGCCAAATAAATAAATAAATATAAAAAAATAATAATTCTAAATTCAAAATACTTTCTTTATAACACTTTGTATACCTTTTCCTTTTTTTTTTTTTTCCAAGTAGCAGATGAGAAGTCTGATCACAGGATCACAGTTACTTTATAGGTAACCTCATTTTCCCCTCTCTTTGAAAGCCTATAGGAATTTCTTCGCACTTCTACGACTGGAGTTCCAAAATATAACAATGATAGGTCTAGAGCTCTGCTATCTGAAGGTCTAAGATTTTCATCAACTTTGGAAAATTTTTGTTTTTTTTTTCCATTATTTTTTAACATTTCTTCCTCACCCTCCTTGTCTTCTGGATTTCTTTTACTCAGATAGTAGCTTTCCTAACTTGATCCTCCTTACCTGAAATTTCATTTCAGAATTTTTATCATTTTGACCTTTCATACTAGGTTTTAGACAGACCCAATGGCTTGATCTCTCAAACTGCCAATTTAGTCTTCAGTCTTGTCCATACTGCTATTTAGCCATCTTATTAAGATGTTTACATTTCTGTAACCACACTGTCATTTTTACAAAATGTCATAGGCTTCTACAGCTGCTGCTGCTGCTTTTAGCAGCAATCTATCTTTGTTTTATGGATTTTGAAAGCTTTCTGAGTCATTAGAGATGGATACCAATTACACTTTTTCAAAGTTCTCCTCTGTGTCTTCTATTACCTTTGTTAACCAGGCACAGTAGGTAGGGTTTCCAGTCCACATCTCATAGTTTTGGTTTTCCTAAAAAGTTTAGCGCTTCTCGGTAGTCTGCTCGTATTTATAACTGAGGGTTTAGATCTACACTACCCAATATGATAGCCACTGTCCATATGTAACTATTAAAATGGAATTTCAATTAAAATTCAGTTCCTTAGTTCCACTGGGCATATTTCAAATGCTCAACAGGTACATGTGGCTAATGGCTACCATATTGGGTAGACTGATCTGAAATATTTCTACCATCATAGAAAGTTGTTCTGGACAGTACTATTATAGTATAATCAACAGATATAGAATGGGTTACTAGAGCAGAATTGAGAAATGCTACTGCTCTGGAATCCAAACATTATACAATCTCTGCCTCTGGCGGACAGGAGAAAATTTAACAGCTTGATAGCTTTAGTGCCTCTAAGCCTAGGGATTCCTCATTAAGCTCTGAGACCAGAAATGATCAAGAATATTGCTCTGACTTTGTCTTTCATGGCATGTCCCCAGTTTAGAGTTGCTCTTCTGACCTTATCTTGAAGGTAAATGATAGAGAAAGCAACTTGATGCAAACAAATTGGTACAGATCTTATTAATTCTGATATTGCCATTGTTCTAGAGTTTTACTGGAAAAACGTTGACTTCCATCTGTATTATAACACAGATTTAAAAAATGCTTAGTTGAATCAGTCTAATCTAATCTACTTTATATCTTAAATTTCTTTTTGTTTTTTTCAGTTTTTCTAATGTTACAACTTTATTTTTTCCCTCTGTCATTTCATTTTAAAAACAGAAAGATAAATGCATGCTTTCAGTCAGTCATTTTGAATTAGAAGTGAGGTGAGGTGAAGTCACTCAGTTGCATCCGACTCTGCGTGTCCGACTCTTTGCGACCCCGTGGACTGTAACCTACTAGGCTTCTCTGTCCATGGGATTCTCCAGGNATGCTTTCAGTCAGTCATTTTGAATTAGAAGTGAGGTGAGGTGAAGTCACTCAGTTGCGTCCGACTCTGCGTGTCCGACTCTTTGCGACCCCGTGGACTGTAACCTACTAGGCTTCTCTGTCCATGGGATTCTCCAGGCAAGAATATTGGAGTGGATTGCCATTTCTTTCTCCAGTTTGAAACCTTAGTAAAATTTGACTGATTTTTTTCTTACTGGGTAGAGAATGAAGGCATTAACAAAGGTGTCCCTAGAGAATCTCTAAGATTAGAATTAACTAGCACAAGAAACCAGAGATTTTTATTTAAATATACTAGGAAACAGTTAACCTTGAAGTCATCATATGAGGGTCAAAGAACCATCCATGTTTTGATAATAAGGAGTTTAAATTAGAGCAAAAGCATCACATATGTAAAAGTAACCCTAATATCATTTTATATGGATGATAAATGACAACTTATCCCACATGACTATTCTACAAGTATGTCCTACAAGTATTCACATTTACAGGAAACCTGATATCATATTACCACAATGTCTTGTGATAAAGGCTAATGATGGTATATAGAATATTCACATATGCAAGTATATACAATGATGTCAAATATATTACTCAATGTGATGACTTCAGGGACATGAGTAATGTCAAAACAAATAAGTCAGCCACCTGGTAAGACAGGGTGGAGCATTTAATAATATATAAATCTTTAAAGGACAACAAACATTTAAAATAATCCCTAGTTTAGCTTGGTTTTTCACATCCCTGTTGAAAATGGCCTTCAAAACGGGTGTGCTTAATATCAAGTTATAACAGAATTCTAATACCAATTCTAACACCACTGAAAATTATTCTACATACATAGTTCTATCACCTACAAGAATATTTCTTTGTTAATAACATATCTCTGCCAAAACAAAAACAAAATGTGTTACAACTCAGTTTCATAAGGACAATTTGAATTATATTATCTTCAGAATATAGATACAACTATTCCAATTAGGAATAAACCTGATAAAATATCTAAGAAAATGTCCACCATAAAGTTCTTAAAATGCAATTCAACCTCATGAGGAAGCAGATCAAGTGGAAGAGATTTAGGATGAGGTTGAAATAATTAGCTCCAAAGCTAAAGGAAAGTTCAAATTTACTCTTGATAGTTTTAGAAGTCAGGAATCCTATAGGGACTAAATCAATCACTCGGAAAATCAAATCACACCAATTTTTACATTTCAAAGAAGGATTATATGAAGTCTTGTTGTATATTTAAGTAGTTAATATGATCAATCAGGATGCATGTCTTCACCCACTAATACTATTTCTGTAAAGAAAGGCTGGTTATCCGGGCACCTATAACCTCTTCTTTGATTCCAAAAGCCATGACTTTAAGGTTATTCAAAAACACTTCATCTTCATAAAAATAATCGTTATTAGAGGAGAGTTGTGGTGACTAGGAGGGGCCAGTTACATTCTCTTGATCTGAGTGGTGACTACATGACTGTGTTCAGTCTGTGAAAATTCATTTAATTCTGTTATGATTTTTGCACTTTTCTACACATTGCATGTTATACTTCAACAAAAGTTTAATAAATGAAAATGCCCCATATTTATCTTTTTTCACCTTTTAGAGTAGTTACTAGTCTGAAATTCTTGAATGAAGGATTCATATCATACTCATCTTTTGCAAATGCTTGCTATATAANCATCCAACCATCTTACCCTCCATGGTCCCTTTCTTCTCCTACCTTCAATCTTTCCCAGCGTCAGGGTCTCCTCTGGTGAGTCAGTTATTTGCATCAGGTGGCCAAAGTATTGGAGGTTCAGCATCAGTCCTTCCAATGAATATTCAGGACTGATTTCCTTCAGGATGGACTGGTTGGATCTCCTTGCAGTCCAAGGGACTCTCAAGAGTCTTCTCCATCACCACAGTTCAAAAGCATCAATTCTTTGGCACTCACTTTCTTTATGGTGTAACTCTCGCATTCATAAAATGACTACTGGAAAAACCATAGCTTTGACTAGATGGATCTTTGTTGGAAAAGTAATGTCTCTGCTTTTTAATATGCTGTCTAGGTTGGTCATAGCTTTTCTTCCAAGGAGCAAACTTCTTAATTTCATGGCTGTAGTCACCATCTGCAGTGATTTTGAAGCCCAAGAAAATAAAGTCTGTCACACTTTCCATTGTTTCCCCATCTATTTGCCAGGAAGTGATAGGATCAGATGCCATGATCTTCATTTTTTGAATGTTGAGTTTTAAGTCAGCTTTTTCACTGTCCTCTTGCACTTTGATCAAGAGGCTCTTCAATTCCTCTTTGTTTTCTGCCGTAAGGATGGTATCATGTGCATATCTGAGGTTATTGATATTTCTCTTGACAATCTTGATTCCAGCTTGTGCTTCATCCAGCCCTGCATTTCGCATGATGTACTCTGCATATAAATTAAATAAGCAGGGTAACAATACACAGCCTTGATGTACTGCTTTCCCTATTTGGAACCAGTCTGTTGTTCCATGTCCAGTTCTAACTGTTGCTCCTTAACCTGCATACAGATATCTCAGGAAGCAGGTCAGGTGGTCTGCCATTCCCATCTCTTTAAAAATTTTCCACAGTTTTATTGTGATCCATACAATCAAAGAGTTTGGCATGGACAATAAAGCAAAAGTAGATGTTTTTCTGGAACCCTTGCTTTTTCAATGATCCAGCAGATGTTGGCAATTTGATCTCTGGTTCCTCTGCCTTTTCTAAATCTAGCTTGAACATCCGGAAGTTCCCATTCCATGTACTGTTGAAACCTCACTTGGGGAATTTTAAGCATTACTTTGCTAGCGTGTGAGATGAGTTCAATTGTGCGAGAGTTTAAGCATTCTTTGGCAATTGCCTTTCTTTGGGATTGGAATGGAAACTGACCTTTTTTAATCCTGTGGCCACTGCTAAGTTAAAAAAGGAAGGGAATAGGGTGAATCAATCATGTATGACATGGTAAAGAACTTAGGGTTATCCAAGAGCAATATAAGACCCACTGAAGAATTTTAAATAAAAAATGTGAAATCGCTTGATAGCAGTGTAGCATATGCATTAGAGGAGTGTAAGGTAAGATATTTCTGAGTGACTTTATGACATTAAGTTGAAAAGTAGTTAAGCTAAGATGTGACTTAGATGATGGAGAGATACATAGGAGTTGGGCCTTGATTGAATTAGAAGAACAAAAGGGAGAAGGAGGAGGAGGGAAGGAAGTCTGGATTTAGATATTCAGGGTCTCTAGCTTAAGAGAGAGGTCTGTGCTAAAGATTTAGGTTTAGACACCATTGGTGTATAAGTGATAGTTGAAGCCATAAGCCAGGGATATGGCTGAGAACAAGAGACAGGAAGACAAAGGAAACCCAAAGTGGTAGATGAAGCCTGGATTTGGGTGAGTTAAACAAAAGATAAGCAGAAGATAAAAGAAGCCGATCTGTAAATAATAGCAATAATAATAATAGTGTGTACTCAGTTGTGTCCTACTCTTTGCGACCCCATGGACTGTGATCTGCCAGGCTCTTCTGTCCATAGAATTTTCCAGGCAAGAATACTGGAGTAAGTTGCCATTCCCTACTCCAGAGGATTGAACCTGCATCTCTTATGTCTCCTGCATTAACAGGCAGATTCTTTACCACTGCACTACCTAGAAGACCTATTAATAATAATAGTACAACCTTTGAAAGATCACCAGAAAAACCTAATTTCAAGGAGAGGAGAGCACAATGGTGCTAATTCCACAAATGATTGTGTAAATGGAAGACTTAAGAAATACCCAATGCGCTTGAAATTATGAAGTTACCAGTAATCCCAAACAATCAACAACTTCATGATAGATGTTAGGTCACAATTCATTTTGAGCCTCATGGGAAATAGTGGAAAATGAGTAGAGAAGTTTGATTCCAAAAGATAGTCAGAGAAGTAGTAGAATCTAGATTATACATACTTTTTTTTTTTTAAGAGGAGGCTCTTGAATTTGTTTATAAATAGTAGAAATGAATAGAAGAGCAGGAGAAGCTGAAGATAAAGGAAACATCAGCAAGGATAAGACAGGGTCTCTGAACAGATACATTGAACCTTCCAGGATATGTGTGGAGAAGTTGGTCATGAAGAAGGAACACTTAGCAGTGAGAAGGAAGTCAGGATTTGATTGATTTCTAGGGTCCAGAAAGAGATCAGATACATGCCTGCATTCTCCCAAGTAGTGAAGAACATCTGTTTCTGCATCTAGCATAGCAGGAATTGAAATGTCTCATTTATTGTTCCTAGCAACTCTGCACAGTTTATAAATATTAATAAGATTGAGGCACAGAGAAGTACTGTAATTTATCTAAAGCTGCACAACTTAGAAGATAACTGAGCTGGGATTTGATTGCATTTATATCTAGTTTTAAAGCCCAGTAGTTCTAAAATGTTTTATTTTTGAGGGGACAAACCAAATTTCCAAAAAGAGGGAAGAGGCTTCCAATGTAAGTTTCACCCAGTACAGTCACTTCAAAAATAAAAACTTAGTACCTATTACCATTTTTTGGTTTCTTACAAGAGTTTCATTTTTCAGAAAAAAATGTTTGTTGTTAGAAAATTGTCAAAAGGATTTAATCTCCAAATAGATGGCAACCCTCTTAATTTATTAACTCACTACTTTTGTCCTTAACTTTTCTCATTTTGCTGAAGAATGGTAAAAACTTGTATAAGCTAGTGCATGCATGCTCAGTTGCTTCAGTCATGTCCAACTCTGCAACCCCATGGACCGTAAGCATGCCAGGGATTCTACAGGCAAGGAATACTGGAATGAGTTGCCGTGCCCTCCTCCAGGGGATCTCCCTGACCCAGGGATCAAGCCCACGTTACCTGCATTGCAGACAGATTCTTTACTGCCTAGCCACCTGGGACGCCCATCATAGGGTAGTACCAGTCCTCACACTACCCATGCCAACAAAGATTCATGAAATGAAACTTTATATACAAAAGTAAAGTACAGTGTTATCATTTTATAACAAGCTTCAGTTATTACAGCTGAATGTTTTGTGTTCAAAAGAACTAAATATTGTATTTCCTCCATATTAGAAACTTCGTATTTTGGTTTGCTGCAAATTGATCTCTATGGTTTTCACTTCCAAACTTTTAAGAAGTTAATAAAATCACTGATAAACAAAAGCAACTCCAAGAAATTCAAAGCATTAATTCACAAACTGTTTTGTAAATTTGTTAGATATTTCTAGGATTTGTTTATAAGATTATTTTTTGAAGTGCTAAAAGCCACTGTAAATCTAAATACTTTAAGAAACAGAAAATCAAATTGCTCTAACAGATCTTGTACCATTGCTTACCTACCTTGTCCTACTTTGGGAATATTATCCTATATGCATAAACTCATTTACTTGTAGAAGGGAGAATGTTGCCTAACTTACAATGGTACATCTTTAATCAACATGTGTAACTTAACGTTAGTCTTAAGAGTTTCTACCAAAGTGAACGGAGCTAAGTTCCATGTTCTTCTCTTTAAGTTTGAAGTTCTGCTGCCCGTGATTGCACTGGAAAGCAGGAAGAGTATGTCTAAGAGGGGGAAAATTAGTCTTCAGGCGCTTGCAGTGGGACACTAACTGATAGCTTATCATTTAGGGACAGTATGTTCTACCTGGGGGCTGCAAGAGCAAATCACTGTTGTAAGTACCCAAATCATTTAAAAGTGAATGCTGTAAGAGTATAAATCCTTCCTTGTAGCACACATTTCATTGTAAAAGAAACTCTCAGTCAATAGAAGAGAATGTTCAGTTTTTGCCAAAACAAAATTTAAATTAACTCTTCAGAGTAATTCATGAGTACTAGGCTCTCTAACGTGTTTCCCAAATTAATCAACTGGGAAGCATTTCAACTTTTTTTTTTTTTTTTTTTTTTGCCACCATTCAAATAAGTCTTTAAAAAAGGATTTTCTAGCCTTGTCCAAAGACACTGGTGATAACAGCTTAATATGTAAAAATATAGTGTTGCAGCTTTATAATCAGGAAATGGATTTGCTAATTTCCAGATAATGATTATTAGCCAGATAGAACATTAGCACTTTAGTAAATTGTACATATAGTAATTATCCTTAACTTACTGGTCTGTTTATTTAACTGCCTCTCACAGGAATTTTAAATATATTAGAAGGTGTTTTTTTAATGCATAGAGTACAATGTAAATAGAAACATAATTTGTCAATTATTATGGTTTCCAGAAAGATTCAAGCCACAAATTACATACACTGGTGTTGTGAATCATGGTTCAAAATAACAAAACATTTTAATTATATTTAGCATTATCTCAGTTTCTATTGTGTCAGGTTTTAGATATAGCTGCAAGTTCTTATTTTCTTTAATCTTATACCTTTTTCATTGCATTAGTATATTGTTGTTGATCAGATACTGCCTGTATACTACTGAAGAAAATACATGGTCACTGACCTCATAGTAAAGACAATAGGCATTAATCAGTTAAGCACAGTATTCACCTGTAAAGGAAAAGAACTGCATGCTAAGAAAAAGAATGACATGATTAAGATTTGAGGTGTACAAGATTTCTGGAAAAAGTGGCATTTGAAACCAGAATGCTAGAGGTCAGAGGAAGCAAACGATGCATGTGTGCAAGTACAGTTGGATACAGCTTTCAGGAAATTGAAAGAGCATGTGGAAGACTACAGTCATAGAGGTGAAGGTATCAAGATAAGTTTGGACAAGTAGGGAAAGGCCAGATCACACAAGGCCTTTAAGGACCTATGGAGAAAATAGATTTTATTACAAGTACAGTGTAATTACAAGTCAAGGAGTTCTTGACCAAGGTAATCTGGTCATGTAGGCTGTGTAGAAAAGAAGTTGTAGGTTAGGAGAATATATGAATGAAATTCACATTTACTCTCAAATATTTTCTATTTGTTTACACACACATTCTGAGTTGTTCCTTCTGTTGTCTTGGTAACTCTGGTAAGTCCTTTCATTTGTAAAAGCTAGGAATTACTACAAAAAAGTGGGAAAGGTAACCTCAGTAAATCAAAAGAATTGCATGTGTTCTACAATTAAGGGTGACAAAAAAATGATTGTTTTTCCCAATTGAACTTTCTATTTAGTATAAAGGTTTTATGATAATTGAGGTCAAGTTCATTGAAAACTACCTGCTGTTTAATACTGTTTTAATTTTAGTAATGTTCCCCCAGGTCTCACATTTTGTGTTCTCTTTAGAAGTGTTATATTTTAAAGGCTATTTTTACATTTTTGGTATTTTTCAGTAGAATATACAATCAGATTTTTCCTTCTGTATGGTAAAGGAGAGGAAAGGCATCATATCCAGTTGCATAAAGAGCAACAGGGTGAACATGGGATATGATGCCCCCAAAATCTAGGCAGGTCACAGAGGAGAAGGATTTAGCATAATAAAATATTCTTGCTGGAAAAGCTCCCGAATCTTTTAGTTTAATCCTCTCATTAAAATTGAGATAGTTGGGAGCATAAGAGATCACTTGAGTTATAACAGGAACCTGAGTTTCCTAATTTCCTGAGTTGGTGCTGTTTCTACCATTCGTTTAGTTTATAAAAATGAGGTACATATAATGTGAAACAAGACTTCTTCAAAAGGTAAAAATTGTATGAAATGCCAAAAATTATTAGATGAGTTTACTATTTCATGCCTAAGGTGATATTTAATAACCCAATTGATGACATTTGAAAGGGTAAGTGGATTACCCATCTTTAATGCTTGCTCTCTTCTCCAAAAAAAGTATTTACACCAGAGGTACACTAGACATGTATCTGAAACTGCTGCTGCTGCTAAGTCGCTTCAGTCATGTCCGACTCTGTGCGACCCCATAGACGGCAGCCCACCAGGCTCCCCCATCTCTGGGATTCTCCAGGCAAGAACACTGGAGTGGGCTGTCATTTCCTTCTCCAATGCATGAAAGTGAAGTCGCTCAGTTGTGTCTGACTCTTAGCGACCCCATGGACTGCAGCCCCCCAGGCTCCTCTGTCTGATACTAGCAATCAGATTCTTCTCAAATCATATGTCAAGGATTTGCCTCAACTGGTTTTTGCAAGCTTCTGTTCTTCTCTCTGTCCTACTTTTCTCTGGCTACATTACTTGGCATACAAGATCAGAAACATTGTTGTTCTCTATCAGTTTTGACTAAAATACTTTTCAGACCTATTCTAGAAGTTATCTCTAAAAGAAAACGCAACAACAACAAAAAGGTCTACGTTATTTACTTGCTGCTTGCCTCATTAAAAGGAAAATTAAAGACAAATTATTCAAAATACTTATTTATTTTTTGGTGGCTCTGGGTCTTGGTTGCTGCCCTCGGGCTTTCTCATTGTTGTGGCGAGCGGGGTCTACTCTTGGATGCACCATGCAAGCTCTGGAGCACGGGCTCAGAAGTTGTGGCACACAGGCTTGGCTGCTCTGTGGGTTGTGGGATGTTGCTAGACCGGAGATGGAACCCATGTGCCCTGCATTGGCAGATGGATTCCTAACCGCTGGACCACCAGGGAAGTCTGAGAGAAAATTTATATTAACTGAAATATCCAGTAAATCAAGATTAGTTTTAGTTTATTTTATGTGGTAGAAAGTTATAAACAATTACTTTTAAATGTAGTCACATATTGATATTTAATTAAATGATGTGTGGTTTATACATTTTGCACTATATAGCCATTTGTTTATTAATTTACTACTTTCTAAATAATGTGTTTGACATACCTCCATATAGCAGTTTGAAGGGTATGCCTGTTTGATGTTAGTTTTTGAAAGATTAAGATTTATATAGTACACAAGTTACCATGCTCCAAAGTCACCAGTACTGTCAGATTCTAATGTAAATCCAAGTCAGTGTCGGTCTATATGCAGTTGCCTAAATGACTGCATCACTCTCTATTCTATGTGTAAAGAACTACAACGGTTTTCTACACATTGTTAAACGGAGATTTACTTTTTAAATTTCTCACTTGTCTGATCCTCCCCCTCCTCTGATGTCTTCTCTTCCTTTCCACCAGGTACCCTTCGCCTTAGTTGTGTCTTAACTGTGAAACTTTTATGTGTAGTGCTCTCCTAGCCTGGAGGGTTTTCCCTCTCTTTTTGGAAATCATATCTACCGGCTATCAAATTATACTTCTTCATAAAGTCTTTCCTAAGTATTATCTCCTTTTGTCTGATTCCTGAAGTTTAAAGTCTACCCCATATTACATAGAACTTAACGTTTTTATAAGATGGAAAGACCCTGTAGAACATTTTGTTGTTCAGTTACTAAGTCCTGTCCAACTCTGGGACCCCATGGATTGAAGCATACCACGCTTCCCTGTCCTTCATTATCCCCCGGAGTTTTCTCAAATTCATATCCATTGATTCAGTGATGATATCTAACCATCTCATCCTCTGCCACCCCCCTTCTTTTGCCTTCCATCTTTCCCAGCATCAGAATCTTTTTCAATAATGTAGAACATCAGTTTATTAATAATGAATATATGTATCATTCATTATAATACAATTAAAATTCTGATGACCAATTTACGAAAGAGCACATGAGTTTAAGAATTAACAGACTTGAATGAACATTAGGCCTATTACCACGTATTTCTCAAATGAAGAAACAAAGCAGTTAAATGATTTGTCCAAGGTCTTAAAGAATTAAAACTGACTCTTAGCCATTGAATGTGTTGCTCTTATTTTCCTTAATTAGACATATAAGCATTTCTTCTTTGACATAGTTATTCCAGTTGCACAAAATTTCCATGTTTGAAGAAACAATGGGAAAATGTTGTTTGTTGAGGCCAGAGAGAGATTAAGCACAAATTATTTTGACTTGGATAAATTATAGTGACTGAGTGTTTATTACACTTTCTGGGAGTGGTAGTATTTCTTCAAACCTTTACTTATGGATGAGTATAGCTAAAGAAAAGCAGCTGGCAACCACGATAAAAGGAAGTGGTGAAAGTGGCAGTTTATATTGATAGGCAAATTGAAGGCCATAAGAGTAAGGATTGACTGGCTTGTTACCCAATCTGTGTAAAGAGAGGCACTGATATTTGTTAAGAAATATTGTACTCGCACTGAGGCTGCATGAATGCCAGACTTCCCCCCATCAGTTCAGTTCAGTAGTGTCCCACTCTTTGCAGCCCCATGGACTGCTGCACGCCAGGTCTCCCTGTCCATTACCAACTCCCAGAATTTACTCAAACTCATGTCCATTGAGTCAATGATGGCATCCAGCCATATCATCCTGTTTCATCCCCTTCTCCTCCCGCCTTCAATCTTTCCCAGCATCAGGGTGTTTTCAGATGAGTCAGTTCTTTACATCAGGTGGCCAAAGTATTGGAGCTTCAGCTTCAGTGTCAGTCCTTCCAATGAACATTCAGGACTGATTTCCTTTAGGATGGACTGGTTGGATCTCCTTGCAGTCCAAGGTAGTCTCAAGAGTCTTCTCCAACACCACAGTTCAAAAGCATCAATTCTTCGGCACTCAGCCTTCTTCACTGTCCAACTCTCACACCCATACATGACTACTGGAAAAACCATAGCCTTGACTAGATGGACCTTAGTCAGCAAAGTAATGTCTCTGCTTTTGAATATGCTATCTGGGTTGGTCATAACTTTTCTTCCAAGGAGCAAGTGTCTTTTAATTTCATTATTGCAGTCACCATCTGCAGCGACTTTGGAGCCCAAAAAAATAAAGTCTGACACTGTTTCCACTGTTTGCCCATCTTTTTGCAATGAAGTGATGGGACCAGATGCCATGATCTTCGTTTTCTGAATGTTGAGTTTTAAGCCAACTTTTCCACCCTCCTCTTTCACTTCATTAAGACTCTTTAGTTCTTCGCTTTCTGCCATAAGGGTAGTGTCATCCGCATATCTGAGGTTGATATTTCTCCCGGCAATCAGGGACTGATGCCAGGAATGAACTTGTGTACTCATGCGATTCTGTGGTTCTGTTGTCCCAGTGCTGTGGTTAGTCCCTATGTCATGTCTGACTCCTCTGTGCCCGATGGCTCTGTAGCCCCGGGCTCTTCTGTCCATGGGATTCTCCAGGTAAGAATACTGGAGTCGGTTGCCATTTCCTTCTCCAGCAGATCTTCTTGACCCAGGGGTTGAGCCCACATCTCCTGCATTGCAGATGAATTCTTTACCGCTCAGCCACCAGGGAAACCCACAGGTTGTCCCAATGCTTGACAAAAACACCTCTTTCAAAATAGTGTCTGTAGGAACACTTAAAACTGTACTCTGATCCACCCTGAAACCATGTAATTTTCTGTTTTATCCTTGCATGCTTAAACAGATTTATATCTGGTTTACTTCTCTGTACTGCTTTATTAAATAAGTAGGATAAAACCAACTTAATTTAAATAACCTAAATTTCACTCCTTCACCAAATTAACATTTTTAGGACGCTAAATCTAGAGCTGATCTAGTAGAATAGCCTGTTATTTTGGGAATTGGTATTTAATACATATATGCAAATTTGGACTGCTTCCATTTTCAATCTGAAGAATGTGTCAAGCTCTCAGCATCTGTCATACCACCTTTCAGTGTTCTAAGGTAGAATCATGTTAACATCTTTTACCCCCAAATGGCAGTGTATCTGGATCATGTAATAATGTATTTCTCTTAAGAATTGACACGGAACAGGGACCTCTCTGGCGGCGCAGTGGTTAAGACCCCGAGCTTCCATGGCAGAGGGTGCAGGGTTGATGCGTGGTCAGGGAAGTTCGATAGCATGCCTCACGGTGCAGCCACACACACAAAGTTAAGAATTGATATTGGACAAACCCTTATCAGGATGGTTCTGACCTGGGTACTATTTACTCAGTCTCATGCAAAAGCAGTTAGTGTGCTATCAACTTGGGATCAAACCTGAAAATTACTTTGGATACTAACGCACTATTAAGACTATGTGTGGTTCTATAAACCCTGAATCTGTATGTAAAATTTTTAGAAAAGGGGATCCAAAACTTTTAATTACAGAATGACCTGAAATCTCTCTTTTCAAAAATCTGGTAGTACTCGAGTTAGAATTTCTATTACATAGTCATTTTATGCTTTTTAAGTCTTATAGCCTACCTATACCCCTTGGTTTTATAAATGCTCATTCTATCCCAAATTTCACTTCTATAAAATTAATATTCTCAGTTCTAGATGGGAATTTCTACTTTATACTACTGACTTTAATTTCTTTTTTCCATTTTAGCAGTGCACACAATCCACATTATAATTCTGGTAGTGATTTATTCCTGACCTAGGGATGGAATATGCCTTCAACCTGAGCATGAAGGACTATTGCTAGCTTGTTGTTCATACTAATTCAGTACAGAAAAATATTTTGCATTTCTATACATTAACAAAGAATTAGAACATGGTATTTTTTTTAAAATATTAAATATAGAATACAGAAATACAAACACTCAGAGATTTCAGTTCTTCCCAAATTGATTTCTAGATTCATTGCCACTCTAAAACATCTCAACAGAATATTACGTATCAAAGTTAATCAAAATGACAGATCTCCATGGGTGATTGTAGAGATGTTCCTGCAAACTAATGCCACCTTTGAAAGCAGTTTGGCAGCCCATTTGGGGTACATTTTAAGAAAGAAATTTGACAATATTGCAGAATGTATCCAAAGACTTCCTAGAGTCCTTACATATTTGAAGGCCACGGAAATATAGCTGAGAATAGAGAAGACGGAAAGGAGAAAAGGAAAGATATACCCATTTGAATGCAGACTTCCAAAGAATAGCAGGGAGCGATAAGAAAGCCTTCCTCAGTGATCAATGGAAAGAAACAGAGGAAAGCAGTAGAATGAGAAAGATTAGAGATCTCTTCAAGAAAATTAGAGATACCGAGGGAACATTTCATGCAAAGATGGGCACAATAAAGGACAGAAATGGTCTGGACCTACCAGAAGCAGAAGATATTAAGAAGAAATGGCAAGAATACACAGAAGAACTATACAAAAAAGATAACCATGATGGTGTGATCACTCACCTAGAGCCAGACATCCTGAAATGCAAAGTCAAGTGGGCCTTAGGATGCATCACTACCAACAAAACTAGTGAAAGTGATGGAATTCCAGTTGAGCTATTTCAAATCCTAAAAGATGATGCTGTGAAAGCACTGCACTCAGTATGCCAGCAAATTTGGAACACTCAGCAGTGGCCCCAGGACTGGAAAATGTCTGTTTTCATTTCAATGCCAAAGAATGCTCAAACTACTGCACAATTGCACTCACACACTAGTAAAGTAATGCTCAAAATTGTCCAAGCCAGGCTTCAACAGTACGTGAACCATGAACTTCGTGATGTTCAAGTTGGATTTAGAAAAGGCAGAGGAACCAGAGATCAAATTGCCAACATCCATTGGATCATCAAGAATGCAAAAGAGTTCCAGAAAAATATCCACTTCTGCTTTATTGACTGTGCCAAAGCCTTTGACTGTGTGGATCACAACAAACTGGAAAATTCTGAAAGAGATGGGAATACCAGACCACCTGACCTGCCTCTTGAGAAATCTGTATGCAGGTCAGGAAACAACAGTTAGAACTGGACATGAAACAGACTGGTTCCAAATAGGGAAAGGAGAACGTCAAGGCTGTATTTTGTCACCCTGCTTATTTAACTTATATGCAGAGAACATCATGTGAAATGCTGGGCTAGATGAAGCACAAGCTGGAATCAAGATTGCCAGGAGAAATATCAATAACCTCAGATACGCAGATGATACCACCCTTATGGCAGAAAGCAAAGAACTAAAGAGCCTCCTGATGAAAGTGAAAGAGGAGAACAATGGAATAGGAAAGGGTAGAGATCTNAAAGTTCGATGCAGGATGCTTGGGGCTGGTGCACGGGGATGATCCAGAGAGACGTTGTGGGATGGGAGGTGGGAAGGGGGTTCGGGTTTGGGAGCTCGTGTATTTTGTTATTTGCAAATATTTACAAGCACTTTAAATGGTTCTAATTTCCATATAAATGATTTTTGATGTTAAACAATTAAAAAAAATAAAATGGAAAAAAATGTGATAAAGCCAAAAAAAATAAAATAAAAATAAAAGATGCTTACTCTTTGGAAGAAAACCTATGACCAGCCTAGACAGCATATTAAAAAGCAGAGACATTACTTTATCAACAAGGGTCCATCTAGTCAAAGCTGTGGTTTTTCCAATAGTCATGTATGGATGTGAGAGTTGGACTACAAAGAAAGCTGAGTGCCAAAGAATTGACGCTTTTGAACTGTGATGTTGGAGAAGACTCTTGAGAGTCCCTTGGAGCAAGGAGATCCAGCCAGTCCATCCTAAAGGAAATCAGTCCTGAATGTTCATTGGAAGGACTGATGCTGGAGCTGAAACCCCAATACTTTGGCCGCCTGTTGCGAAGAACTGACTCATTTGAAAAAGCTCTGATGTTGGGAAAGATTGAAGGCAGGAGGAGAAGGGGATGAAAGAGGATGAGATGGTTGGATGGCATCACCAACTCAATGGACCTAAGTCTGAGTAAGCTCCAGGGGTTGGTGATGGATGGGGAAGGCTGGTGTGCTGCAGTCCATGGGGTTGTAAAGAATCAGGCACGATTGAGCCACTGAACTGAACTGAACTAAAATATATCACTTTCTTTCATGTAACAAGTAAAATTTTCCTGTTTTAAACAGTGACTCATAATCTTTAGAAAAGAACATTGAAGCTGTCAATTTATAAATGCCAATATACTTTTTTGCCATCTAGTGGCCAAGACTACTTCCTACTTGCCCCAGGTACATATTCTTACCTTCTGAACCCCCCAAAAAACTTTTTCATATAGTCTTAAATTTTTAAATTTTATGTGGTTTGATTTTGGGTTTTGTGTATGAAATAGGAAGGTCTTTTCCTCATTGCTTCTCTTTGTCCACTAGACTCATTATACTCTTTCCATGTCCACACCATACATAGCAAAACATTTCTTTCCAAGACTGATCTTAACTCAGTGATTAGAAACATGGACTCTGGGTCAAACTATTAAGTAGGAATCCTGGCTTCACTAAAGTTATCTTGGGGAAATCCAACTTCTCAGTTTTCTCATCTGTAAATTGGGCTGGCGGGGAGGATAAGGGCATCTCTTTCATAGGGTTGTTATGAGGATTATTTATGAAGTTTTTTTTCTTTTCACAAGATCTAGCTATATAAGTATTTTGATAGATAAGCACTAATTTGGCTTTCATAACCTAGCAAAATACCATACCTGCAGATTTATATCACTGAAAGTCAACAGTGATAGTACTGTTTGATTTGTTTTGTTTTACAAACCTTAGCTCAGCTATCATTGGCTTTTGAGTGACTTCTGTGTGACTCCTGGGTCAGCATGCTTACACAAATATAAAGGATACTCATTTTAATTCTTTGTTCGTAAATATGAATTGTAAGTGAAGAAGCAGTCTAACAGCGTGAAAATAAAAGATGAACAAACAGAGGGAACAAACATCATCTGAAAAACACAGTTGGACAGAACAATAAAAATGTGGCTCAGTATTCTAAGAGAGATTTGAGAGGGTATTGCACCCACCCCTAAACCAAAAGATTTTTAAGTAAGAATTGTTTTTATACTCTATAGAGTACCAAAGTAGCAATCTGAACTGAACAAGAAGAAATTCCCTAGGAAATAGAGCTGAAAGAGAAGGAGAAAAAGAAAAAGTTTGTAAGTATAATAGTCCTGGGATTCCTATATAGGAATTCCTGGTAGAAAGGAAAGGAGATGGGGAGGGAATTAAAAAACAGTAAAAGAAAAATTCTTTAAGTCTTAGGGCTTCAGATCAAAATGAAAATATACAACAGTATGAATGAAAAACAACACACGTTAGACATACATAGTCTCGTAGAATTTCAAAGCTAAGGATAGAGGAAAATCTGATTTTTTTTTTTTTGAAGAAAGAGTTTTTTGTTTTTGTTTTTTTTAAAGGAACAAAAAATCAGATTGGTATTAGCAGCCAATATTGAATGCTAACTTACATCATCATGTGGGCTAATAATCTAAATTGGGGTGGAAGTTTTTTCTTAATTTGTAATTCTAAAGCATGCCTAATTTGCCATAGGTGTGAAATCTAAATAAGAACTTGAAAGTGTTCACTAAAATATGCTTTGTTTTCCTCGGCCCTTGTGAAGGAGGGAGGGCAAATGCCTGGAGGTATATTCTAGCAAAACCAAACAAAAACTAATCCCACAAAAGGATTAAAACATGGTATGAAACAACAGAAGGAAGATTAAAAGAAATCCTGGATAGACACACAGCTGGACTGAAAAATGTCCCAGAACATAATTGTTTCAAATTAAAACAAAACTCACTGGGATCTAAGAACATCTTCAGAAACAACAGAGATTCTGTTGCACAAATTCTCAGAATAAGATGATGGAATATATTAAATGTTATGAAAGCTTCTGAATTTTGTAAAGACTTAAAAAAAGGCACAGGTCTGAGAGAATTAGGTTCTTCAGAAAGTCCAAATATGAAACAAAGTGAATTGTGCCTTATTTTTAAGCAGTTATCAGAGTTGTAAAAGTCCCTTAACACTTGGAATTTAGTGACCTAAAACATCACACTACATGGATGGCAGTGGATAACATTGCAGATAATTTTTATTGTTACCCGTTTAAAAAAAATCATCTTAATAAAACAAAAATTTAATAATTATAAAAAACAAGCTGCAAATAATATAGAAGTTTAATATGAATGTAATTTTATAGCCAGTTATAATGGTATTTGATTACATGGGAAGCCAGTAGAAACTTCCTAAAGTTGGAGGAACAAGAAGTAAAAGTTATAAAAATAACCTATAAAAACTTAAAATTAACATCGAAATGAGCAGAGAACAGAGAAAGGGTAAATTCTCTGAATTTTTCATAATAATGAAACATTATGATCATGGAGAATAAACATATGAGTGTGGTATTAAACATCAGATCTAAAAGCAAATGACCCAACAACATAATTTCTGGGATGGAGCCTGGTTTGGGTTTGAGTTTCTGGTGGAATTAGGGAAGAGACTTTTGTTTTAAATCTTTATTTTTATAAGATTCATACAAGCATGTGGTTAAGGAGCCAAATGATTCTGCAAAATTTGTTGTAAAAATTAGCAAACTGGATCCCTGCTCTGTCTCTTTGGTATTTACCTCCTAAATAACAATATTATATTGCTGCTACTTATATGTTGACATCCCACTTACAAAAGGCCCCAAACTGTTACATTCTCCTTCCCACAACTTCCCCAAGTAACCTTCCCATATAAGTATCATTGTATCTTTCAGATTATTCTGCTTCCTCAGAAGGTTCTTCCAACGTAAACCACTGGTCTTCTGAATTGGGAAGAATATCTAGGGAACTGAATTCTTAAATTGACTTTCAACTAGTACTTACTTTATTTAGCCTGGAAGGAGACTTACTTTTTATTTTTTAAACTTTTTTGTTTGACTTTTTTTAAACCATGTCTTAAATACTTTTATAATTGCAATGTTACTTTTTAATATCATAGTAATCTCAATTATGCTGACTGTAGTGTTAACACCATGTACATTTCAAATTTTCTGAACCTTATTAACTACTTTTATTATATTGTGCTGTGGATGGGTGTTTCAAGGTATGTAGTGTGTTTAAGTGTTCACCTGGAAAATGTCCCAGAAACAGATGTTACTTCTTATAAATACGGAGAAAATAACGTTTATTTGTGGAATATCTTCACCAATGTACATTGTAAACTTTGAAGATAAGCATGTTTTAGAAAGTGTTTCATTAGAAATGCCAAAAATGCCATGATTATGGGTAGGAAAATGTGTGTCTGTTCATATTTTAGCATATGCTCAGCAACATGTAGAAGTATGACTTTGAAATTGCACTTTACAGTCACCAAGAGCTTTATAGGAGTCTGTGATATTAGCATATTCAAGTCATCAAACTGTCCTTCTGCTTAAACAGGAAGACTTGATTCAGTTGTTCAGGCACTGTTTGAGTGTATCATCAGGATTTTTAAGTGTTTAGAATATTGTATGGACTATGTTCAGATAAATCAGTTAGCCAGCAGTCACAAACATTCTTAATAGTTTCTTACGATTTACTTGCAACTCCAACATACAAGGAACCTTTTAATAACATTGTTAAATAAAATGGCTTTTAAGTTAGATTGGATTAGACGTAATACTTTTGTAAAGATGATAATCTTTATTACTATTGCTAGTCTGTCTCATTTAGTTCTAAGTGGTTACTTGTTCAACAGAATCTGTAAAAATAGCTTATATGTACTTTGATGGGAAGATTGTTGAGGAAGGAGCACCAGCATTTAAAGCTAGTGTGGACATTAAGCATGTAAACTGTGGTTCTGCATCGCCTGGGCTTGAATTCTTTTAGTTCAACACTACCTGCTAGGACTTTTCTCCAATGATGGAAATCCTCATTCTGCACTGTGCAGTTTGGAATGAACATGAACTTGGGCAGACTCCAGGGGATGGTGAGGGACAGGGAGGCCTGGCACGCTGCATTCCATGGGGTTGCAAATAGACATGGCTGGGTGACTGAGCAACAACAAGCACATGTGGCTAGTGTGGCTGAGGAACTGGATGTTTACTTTTAATTACTTTAATGTAGTGACTCCTGTACTAGTGCAGTAAGAATTTTAGAACTAAAGGAAAACATAAGAATTACAGAAATGGCTGCATTGACCTGTATGTAGGACTGCTGAGGCAAATTAGTTTGCTTGGTGTAGCTTTTATAGGCTCCTCAGCCTTAATTTCGGTTTTCTATAATCATGTCATAGATCCAGTTTCCTGACTTCCGATTCTGACAGTTTAACTTTCTTTTACTAAAAAAAATATACTAACACTAGGAGTGAGGTTGTTTTGTTATCTCTGGTAGACCTTAACATTTTATGTGTCTAACCCGAACTTTCTCACTAACAGGAAAGGAAACTTACTTTGACATTGCCCAGTACATTTTGCATATTTGCTGCTGCTGCTGCTGCTAAGTCGCTTCAGTCGTGTCTGACTCTGTGCGACCCCATAGACGGCAGCCCACCAGGCTCCCCCATCCCTGGGATTCTCCAGGCAAGAACACTGGAGTGGGTTGCCATTTCCTTCTCCAATGCAGGAAAGTGAAAAGTGAAAGTGAAGCCGCTCAGTCGTGTCCGACTCTTCGGGACCCCATGGACTGCATCCTACCTCCGACATCCATGGGATTTGCCAGGCAAGAGTACTGGAGTGAGTTGCCATTGCCTTCTCCATTGCCTATTTGAGAAACTCCTAAATTTTTAAAAATATACAATTATTAGGGAGTCTGTTCAATGTACCAACAAAAACCACATTTCATAGGTGTTGTCAAGTGATACATTGGTCCAGTTACTAAGTTTCTCTAGAATCTTATTCATATTTAAAAATTATAACTCTGTCTTAAAAAGTAACTGACGTGATTCAGTGAATAGTTTTGTGAAATTTTTCCTTTCAATTTGAAATATTAAAAAAATACAGTGCTTTGAAAAATTCCTTTCCTAAGTTTTTTTTCCCAGTAAAGTCACTCAGTCAAGTGATCTCACGTACAGTGGAGTACTTCTGCTATTGATTTTTTTTTTTTTGGCTGTGCTGGGTCATTGCTGCCAGTGGTGGCTACTTTCCTGCTGCAGTGCATGAGCTTCTCATTGTGATGGCTTCCCTTGTTGAGGAGCCAGTAGTTGTGGACTACAGGCTTAGCTGCCTCATGGCATGTAGGATCTTACCAGATCAGGAATCGAACCTGTGTCTCCTACATTGGCAGACAGATTCTTCACCTCTGAGCCACCAGCGAAGCCCTGTTGATTCTTACATGATGAAAAAAAAGAAATAAACATCACCTACCTCAAAGAGATAAGAGTTGCATAAGCTATATTTCAGGCTTTCCTGGTAGCTCAGATGGAAAAGAGTCCGCTTGCAATACGGGAGACCTAGGTTCAATCCCTGGGTTCGGAAGATCCCCCGGAGGACACGGCAACCCACTTCAGTATTCTCACCTGGAGAATCCCCATGGACAGAGGAGTCTGGTGGGCTATACAGTCCACGGGGTCCCAAAGAGTCAGACATGACTGAGCAAGTAAGCACACACACACAAGCTGTATTTCTACATATGATATATACAAATAAGAAAATGTGTTAAAATCACATACACAAGAGAGAGGGGATATATTTGTACATATAGCTGATTCACATTATTATACAGCAGAAACCAACACAACTTGTAAAGCAATTATACCCCAATTAAAAAATAAACAACATGTAGTAAACACCTAGTTTCTGAGTAACAGCAGAAATTTTGATCATTCTAAGTATTTTGGATGCTCTTTTGGGAGCGGGGGAGTGCAGGATCTTCATTGCTGCACAAGGGCTTTTCTAGTTGCTGCGAGCGCGGGCTACTCTGCACAAGCTTCTCATTGCGGTGGCTTCTCTTGTTGCAGACCATGAACTCTCATTGCACAGGTTCTCAGTGCATGGGCTTCAGTAGTTGCAGCACATGGGGTCAGTAGTGTGCTTAGTGGCCTCTCAGCATGTGGAATCTTCCTAGACCAGGGATTGAACCCATGTCTTCTGCATTGATAGGCAGATTCCTACCCACTGGACTACTAAGGAAGTCCTGGGTGCTCTGTCTTTACTGGAAAATAAGTATGTTGCCAAATTTCCTTAATGATGCATGCATTGCTCTGTAATATATCAGTTCGGTTCAGTTCAGTTACTCAGTCGTGTCCGACTCTTTGCGACCCCGTGAATCACAGCACACCAGGCCTCCCTGTCCATCACCATCTCCTGGGGTTCACTCAAACTCACATCCATCAAATCGGTGATGCCATCCAGCCATCTCATCCTCTGTCGTCCCCTTCTCCCCCTGCCCCCAATCCCTCACAGCATCAGAGTCTTTGCCAATGAGTCAACTCTTTGCATGAGGTGGCCAAAGTATTGGAGTTTGAGCTTTAGCATCAGTCCTTCCAAAGAACACCCAGGACTGATCTCCTTTAGAATGGACTGGTTGGATCTCCTTGCAGTCCAAGGGACTCTCAAGAGTCTTCTCCAACACCACAGTTGAAAAGCATCAATTCTTCGGCGCTCAGCTTTCTTCACAGTCCAACTCTTGCATCCATACATGACCACTGGAAAAACCATGGCCTTGACTAAACAGAGCTTTGTTGCCAAAGTAATGTATCAATTCAGTTCAGTCGCTCAGTCGTGTCCGATTCTTTGTGACCCCATGAATCCCAGCACGCCTGGCCTCCCTGTCCATCACCAACTCCTGGAGTTCACTCAGACTCACATTTGGCTCCCTAAAAATCCGTAACACACGCATTTTCCTTGTTGCTGTACTTTGGTAAATGTTACTACAGATAACATGCTGGATGTTAGGGCGGCAGTACCTCAGTCACTTGGTGCCCTCCAAGAAGACTGAAGTGAGCTTAATTTCCTTGGCTTTGACACACCCCTAGGCTACTGGGCTGAATGTGATTAACCCCCTCTGTATAGTAGTATTAATGGTAATTTCCTTTGCATTAGTCAGTTGGGGTGTGCTGGGATCATGACCTCCTTGCACAGAATTAACCTTACAATTTTTTTCCTTTCTTTTTCATAGTTGAGTATCTTCTGTGCCATCACTTCTGACTTCATTCTGATCTTTGCTACCTCTTGTTCTTAATATTCAAACATCTACCTTGTTTATGCATCTCTGGTGTTAGACAGGCTCTGCTATAATTCCAACTTAATTTTTACTTTCTGGGGTTTCTTCTGGCAGTTTGAAACAACATAAGTCTTTAATTTCTAGTTCAATTCATTACAACAAACTCTTGAACCCTAAAAGAATCAATTATTCTTTGTACATGGTAGTCATATGAGACAATCTGCATTACCAAGAAACTATTACAAAAGAGATCAAAGTAAATTTTTTTTTCAGTACATGTTATTACATCAGGAATTGCCGCAAGTCATTTCAGTAATTTCTTGTGTTAGAAGAAAGGAAGGAGATTATAGTATGTTATTTTATTTAAGGATGATCTTTAACACTAGTCTTCCTGTTTTGCTGAGAAAGGACTCAGGTGTTCATCTTTTTTCCATTGTCATTGAGCAGGAAAAAGTTACCAGGAGAAGTAGGTTCTTAAATTATTATTTCATTCAATTTTAGGAACTTCCTTCTGCTATAAGAGTAAAATAAATGAGTCCCCCACCAGAAGGAAAACCTTAATTTTCACAATGGGCCATCTGTTTAACATTGAGCTGACCTTTCGTTTTGTGAATTGATTGCCAAAGGGGCAAAATTTCCTTCTCCCTGGGAGACTGTTATATTCTGTGCTTTATAATGCACTGAACAATTTTAGTAACTAGCGATGCTTTTCCTGCCTCATTCAGATTCATACATTTTTATTTGATTGCTTCTATGCTGCCACCATACAGAACACCTAAGTAATTGTCACAAAATATGCTGGCTTTCTTTCTTAACATGTTGATTTGTAAACTTTTTTCCTTTTGTGGGAACTTCTGAGGTGAGGAGAGTTGAGTTAATCTTAAACTTATTGTTTCCNATTATGAAAGTTCCTTAAAATAAATAAAACTACAGCTGCCAAGTGCGTGCTTAGTTGCTCATTCATGTCTGATTCTTTGCAATCCTATAGGCTCCTGTGTCCATGGGGATTCTCCAGGCAAGCATACTGGGGTGGGCTGCTGTGCTCTCCTTCGAGTTATTATCCCCACCCAGGGATCAAAACCAGGGCTGCTGGGCAACTTTACCAGCTGTCACTGGGGAAGCGCACCTGGACATATATCTGAAGAAAGCCATAATTTCTAAGAATACATGCACCCCAATGTGAATTGCAACACAATTTTCAATAGCCTGGACATGGAAGCAACTTAAATGTCCATCAACAGAGGAAGAGATAAAGAAGATGTGGTACATATATACAATGGAATATTACTCAGCCATAAAAAAGAATGAAACAATGCTATCAACAGCAACAGGGATGGACCTAGAGACTGTCAAAGTGAGTGAAGTAAGTCAGAAAGAGAAAGACAAATATATCACATCCCTTATGTGAAATCTAGAAAAATGGTACAGATGAACTTGTTTGCAAAACAGAAATAGAATTACAGCTATAGAAAAGAAACTTATGATTGCCAAGGGAAGAAAGAAAGATGAGTGAATTGGGATATTGGGGTTAACATAAATACACTGTTATATATGTTAGAGAAGACTCTTGAGAGTCCCTTGGACTGCAAGGAGATCCAACCAGTCCATTCTGAAAGAGATCAACCCTGGGATTTCTTTGGAAGGAATTATGCTAAAGCTGAAACTCCAGTACTTTGGCCCCCTCATGCGAAGAGGTGACTCATTGGAAAAGACTCTGATACTGGGAGGGATTGGGGGCAGGAGGAGAAGGGGACGACCAAGGATGAGATGGCCGGATGGCATCACGGACTCAATGGACGTGAGTCTGAGTGAACTCCAAGAGATGGTGATGAACAGGGAGGCCTGGCGTGCTGCAATTCATGGGGTCACAAAGAGTCGGACATGACTAAGTGACTGAACTGAACTGAACTGTTATATATAAAATAGATAATTGATGAGAACCTGCTATATAGCACAGAGATCTCTACTCAGTGCTCTGTGGTGACATACATGGGAAGTGAATCTAAAAAAGAGTGGATATATGTATATGAATAACTAATTCACTTTGCACTCATCTCACATGCTAGTAAAGTAATGCTCAAAATTCTGCAAGCCAAGCTTCAGCAACACGTGAAACGTGAACTTCCAGATGTTCAAGCTGGTCTTAGAAAAGGAAGAGGAACCAGAGATCAAATTGCCAACATCCACTGATCATGGAAAAAAAAAGAGAGATTCAGAAAAACATCTATTTCTGCTTTATTGACTAAGCCTTTGATTGTGTGGATCACAATAAACTGTCAAAAATTCTGAAAGAGATGGGAATACCAGACAACCTAACATACCTCTTGAGAAACCTACTTGCAGATCAGGAAGCAAGAGTTAGAACTGGACATGGAAAAACAGTCTGGTTCCAAATAGGAAAAGGAGTACGTCAAGGCTGTATATTGTCACCCTGCTTATTTAACTTATATGCAGAGTACATCATGAGAAATGCTGGGCTGGAAGAAAAACAAGCCGGAATCAATACTGCCAGGAGAAATAGCAATAACCTCAGATATGCAGATGACACCACCCTTATGGCAGAAAGTGAAGAGGAACTAAAAAGCTTCTTGATGAAAGTGAAAAAGGAGAGTGAAAAAGTTGGCTTAAAGCTCAACATTCAGAAAACGAAGATCATGGCATCCGGTCCCATCACTCCATGGGAAATAGATGGGGAAAACAGTGGAAACAGTGTCAGGCTTTATTTTGGGGGCTCCAAAATCACTGCAGATGGTGACTGCAGCCATGAAATTAAAAGATGCTTACTCCTTGGAAGAAAAGTTATGACCAACCTAGATAGCATATTCAAAAGCAGAGACATTACTTTGCCAACAAAGGTCCGTCTAGTCAAGGCTATGGTTTTTCCTGTGGTCATGTATGGATGTGAGAGTTGGACTGTGAAGAAGGCTGAGCACCGAAGAATTGATGCTTTTGAACTGTGGTGTTGGAGAAGACTCTTGAGAGTCCCTTGGACTGCAAGGAGATCCAACCAGTCCATCCTAAAGGAGATCAGCCAGTGTTCATTGGAAGGACTGATGCTAAAGCTGAAACTCCAATACTTTGGCCACCTCATGCAAGGAGTTGGCTCATTGGAAAAGACCCTGATGCTGGGAGGGATTTGGAGACGGGGACGACAGAGGATGAGATGGCTGGATGGCATCACCAACTCGATGGACATGAGTTTGAGTAAACTCTGGGAGTTGGTGATGGACAGGGAGGCCTGGCGTGCTGTGGTTCACGGGGTTGCAGAGATTCAGACACAACTGAGTGACTGAACTGAACTGAACTGATGGCAGGAAACTAATGCAATGTTGTAAAGCAACTATACCCCAACAAAATTAATAAAAGCAATTGTGATGAAATTTAGGGGCAGTGGGAGGTAGGATGGGCTTCCCAGTTTGTGCTGGTGGTAAACAACTTGCCTGCCAGTACAGGAGAAGCCAGGACCCCTCTTCCATCCCTGGATCAGGAAGATCCCCTGGAGGAGGACATGGCACCCCACTCCAGTATTCTTGCCTGGAGAATCCTATGGACAGAGGAGTCTGGTGGGCTACAGTCCATGGGGTCACAAAGACATGACTGAAGTGACAGCATGCATGCATGCATTGGAGGTAGAATGGCCTTAGAATAGTTCAGTAGTGTGGGCAATGCACTTTTAGAGAATAATTATGCCAAATGTTCAACATGAGGCTGTTTGCAATTCTGAGATATAAAATTTCTCTGCCTTAAAGAGTTTATATTGATGATTCCATTTATATGAAACTGTAGGAAATAAGGAGTCAGACACGGCTGAAGCAACTTAACATGCAGCAATTCATAGTGACAGGAACCAGATTGGTCGTTGCCCAGGGTCAGTAGAGGAGGAACCTCAGGGAAAGGGACAAACTCGTTCAACATTGTCACTGTGCTGATGTTTCAAAACTTATCAAAATGAGTACTTTAAATATGTACACTTTTTAAAAGTCATTTATATAAATTTGAAAAAGACACCCAAAGGAGGCTCAGTATATGTTTTTTCTTTAAAAAAAATGAAAAGGAATGAAATTGCTTTAATGATGGCAGTACAATAANTTCAAAACTTATCAAAATGAGTACTTTAAATATGTACACTTTTTAAAAGTCATTTATATAAATTTGAAAAAGACACCCAAAGGAGGCTCAGTATATGTTTTTTCTTTAAAAAAAATGAAAAGGAATGAAATTGCTTTAATGATGGCAGTACAATAACTTGTTAGCTTTTATGTCTTCTCTTTGTTGATTTTAAAATAAAGCATATCATGTTGCCAACTCTTTCTAAAAAGGCTATGCATGCTATAACNATTTTAGGAACTTCCTTCTGCTATAAGAGTAAAATAAATGAGTCCCCCACCAGAAGGAAAACCTTAATTTTCACAATGGGCCATCTGTTTAACATTGAGCTGACCTTTCGTTTTGTGAATTGATTGCCAAAGGGGCAAAATTTCCTTCTCCCTGGGAGACTGTTATATTCTGTGCTTTATAATGCACTGAACAATTTTAGTAACTAGCGATGCTTTTCCTGCCTCATTCAGATTCATACATTTTTATTTGATTGCTTCTATGCTGCCACCATACAGAACACCTAAGTAATTGTCACAAAATATGCTGGCTTTCTTTCTTAACATGTTGATTTGTAAACTTTTTTCCTTTTGTGGGAACTTCTGAGGTGAGGAGAGTTGAGTTAATCTTAAACTTATTGTTTCCCTGATAGCTCAGTTGGTAAAGAATCCACCTGCAATCCAGGAGATCTCCGGTTTGATTCCTGGGTCAGGAAGACCTGCTGGAGAAGGGGTATGCTACCCACTGCAGTATTCTTGGGCTTCCCTTGTGGCTCAGCTGGCAAAGAATCTGCCTGCAATGCGGGAGACCTGGGTTTGATCCCTGGGTTGGGACGATCCCCTGAGGAAGAGACAGGCTACCCACTCCAGTATTCTGGCCTGGAGAATTCCATGGACTGTATAGTCCATGGTGTCACAAAGGTTCAGACAGAACAGAGCAACTTTGGCTTCACTTCACTAATAATTTATTAACTCATTCATCTATTAGAGACTTCATTATGTGTCAGATACTTTGCATGGCACTAGAGGTACAGAATGACCTTTCTTCATATATTTGTTAACCTGTGTATCTTTATGCCTATTCCTATGTTTTGTCCATTTCCTCTTTTGAGTTTTTTGTTGTTTTTTTGTTTATGTAGAAGTCTTATTTTAGATATTAACCTTCTGACTGGATGGTTTTAGATGAAGAAATCGTATTTCCCAAAGCATTTTTTTACTGAATAGAAATTCTTTATTTGGTTGAAGCTAAATTTGCTAGTGTTTTCTCTTTTATGGATTTTTTTTTTCCCCTGAGTTGTATTAGTTTTGACTTTTAGGTTTATAATCCATCTGGAGTTTGTGTTCTACATACTGAGAGGTAAGGATACAAATAGTTTTTTGGGTTTTTTTAATACAATTTTTAAAGGTTACTATTACTGAAGCTGTGCAACCACCACCCAAGTCAAATATAGTGTTTTCATTCAAAAGAAACCCCATACATACCCTATAGCCTTTGTTCCCCAACTTCCCATGCTCCATGGTGCTTGAAAACTAATAATCTCTTTCTATTTCTATAGATTTGCCTATTCTTGATGTTTCGTATAAATAGAATCATAAAATGATCTTTTATGACTGGCTTCTTTCAAGATCCATCCATTTTGTAGAATGCATCAATACTTAGCTCCTATTTTTATTCAGTATTTCATCATGTGGATATCCCACATTTTGTTTATTGAGACAATGACCATTTGAATGGTTTCTGCCTCTAGTTATTATGAATTATGCCGCTGTGAACATTCATTTGCAAGTTTTTGTGTAGACGTATGTTTTCATGTCTCTTGGGTGTATACCTAGGATTAGAATTGCTTAGTCATCAACAGTGTTATGAAGGGTCCAATTTCTCAATATCGTTGTCAACCTTTTTTTTTTTTTAACTGCCATCCTAGTGGGATTGAACTGGTATGTTGTGACTTTGAACTGCATTTCACTAATGAGTAATGATGTTGAGCATCCTTTGATGTGTTTATTCACCATTTGGATATCGTCTTTGGGAAAATGTCTTTTCAGATCTTGTTCATTTTTTATTGGGTATTTTTGTTGTTGTGTTACTCAAGAAATTCATATATTTCACCAGTTATTTAACTTATTCATGATATTTTTTACTTTTAAAGCTTGTCTATAAATCTGTCTTCTTTTTCATTTAGCATTTTAGATTTTGTTCATCTTTTTCTCTTGATAAGTCTTGTCTGAATATTCTTTTCATAAAACTATGGTTATGAATTCAGGTTCCAGAGTTATTCTGCCACTTATTAGGTCTATCATTTACTAGCTGAATCACCCCTGGCAGGTTTATAACTACTCTGTTCCTCTCTTTCCTCAATTGGAAAACAGGTATAAGGGTAGTCTTTATGTAAGAGGATTATTGAAAGAATTAAGTGAATTAGTATGTGAAAAGGGTTAGTACAGTGCCTGACACTTGAGGATTAGGAAGTGCTCAGTTACTGCTATGAAAAGTTAAAGCTCAGTTATGTTCGACTCTTTGCAACCCCGTAGACTATACAGTCCATGGAATTCTCTAGGCCAGAATACCGAAGTGGGTAGCCTTTCCCTTCTCCAGGGGATCTTCCCAACCCAGGGATCGAACCCAGGTCTCCTACATTGCAGGCAGATTGTTTACCAGCTGAGCCACAAGGGAAACCCTCAGTTACTGCTAGTTGCCGTTAGAAGTAATGGAAGCCTTTTCTAAGAATCTTTTTTTTTTTTTTTTGGTCTGCTAATTTTTCTGTTGCTTTTTGTTCTCTATTTTGTTGATATCTACTATTAATTTACCATAATTGTGTTTATATGCCTTCTTGAGTTTAACATGCTGATAAACATTTAAACCTAGACATTTGTATTGAATAACTATAATTACTTCAGGTGTTTCCTAGAAACTGTCAAATATTTTTTGGTGGTTATATCTGACTTATTAAGAGTCATAATCAGAATTGCCTGTCAGCCCATGATCAGGACTCCATGCTCCCACTGCAGGGACATGGATGCAATCCCTGTTCAAGGAACCAAGATCCTGCATGCCCTGTGATGTGGCACTCCCCAAAGAAATCATATTCATACTTTTCTTCTGTGTCTTAAGCTTATCAACATTAATATTGTGATCAGTTCAGATGACCAGTGCCCCTGCACATTTGTACTATTTCCAATCCTCTCCATATTGGTATTCTCTAAAGGTTTGATTCTGGATTATTAGGGATATACTTTGTTGCTTTTTTACTTCACTGCTTATTTACTAAAAGAAACAGACATTATATTAACTAGTATTTATTTGTCATGTCTCAGACTTCTCTTGGATTTCTTTTCCTTTTTACTAAAGTTTTCCAAAGAGGATCTTGGTTTAATCTGAGTTCCTGCAGATATATCTTTATTTTGTCCTCATATTAAATTGGTATGTTGTCTCTGTGAAATTATAGCTTCAGAGCTTTTAACTTATTTTAAACCTATCCCTTCAGTGTCTTCTGGTTTCTAGCGTCACTATTGAAAAGTTAGATGTTCATCTAATTCTTGTTCCATTGTAAGTAATTTCTTCATTTTGGAAGCTTTCAGATTTTTGTTTCAGTTTTAATATCAACTGTAATTTGTCTGACTGTGAATGTTTTCTTAAATACCTTCTTGGCATTCTGAGCTATTTCGGTCTGAATTTTCTTTTATTCTGAAAAATTACTAAAATTGTCTTTATTTTATCCTCTGTTTTTTTGGAGGGATTCTTAGGTAATATTGATATTAGTTTTTTATTTCTACTTATATCCTCCTTAAATTTTCTTCTTTATTTTCCATCTCTTATCCTCCTGAAAGCTTCTGTACTTGGGAATTCCTCATCCTGATTTTCCAGCTCACTAATGTGTTCTTAAACTCTTAATGATACTTGTACCCACCCACCAGTGTAATTCTTTATTTCAAATACTGATTTTTCTATTGCAGAGATTCCAGTTGGATTTTTCTTTCTGACATTTTTTTATGCTTCATCTTTAAGTTTTCTCTTCTCTCTCTCTCTGTGTAAATAAGTTTATTATAGCTTATTTTAAATCTCTATTTTTGTTTGGTCATAACTGTTTTTTTCCACCTGTGATTATTTTGTTGCCAAGAAATAACTGGTAAATGACATGTTTATATTCAGGTGAGTTGTATAAAAAAATTGGGTTCAAATTATCTAAATTTAACAATATATTTCAGTGACTTATCAAGAATAAGATATTCTCCCTCAGTAGTTTGCTCAGCTCTGATCATAGTAAAACTTAAGTTTGTTGTATTTATATTTTCTGTTGTGGAAAAATTTAACATTTATAGGAAAGGAGAGAATAAATTTTAAGCAAGTCTGTGTTGCTGCCCTTATCAGAGCTGTTATTGGGAAAGCAATAATTTCCAAGGTTTTGTTATTAAGTGGATACTAGTTATGTGGATTCAAGGCAGTAGAGGTGGGAATAATTTCTTCTGCCACCATTAAGAAAATTAGGTTCTTTCATTAAACTTGATCGTGTCACAGCAGATTTTTCTCATCTTCATCTTTTCTTTGGTGTTTATCTTCAGAAGCATTTCTGCAGCATTGTGTATGTTCAGTCAACCAGATTTATTTCAAAACTACTATACTATATAAGTCTTCATGTTCAAGAAGTAAATTACAGGAACATAGTATAGCCAATAAGCTTTTAATAGGCTGTTCAGAGTGAGCAGTTGGTGGCATGTAAGGTAATTGGAAGTAAGAAATAACCTTAGGCAGAGTATTAAACAGATGGCACTGATATATTGTACCTTCTACCTCATCTTTTTCCAGATTATCTTCTTTATAACTGACCCTTTGAACTTCTTTCTCTACCATCCCTGCCAGATCTTTTATTCACCTGGCCAGGATAATAGATTTGTAACCAAATTCTGCAGTGCTGCTGCTGCTGCTGCTGCTGCTTCTAAGTCGCTTCAGTCGTGTCCGACTCTGTGCGACCCCATAGACGGCAGCCCACCAGGCTCCCCCATCCCTGGGATTCTCCAGGCAAGAACACTGGAGTGGGTTGCCATTTCCTTCTCCAGTTCATGAAAGTGAAAAGTGAAAGTGGAGTCACTCAGTCATGTCCGACTCTGTGCAACCCCACAGACGGCAGCCCACCAGGCTCCTCCGTCCATGGGATTTTCCGGGCAGGAGCACTGGAGTGGGGTGCCATTGCCTTCTCCGAAGTTCTGCAGTAGACATCACTAATTTATCACACATTCTTTGTCTGGCAAACCCTGGGTATCCCCTCAGAATCCTTCTCAGTACAACCCTTCATGGAACCAATTAGAATTATCATCATAGATGACAACCAGTTGTCATTTCTGTTCTATCTGACTCTTTTTCCAACCACAGTTAGACATTAACTTACTCAGGTTGTATTCATTTTGAAGGCCGAAAGGGAATAAAGATAGATATGCAAGTAAAATGCTTCCCATTCTGCCTTTCCTTTACTCATTTTTTAAAGGCTTTCATATCACTCCTACCCTTGCTTGCTTCTTTCTCTGCTGTTTCTGCTGCTTCTTTCTAATAAATTTATACATGGAAATTAACACATTTGTATTGAGCAATATAAATGAGATTTTGAATCAGTAATTAATGAAACAGGCATTCCTTTGTTTAGTCTTCTGAGTGATTTTTTTTATTTTTTATTTTTTTGGTATAATGAAGTACTTTTTTTCCTATCCTTTATTTAGATTTCTTAGAGAAAATTAGATGACATTAGACCAGACCAGAGACACCTCTGGTTACTCTGGAAGGTGTTTGTTTTCAATACCTTCTTCCTGGAACTAATGGTCTGCCACTAACAAGAGATAAGAATTTAAGAAAGGATAATTAGAAGGAAATGCTGGTAGGGCCAACAAGTAGTACTTTATTTATGTTCCTGAGTTAATATGAACTGTGGATACTTTTTAAATATTGATGAAAAAGGCACAGGAGAAAGTGGACCATTTCTGAGTGTTGACTATAGCCATTATTACCGTGTTAAATGCTTTAACAATATCATTGTATTTGTTCTTCACAACCGTTAGTCTGTTCATTGTAGGCATTTACTTAACAAAGACAATAAGGGTCAAAAAGGTAAATAATTTGCTCAAGATTAAATGGTTAATAAGTGCTACCCCCAACTCTGACTTCAAATGCTCCACTTATTTCTGGCTAACCAATTGAAAGTTTTCCTTGATTTGGGCAATAATTACCTAGATAACATATATTGATTTTAATGTCTTATAGGTTATTTAGGCCACTGGCACTATGGCTAAAATAATACACTTCTGAGTCAAGTAATGTTCTGAGCCTTTGAGGCAGTATAACCTAGTGATGCAGGATGATGCCTGAGCCCGGTGTAAAATCCTGGCTCTGCAGCTGATTCACCTTGTGCAGATTTCTTTCTCAGACTACCAAAGGAAGTTGCTTAGAGGATTAAACAGGCTAAAAGGCATAGTACACTTAGCACAGTGCCTGATAGACACTAAGTGCTTCATCAGTGCTATTATTATATATTTATTATGTTAAATCCCTAACTTCTCTTGAGATTCTGAGAATTTTCACTGAAATTACAGACTAAAGATATTTTATACCTCCTTTATTGTTTTTTGTGGAGAAATAGCAAATTTATACCTCTATTCTCTGTTAAGAATATAATTTTTCATATTTTGGTTAAGTGTTACAAGATACCACTACTATTTGAAATGTGTCGTATAGTTTTGAATCAGTTTTCTGCTCAGGAGTATTTGTCTCACCTCAGGATTTAATGTGTTTCTACAAAGATGCCAAAAATCTGTTGGGGCAAGGATACTTCATATAACAGTAGTAGACACTGACCACTAGTAGAATTTACTGGTTGGTGTCTTTGTTATAACTTTTATTGTATGTAAATGCAGAATGCACATTCAGTGATTAAAACATTGACTATTTTCTTTTTCAGAAAATGAATAATCTTTCGTTTAGTGAGCTATGTTGCCTCTTCTGCTGTCCACCTTGTCCAGGGAAAATCGCTTCAAAGTTAGCATTTTTGCCACCTGATCCAACTTATACACTGATGTGTGATGAAAGTGGAAGCCGTTGGACTTTACACCTATCAGAACGAGCAGACTGGCAATATTCTTCTAGAGAAAAAGATGCCATTGAGTGTTTCATGACTAGAACCAGTAAAGGCAACAGAATTGCCTGCATGTTTGTGCGTTGCTCACCCAATGCCAAATATACTTTACTCTTTTCACATGGAAATGCTGTTGATCTTGGTCAGATGAGCAGCTTTTACATAGGACTGGGATCACGGATTAATTGTAATATATTCTCATATGATTATTCTGGATATGGTGCAAGTTCTGGGAAACCAACAGAGAAGAACCTCTATGCGGACATAGAAGCTGCTTGGCTTGCTCTTAGGACAAGGTAAATAGTGATTGGAAATTGTTTTCCACACGCTGAAATTGTCTTGTGTAAGAATAACATGTTTTTGTAATACACCTTGAAGTACTAAGTAGAGATTATATTTACCAGTATAAATCTATGAATAGTTACTGTTTTAGATTATAATTTTAAATTTTGTATACTAGCATCAAAGAGTTTGACAAATTATGTGTGTATGTGTGTGTGTGGGAGAGAGATTCTTAAAAATTTATTTAAGCCAGTGAAAAATGTTTGGCTTTAAAAACTTACTAGAGAAAAAAACACTTACTGGATTGTGATATTAAAATGTTTATTCAAAGTTGCAGAATTTCAAGAGAGAAAAAAACATTCTGTCATTAACAGAATAAGAGGCTAGATTGCTTTTGTTCAGATCCTAAGCAGGATTTGCGTTATTTTATATAATTAAAAATAAATAGAAATTTCACTGGAGAAGGCAATGGCACCCCACTCCAGTACTCTTGCCTGGCAAATCCCATGGACAGAGGAGCCTGGTAGGCTGCAGTCCATGGGGTCGCTGGGGGTCGCTGAGGGTCGGACATGACTGAGCGACTTCCCTTTCACTTTTCACTTTCATGCATTGGAGAAGGAAATGGCAACCCACTCCAGTGTTTTTGCCTGGAGAATTCCAGGGATGGGAGAGCCTGGTGGGCTGCCGTCTATGGGGTCACACAGAGTCGGACACGACTTAAGTGACTTAGCAGCAGAAATTACATTAATCATCTTCTGGTCACCAAGATACTTACAATTTTTTCTTAAAAAATATTGCAGTTTTGTATACTTAAATGTATTTTCTCATCAGACAGTTAATGTACACTAAACAGAAATAATACCTTAGTACAAATTATCCCTCAGTATACATTAATAAGCTGCCTGAATTCCAGAGTATTTTTTAGTACGTAGAGAAAACTTCCCATTCCTAATTTAATCTTTAAATATTAATATTAATGGTTTCAGTTGGCTGGGAAGAACTTCCTCAATTTTATTAGTAGGTATAATCTTTTTAGAAAATGTCTTTAGAAACATTTATCCCCCTCCCCCAAGATGTATAATAGAATTATGGTCTCATAGCAGAGTTCTGTATAAGTCAATTGAAATGATATGAGAACATATTTCTAACAAGTAAGAAAAAAAGAGATGGTAAGTAATAATTAAGTAGCTTCAGGGTGGGAGGGAGACAGGCATAGAAGGGTAAATATTTACAAACTTCAGAACTACCGTAAATGACTGCAAAATATGCTTCAGTTACAGTGATATCAATCCCCTCAGGTATACAGACAAAAATGGGTGCCTCCTTTCAGAGTCAGCCAGTTGAATATAGTATAATACCTGTCATGAAAATATAATTTTTTTAAGTAACAGATTTATTGCAATATAATTCACATGCTATAATCAGCTTCAGTGAATTAGTATAGTGTTTTAAGGTGCTAAAAGCAGAAAGCCTTCCTTACTAGTGCTGATTAAGACAAAAGTATACGTTTATTGAAGTAAACCATTAGTATCCGGGTAGGTGTTCTTTCTATGTTTATGTAAAAGAATCCCCTCTTGTAAGTGGTCAGCTTTATTATTTTTCTTTAAGTTTTCTCTGATATCAATTTAAAAGAAATGTTCTAAAATGATTTCTTGTCTTGATTAATCTTTTATACACTTGGCCAGTATGATTGAAGAGCAGGAGCACAATAGATAAATTATCTCACATACTCATTTACCATAGAATTTCAGACTTGTAATTTCTCTTACGGTGAACCCTAAATATGGTAAGTATAGGAAGTCTTGAAAACTTTAACTTTTCTGTTTCTTTGCTTAATGAAGAGGTTGAGTTAAATCATCTCCCAAGATTCTTTCCAGTTCTTGAATTCTATCATCTAATAAAATATGTGTAATTAGAATGCATGCCTTTCATTTCTTTTACTGGATTAAAGTAAAAAGTTAGGGTTTAAGTAACAGGAAGAGAAAAAATAATTAATGAACTTAATTATTATTTGAGTAACTTCCTTTTAAGGGTAATTGAATATTTATAACCCACGTTACTGAACTTCTGATGGATCAACAGAAAATAAGGGACTAATACTCACTCTGTGGCCTTTCCCCCACAGTCTCTGAGCTCCTTATCTGGGTGCTGTAACAGAAAGAGTACTGGACCTGGAGTCAGTATACCTGAGCCTAATTATAGGTCTGTCATTAACTTACTCTGACTTTGAACATCTGCTCAGTAAGCAGCTGACCTAGATTAGATGGTCTCTAAAGTCCTTTCCAACAAGTACTATTCTGAAATTCTGTTTCTGCCTCAAGTCCTCTGATGCTAAATTGGCAGCTGCTTCTGCTACTTTGGAGCCTTGCCATTGCTAGCTTTAGCCTAAAACCCGTCATTGCCACCAAATGTTCATTTTCCTAATTCCTTCATTCCTATGAAGCTAAGTCTGTTGCAAACAAACAACATAAAAAAGCTTTTCTTAGTTTTGTTACATTTAGAGTCAATCTGGAGTAACTCGAACCCAGTCTCTGGGCCAGGGTCCAAGTTCTTGTGTAGAACCGATTTGAAGACCCTGGGAGGAGGTGTGTCACCACCTAGATAGTTTGAAGAGTCTTGTGCCCCCAGCAAGAGCTATGGAAAGCACAAGGGTTTATCTTACTTTTTCCTGGCAAATATTCAGATTCTATTACCTTTTCACAAAACTAAAAACTGTTGTGCAAATCACTGTCAGCATCCAGAAAAGACTGCTGTCAAACCACTAAAGTGGAAAGGCAGCATATTTGATGTGACTGACGCTAGCCCTTAATCGCACGTTCATAAGCTCCCATAGTACCTCACTTACACTGCCAGTAGTTTATAGTTAGGACAATTATATCGTAGAAACATGGTGTATACCCAGTATTACTGAAGCATTTTGAAAGGAGTTAAGGTAGTAGTCTTGAGATTTTGTCATGAAGTCTATTCATAAATCACCAAACCATGTGGCATTTGAAATTCTCATTCATCTCTTGATCTTTTCCACATTAGTCCATTTCTATGGGTGAATAAATGCAAATCTCAAGAAAATAAGTAGTTAGCACTAGGCTATAATACATATATTTTATTCATTCCCTACTGTTGACTATATGTTGCGTTTTCATCACTATGACCAATTTCAGAAAATAAAAAGAGCCACTTTTAATACCTAGAGAAATAAAGAACCTCTGTTACATTGAATGGAATATAAAAACTGAATCTCCATTAAAATATTAGTGACATAGTATGTTCCAAATATATTTAATAATAAGCTACACTGAATTGCATAAATGATTTAATCAATTCATTCTTTAAGGTTAACATTCTAAGACACCTCGGCTACTATTTTTTCAAAAGATGGAATGGAAACCAATGAAATAAATGAATATAGATTTTATTATTGCATTAGATACGGTAGTGGTGACTAAAAAACTTAAACTTTAAATATAAATTTGTTGACATTGTCTCATTCTAAATCATTCTTTTATAAGATTAAGTACTAGTGACTGAACATTTCATACCAATCTGACTCTACAACTTTTTTTTTTTAACTTCTGTACTATGTAGATATGGCATTCGCCCTGAAAATGTGATTATATATGGCCAAAGTATAGGGACAGTGCCATCTGTGGATCTTGCTGCTCGGTATGAGAGTGCTGCTGTTATTCTTCATTCTCCTTTGACCTCAGGAATGCGAGTTGCTTTTCCTGATACCAAGAAGACCTACTGTTTTGATGCATTCCCAAAGTAAGTATTAATATTCCAGTAGTTTAATTCAAAGAAACTTTAGAAGAAATTCTTTTCTGTCGCTCAAGGTATTCATGATACAGTTCTCTCAGCCTTGAACTCCTATTATTAATATTTTACATATAGAAATTGTGGAATAATCTGTGAAGAGGGTGGTGGCAGGACACCAGTCAGCAGGCTGAAATGTTTGCACAGTAGTAACCTAGGTGAGAAGTGCTGTGAGCCTTATTCCCCAGACAGTGGCACTAGTATTGGAGACAAGAATGAATTTGAGAAGTAAAATTGATAGGATAAATGTTAGACTGTATATAAACAAAAGAATTTGAATATAATTCCCAGATTTCTGAGTTGAGTTGCTAATGGATGATAGTGCCATCCAGTGAGATGCATAATACTGAAGGAGAGGAACAAGTAGAGGGAAAAGGAGATCCATGTGCATAAAAATAACTGAATGATGTCTAATTAGTGATATGTTTTACAAAGGAAATGAATTGTAAAAATGTTGTCTTAAATGAACCAGAATAATTATTGCCCCATAAGTCTGCAAACGTAAGTGTTAGATTTAAAAGGAGGACTACATTTCTTCATGTCTCTCAATATAGAATGATAGTTCCTGCTAGCTTCTCTTCATCATTACAAAAAAATTGATGGCCTGTTTTTCCCAATAAAGGGAAAAGGCAAGAAGTGAGAGCCTGGCAAATTTCAGTCTTTCTTTCTTTCTCAAATGGGCAGCAATACCAAAGTTTTTTGTGAACGATAGATGGGGCAAAGGCCAAAACATCACTCAGTTCTTTATAAGAACAGCAAGGGTCATTTCAAAACCATTTTTTCTTCATTAGCCTAAGGGGGGGTTACTTTGGTAGGGAAGTTTATGGGAGCGTATGATCCTATCACCAGAGCAAGCTATGGGGTTTTTTGGTTTTTACATTTGTCAGGGGTTTGTTTTGATTTTAGAAAAATGATAGATTGGAGGGTATGTGTGTTATACTGTGTAGCTGAATAGTTGGAATGATAGGGAGACATTTGGGGGAAACTGCTGCCAAGTTATATGTCTGTCTGACACCCTCTTTCATTTTAGCTACACCACAGAAGCACTAACAGTAAACTGTTTGAAAAATATCATACATTTCCTTTTTTGTTTAATTCCTCTATTATGGAATAGTTGGCAGCAAATAATATACCCAAGCATTTTTTCCTTACCAAATGCTGCCTTGAATTATTTCATTGATGATTTTCTTCTTTTTCAAGACTCTATCCTCGTTTTATGCTTATAATACCCAAATGCCTTGACCCCCCTCTCTCTCTCAAGAAATTTTTAAAGAATTGTTATTTGTAAGGTTTCTTTGTATTGTTTGTCTCTTCCAAGTTGCCCTTTTTTATTGTTTATTTTGATCCTTGTATTACATTTAAAGTATTCTCCTTTGATGTCTGATAATTCTTGATTGTTTGCTCATATGGAAAAGTAAGGAATTAAAGAGCTGACCTGAAGTTGCTGATTAAGACTTGTTGACTGAGTTTCACTATCCAGTGATCTGGTCTAGCCGATTAGTTGGGGATTCCCATGCTGCTCATCAGTATATATGTATCTTTCCTCTTAAGGCAAATATATAGTCTCCAAAGAAGACTCTTCCTACATCTATGCCTTAAGAATGAAGGCCTGGATGCCAGCATGTATATGTTTACTTGTTATTTGATATCTCTGCCTTAAACTGTGTCTGGTAATCCCCTAGTCCACTAGGTACAAGGCAGTTAGTTACCCAGCTGCAAAAGCAAGGGGAAAGAAGAGAACTGGGGGCAGGGGTGCTAACTACTTCTTAAAGAGACTTTGAACAAGTTCTGTAGATTTGAATCACCTGCCTTCATCCCCATGTCAGTTCCTTCTGGTGTATTCCCTGGTACAAATTGGGCTGGTTCTTCACTTTACCCTTCTGTCCTCTTAAAATTGTGTTTTCTCCTGTACTTTTAATCCATTTTCTCACATACTCATCTGCTTTCCTGTTCCAAAATGTTATGTTTTATTATATATCTTATTTTTGTGACTAAATACCCTAAAAAATATATTTTGCCATCATTTTAGTAAGAGATTAGGAGGGAGAAAAAAATATGAGTGCAGAGAGGTATTAAGTAAGCACATAGCTAAAATAGCCCTTGATTTCCTCCTCTCCTTGCAACCTAAGTTTCTATTCTAAATATCAACTTTGTAGAAAGGAGAGACTCCCCTGGCAGTCCACTGGTTAAGACTCTGCACTTCCCATTGCACTGGAACTAAGATCCCACATGCCATGGGACAGCCAAAAATAAAAAATATCTGTAGAAAAGTAAACTAAGGTGACTGTAATAATTGAGTGATTCTCTCAAACAGAAGTGCATGAAATTAACATCTTCAGATAATCTTAAAGTAGGGAGGAATGTAAAGATGACTTTTGAATCTTATTTGTAATCTAAAAGGTATCTATCCCGTCTGAACTGATTCACAGGTGGTTCTGATGTTTGAATTATCTAATATAACACAAGAAAATCTGTTTTATGTTTCCTTTTCATACTTGATTTGTTGACTTCTTCCCCCTTCTCTTTTCCTACAGCATTGACAAAATCTCTAAGATAACCTCTCCAGTATTAATAATTCATGGGACTGAAGATGAAGTCATAGACTTTTCACATGGTCTTGCATTGTTTGAGCGATGCCAAAGACCTGTCGAGCCTCTGTGGGTTGAAGGGGCAGGTCACAATGATGTGGAACTTTATGGACAATACCTTGAAAGATTGAAACAGTTTGTGTCACAGGAACTGGTAAATTTGTAAAATATTCTGTAAATTTGCATATTGGGTTTTCTTTTCTTGCTGAACTGCACTCTTTGGTAAATAACATAAAACCTGAAGGTTTTGTTTGCAAATCATGTCAGTTGCCTTCATAAATGTACAGGTAATGATTTGTTAACAGACTTAATGAAGGTTTTAACTACCAAGCTAGAAACTGGAAATAACAGTATCATGCAGTCAGGCTGTGTAATTTATATTTTTTCTGTGAATTTTTTTTTAAACATCAAGATGAGTACTGTATGAAATTTTAATTCTATAAAATCAAATGCTATAAAAGTATTGCCAAATGCTTTTGCATATCAGAAACAAATTTATAAATATTTTTAAAACATCTCAATGTATTAAATCTTATCCTGGTATACAAATGTAATATTCTTTGAATAAAAAGCCGTATATCTAAAACAGTTCAAGTACTCATAATAAACTATATGAAAACATGCAAGTTCATTAAAGATGACCTAAACCCTGTTGTACAGGGATAGAGATTTAAAAGGTTATTTTATTGTAAAATACATTGAATTTTCTGTATTCCTTGATTATCATACATTTTCTCCTAAAAAAAAAAAGATGTAAGTCTTAATTTTTATGCCATCTGTTAATTTACCAACTAGCTACCTTTAAATGAGAAGTCATGATAGAACTGAATTTGAACTAGTTTTGATTTTTAAGTTTGGTACTGTGAAGCAACTACTTAAATTTTTCAGTTTAGTTATTTAAAAGGCATTTAGAGCTTCAAGAATGATTTTGTACACAATGTTTTAAATTTTGACTAATCCCGTAGAAATGCAGTACTATCATTATTAGAAAATCTGAAAGTCCATTAGATGTTCCTTAAGACCACACACAGACTGGCTATTCAATCTCTTTTCACTCTAACTATTTTTAAGAATAAGACCTGTTTTGGATTACTTTCTGAGAATTTCGTGGATTTACTCCTGGGATACAGGAGATAAGAAAACATTTAATTCATAACTTTTATATTAACTAATGTCGTAAAAAAATAAAGCTTACACACAAAAACTAAGTTGCCTTTCCTTGAATGAATCCTGCTTGAATAAAACAATGAAAGAAAAATTAAAATTAATGGTATGTAGTCTAATTTGTAAATGAATGAATATACACACTGTGGATATATTTTAAGGCCTTACGTAGTTTTAATTGTTATGCTTGTTCTGTGGTTATGTCTAAGACTATAGTATATGATTCTCTTCAAAGTATATCAAGTATTGTGAATGCTTTGGTTCAGATGTGTCGAATTAATAGTAAAACAAAAATATGCCACTCAGCTGTGCTTGTTTTCCTTCTTCCATGCTCCTCACTTCCTACTTAAAATAAGGACTGGAAAAAAATACCATTCATCTTTATAGTATATAGGTCTATAGTCTTCTAAATTTTATTATTATTTCTTTCTTTTAAAGAGACTTTTTCCTTCTCATGGTTGTCTTGAAGCCTGTATAGTTCCTTATTTGTACAACATACCCCAGAGTTTGGCTAAGTGGGTTTTTTTTATATATATGTATTATCACCTGGGAAAATCAAAATATTGATCCTGCTACTTCAGTATTTACTCATTCATTCACCAGGTACTTACTGAATGTTTAAATCATTCAAAACCCTGCGCCAAATAAAGATAGACATCAACCTTGTCCTCAGAGACTTCACAGTATAACTGAGGAGACAGACACTTTATTGCATGAGTATTATTAGTTTGTATAAGACTGAAGGAGATTTATAGGATATTAAAATAGGCAAAAGGCATTCTTGAGAGGGAACATGGGGAGGGAGAAGTTGAGGAGTCCCACAAAGAAGTGGTATCTGAACTGAGTTTTGAAGGATAACTTAAGAAAAGACTAGACCTGGGTGGCCCAAAGAAACATTCCTGGCTGAGGGGAACAGTATGCAGAAGCCTAGACGAAGGATATGGTGTGTTTGAAATTAAGAAGACTGATCAGAGATCAAGGGGAAAGGATGTCATAAGGATGAGGCTGGCAAGCTAGTTAGGGGCACAATTCCACATCGTATGATTATTCTGGAAACAGAAAGCCACTGATAGAAATATGAAACTCTACTTGTCAAGAGCTTATGGAGGAAAAATACCTGGAGTTTGTAGCTTGCAAGAAATAATGTGTGAGCCAGTTGATCACAACCTTAAGTATGCTCATGGTAATGAAAAATTGATCGTCGAGAAATAATCTCATGTACAAAATGCTTGTTAAACCACATCTACAATACTAATTTCAGAATGCGGTGAAAGGATATTCACAAATTAGAGCAAATCCTGGGGTGTTTTACCAAGTTGGGAAGGGTCTCATAAATCAAAACCCAAAGAATAACTAAAAAATTACATGACTAAGGAATGATAGCTGTCTTCAAATATTTGATAGGCATGTACAATTTATCCTTTTTGACACCGTAAAACTAGGCGAAAGTTGCGAAACAGCAGATTAGAGCTCAGTGTAAGAAAGAATTTATGATTCTTTGTCCATTAAGGAAAGGGAACACCTCTGAAGGATAAGTGAGTATCTTAACCTTTGGCACAGAAGCTGAATGACATCTGACACAGGGCAACAGAAGAAATTTCAGATTTAAATGAGAAATTGAGCTAGATGGCCCATCTGTAAAGTGTCTTTAAGATGTTATATTTCATTTAGAGTTCTGCCTAATCAGAGCATCGCCTGCTCTGACATCTAAAAGGACAGTATGATGTAGAATTGGCAATCACATCTGTGCCCTCTTCTCAAATGATGTGAATAGATCCGTGACCTTGGAAAGTCACTGGACCATAGCTTACTACTAGAAATGAAAAGATGGCACAGATTGATCCCTTATATTCCCAATGAAATGTGAAAACCTCTTAGCCCCAAACATATGTAAATGACTCATCAATTTTTAACCTTTTGACAACAGGAGCACCAAATAACATATTTTGATATGTGGCTTTTGTGCATATATACATTGTACAGTTTGGATAGTAGTCTTGGGTTCTGGGAAAATGGTCAGCAGTGTACATAACTCCTACAGTATCTTACAAGTACAGAAAAAGAATCAAAAGTTGAATTGGTGTATCATCTTCACACTTCTCACCAGTCCTACATTCCACCTAAGAATATATTCCACAGTAGTTTTCTTGGTGATTTCTATAAATACATAGGTGGTGTTCGCTTTAAGAAAACTTGATAAATGAAAAAAAAAATTAAGCTGTAAACTGACAACGTTTGTCATGTAAATAGGATGTTCTTAGGTGCAAGTAGACATTATGGCAAAAACTTCAAGAATAGGTATTATGGGAAGCCAGATAAACTTAAATCTTGAAAACTTTTAAGCATCATAAAGCCTAATCCCTTCATTTTACAGGTGAGAAAGCCCAAACATGAGAAGTTACTTTGCAAGGTCTACAATGTAATTGTCAGGAGTTGTACTATCATTATCTTCTCTTCACCCAATTTATCTGCACTACTATGCCAATGGTCCTCTTGAACTGTAATACAATATAAACTTATTTGTTGTCCAGAGTTAATCATAAGCATTTTTAAAGAGGCTCCTACATTTCTCCTTCAGCTAATTAATTCATTGAATAGTAAGTTGGTAGGTTATACCTTGAACATTCCTCTAATGATTTCTGTCTTTAAAGTAAGTAAGACTATTCTACAAGGCTCAATAGCAGCTATTTCGTTGTGTTAAAACCTGGTGAAGATTTGACAATTTAACTGTAGTCACATGAACAAACAAATACTTCCTTCAGCAGTACATTTACTACAAATTATATAGCATGCCAAGAATAGGCAGTTAATGTTGAGGGGAAAAAAGCATCAAAGCAGTTACTGCTAATTGGTGACGGAACAGGCTTTAAATTTGTTGCTTCGGTTTAAAACAGGCAATATGTTCAATACCATGATAGCATATCACATTTTACCAATGTATATCCCAAATGTTCAGTAATCAAAAAAGGAACTATGCATATGACAGTTGAAATTGAGTTATAGTTTGCAGAATAGAGAGATCTCTACTACATCTATAAATGGTTATGCCTCTGACTGAATTAAATGAATGAGTAATGCAAAGGAAGGAAGCAAATACCTCTATCCTGGAAATGACCCACTTGACGTTAGTTGATGGGGGGACAGGGAGGAGCAGGAAATAACAAGAGTATAAGTATCAGTAAGCTAAAGTCTGTTAAACTGGTTCTTACATTAGAAGCCAGATGGTCCTGAAATTATTTTTCTCTGTCTTTATTTTCTCTTGTAGGCCACCATGTACTGAACTTACATAATACAATTATAATGCTTCTAGACAGAAATGTTAATAGTTAAACTTTTTTCCCCCAAGTTATAGCTTAACACATTATATTAATTGAAGTAATAAAGGTAGCAAATAGGTTTATGTGTATAGGGCATCTGAGTCAAAAAATTTAAATATACTGCTCTTTTCCAGGTTACCTGCAAAGTATCATGGATTTGAAACTATAAATCAAAACTTGTAACTTCTAAAGTTTGAGATTTTGATATTTTTTTCCTAGCTGGTTTGAGTCTGAAAATCTTGTGTTCCAGTTTTTCTAAGTTCACCAAGAGAAGATAGAATGGGCAAATGGGAGAGAGACATGAGAAAATATAATATATATATATATCCCTGAATACATGCAATGCTATCAAAAATGCTGTAGTAGCTCCTGTAATAACAACTGTAAAAAGAAAAATATAAATGGTTATACTCAATAAAATGTAAGTGCCTATGAAATAAACCAGAAGAGAATAAATAAAATGAAAAATTATGTTGCAGCAATAGGATTATGGGTATTTTCCTTTTCTTAGAAAGTTATCTTTTATGTTACTGTGCTATCTTTTATGATTTTTTTAATGGTTTTTATTTTCACTGGGAAAAACTGATTCTTTTTAAGAAATCCTAGGATTCCAGTATAGACCAATGAGAGTAACTCTCAAATGTTTTTAGCCTGGCTTTCAGAACGGCAAATATATTCCTCATGGTAATACCTTATGTTGACGGTTTTGTTTTGTTTTGTGGGGGTGGGGGGTAGTCAGGGAGTGTAACAAATTGCATAATATCTGAAACTTTCTACCAAGTCAAAGTATTTTAGTTATGTATTTATAGTTTATAAAGCAAACCCAACAATGCATTGTTACANTGTTGACGGTTTTGTTTTGTTTTGTGGGGGTGGGGGGTAGTCAGGGAGTGTAACAAATTGCATAATATCTGAAACTTTCTACCAAGTCAAAGTATTTTAGTTATGTATTTATAGTTTATAAAGCAAACCAAACAATGCATTGTTACACAGTTGACCCTTGAAATAACATGGGTTTGAATTGCACAGCTCCACTTAATGTGCAGATTTTTTTCAACTAATATGTTGAAAAGTTTTTGGAGCTTTGTGACAACATGAAAACACAAACCATATAACTTAGAAATAATGAAAAAAGTATGTCATAAAACATATAAATATGTAAATACTAGTCTTTTACTATCATAAAATATAAATCTATTATAAAAACTTAAAATTTATCAAAACTTAGACCATCCATGGTGCCATTCTCATTGAGAGAAATGTAAATATAAAATGTAGTAAACTCATAATACACACACTGCTGCTGCTGCTAAGTCNTAGTCTTTTACTATCATAAAATATAAATCTATTATAAAAACTTAAAATTTATCAAAACTTAGACCATCCATGGTGCCATTCTCATTGAGAGAAATGTAAATATAAAATGTAGTAAACTCATAATACACACACTGCTGCTGCTGCTAAGTCACTTCAGTCGTGTCTGACTCTGCAACCCCATAGACAGCAGCCCACCAGGCTCCTCTGTCCCTGGGATTCTCCAGGCAAGAATACCAGAGTGGGATGCCATTTCCTTCTCCAATGTATGCACTATTACTGTATTAATTTTGTAGCCACCTCCTGTTGATATTATGAGCTAGAGAGCATCTGCTTAAGTTGCTATGTCAGCAGTTCATATCTCCAGTAAATTACATAGAGCAGTAAAAATTGATCTCTTGTCATTCTCACATATTTTTATTGTTTGGTACAATGCTGTAAACCTTGACTAACACTCTGGGACATATATGAAGTGCACCCAAAAAGCAGAAAAATGTCATGACATTACAAGAAAAAATTGAGTTGCTTACTATGTACCATTAGCTACAGGTTGAGGTCTGCAGCTGTTTCAGCATAAGAACCGTCATAAAAGCAGAAAAGGAAATTCACAAAACATGCTGTGGCTACACCAGCAGGCGTGAACATCCTCTACTTTGTGCAAAATATCTTTTTATCTCATGTTGAAAAATACTGCCTTTATGTGCATGAAGGATTATTATAAGAAAGGCATACCTAGAGATTCCAATATGATTTGAGGAAAAAGCAAAGTTAATATATGACAAAGCAAAAACAAGTTGAAGAATCTAAAGCTGGAGAATTTAATGTCAGCAAAGGATGTTTTGATGATTTTAGAAAGATGGTTTGGCTTTAAAAATGCCAAGATAACAAGCAGCTCCTGCCAGCCAAAAGGCAGCACACAAGTTCCCAAATGCCATTAAGAACATCAGTGAAGAGAAAGAATATCTGCCTGAATAGGTCTTTCATGTAAACCAAAGTACCCCATTATGGAGGGAGGAAGAAATATGCCACACAGGACATTTATTAGTAAGAAATATGGTTTATGTTCCGAGATGCCCTTATCTCTAAAGCTGAACCCCAACCTTGAAGGGAAGAGATAGATACCATCTGCCAGTCTTTTGATTGTACTGTAAGAAACCCTGAACAATGAGAACCCTTTTTCAGGATTAGTTGTATTGATGCTTTGTCCCTGAAGTCAGGAAGTACCTCTCCAGTAAGGAGCTGCTTTTTGAAGTTCTGATATTGGACAATGCCCCTGGCCATCCAGAACCCAATAAATTCAATACTGCAAGGCATCAAAGTGGTTTACTTGTCCCCAAATACAACATCTCTAATACGGCCTCTAGATCAGAGGGTTATAAGGACTTTTAATGCTCATTTACATATGGTACTCTATGGAAAGGATTGTCAACACTATGGACAAAAAGTCCAAGAGACCATCATGGAAGTCTGGAAAGTTTATACCATAAAGATGCCATCACTACAGAAGAAGCCATGAGAGTCATCAAGCCCAAAACAAAGTCCTGCTGGAGAAAACTGTTCAGATGTTGTGCATGACTTCACAGAATTTATGACAGAACCAGTCAAGGAAATCATGAAAGACTGTGACCATTGCAAAAAAAGTGGGGGTGAAGATTCTTAAGATATGAATCTTGGAGAAATTCAAAAGCTAATGGACACCACACCTAGGGAATTAACAGAAGACACTTTGATGGGGCTGAGTGCTTCTGAATCAGTGCCAGACAATGAGGAAGAAGTAGAAGCGGTGCCAGAAAACAAATCGTCAAAAGAGTACTGATATTCATGACGGTTTTGACTTCTTTTACGACATGGACCTTCTATGATATGGGCACTGAAACTAAAGCAAATGGTGGAAGGATTGGTGCCATACAGCAGGGATCCCCAAACTTCAGAATCTAACTCCTGATGATCTGAGGTGGAGCTGATGTAACAGTAATTGAAATAAAGTGCATAATAAATGTAATGCACGTGAAGTGAAAGTAGCTCAGTCGTGTCGGACTCTTTGCAACCCCATGGACTATACAGTCCGTGAAATCCTCCAGGCCAAAATACTTAAGTGGGTAGCCTATCCCTTCTCCAGTGGATCTTCCTAACCTAGAAATTGGACCAGGTCTCCTGCATTGTAGGCAGATTCTTTACCAGCTGAGCTACCATCTCCAAACCATTCCCCCTTTAACCAGTCCGTGGAAAAATTGTCTTTCACGAAACCAGTACTGGTGCCAAAAGTGTTGGGGACTGCTGCTGCATAGAAACATTTATAAAGAAAGGAAAAGGCAGAAATCAGAAAGTACAATGTATTTTCATGAAGTTACACCAAATGTGCCTCCCTTTCCTGCCTCCCCTTCCACCTTCTCCACCTCTTCTGCCTCTGCCACCCTAGAGAAAACAACACCAACTTCTCTTCCTCCTCATCCTCAGCCTACCGGAAATGAAGACAATGAGGATGAAGACCTTTATGATGATTCACTTCCTCTTAATGAATAGTAAATAACCATGTCATACAGTTAATAAACTTATGTATGCATATGAGTATCTTCATGTGAAAGTCTAGTAACTGTAAGATAAGAACTGTGTGAGATATTTTTGTATCATTTTCATTGCCTAAGTATCCATCATGTAGAACACTGTGCAAGATTTGTACTGAAGTGAGTAGGTAGCTTATCCTCACATAGGCATAAGGTGAGTGACATTTAATATAAAATTATTAACATTAGTTTTCTTACTGTTTTATGACTTTGCTTTCAAAGAATTATGCTGCAGTACAGTAGTGTTCTTGTACTTCTCTCATAATTGGAGAAACTGCATATCAGCTTATTACAGGTAAGTGGAGTTTTGTTTTAAATAACTGTTTCTAATACTGTATTATGGATATGACTATAATACTATATGCCATAAAAATTGTATAATGTTTATTCATTAGTCTATAGGTTGGCCTCAGTTCAGTTCAGTTCAGTTCCGTCGCTCAGTCATGTCTGACTCTGCGACCCCATGAACCGCAGTGTGCCAGCCCTCCTTGTCCATTACCAACTCCTGGAGTCCATCCAAACCCATGTCCATCGAGTCAATGATGCCATCCAACCATCTCATCCTCTGTAGTTCCTTTCTCCTCCTGCCCTCAATCTTTCCCAGCATCAGGGTCTGTTCTAATGAGTCAGATCCAAAGTATTGGAGTTTCAGCTTCAACGTGAGTCCTTCCAATGGACACCCAGGACTGATCTCCTTTAGGATGGACTGGCTGGATCTTGCAGTCCAAGGGACTCTCAAGAGTCTTCTCCAGCACCACAGTTCAAAAGCATCAATTCTTTGGTGNTGCCAATCTCACGAACATTAAAAAGCATGTCATTGTCTAAATTTGTAATTCCTTAATTATTCATGAAGTTGGACTTGTTTTACATGCTTACTGGTTATATGCGGTATTTCTTTTATGAATTTTCAGTTCATATTCTTTTCCTATTTTTTTTTTAACTGCTTTGTGTGTATTAGTCTTGGTGATTTTTTAGGAACTCTATATATTAAGGCTATAACTGCTAGAGGATGTAGTTTTTCTTAATCTTTTAACTTTTTGTAATTAAAAAAGATTAAATGTCTATGCAGTCAGGTAGTTTTCTTTTCCTTTAGTTTGTTTTTGCCATTATTCGTAGAAGGTGCCCCTACTCTGCAGAGAAGGCAATGGCACCCCACTCCAGTACTTATGCCTGGAAAACCCCCTGGACGGAGGAGCTGCAGTCCATGGGGTCGCTACGAGTCGGACACGACTGAGCGACTTCACATTCACTTTTCACTTTCATGCATTGGAGAAGGAAATGGCACCCCACTCCAGTGTTCTTGCCTGGAGAATCCCAGGGATGGGGGAGCCTGGTAGGCTGCAGTCCATGGGCTCATGAAGAGTCGGACACAAATGAGCGACTTCACTTTCACTGTTCACTTTCATGCATTGGAGAATGAAATGGCAACCCACTCCAGTGTTCTTGCCTGGAGAATCCCAGGGACGGCGGAGCCTGGTGGGCTGCCGTCTATGGGGTCACACAGAGTCGGACACGACTGAAGCGACTTAGCAGCAGCAGCANGGAGAATGAAATGGCAACCCACTCCAGTGTTCTTGCCTGGAGAATCCCAGGGACGGCGGAGCCTGGTGGGCTGCCGTCTATGGGGTCACACAGAGTCGGACACGACTGAAGCGACTTAGCAGCAGCAGCCCCTCCTCTGAGAACAGGTGCGTCTTCACTAGTTAGCTTACATCTCTTCACATGCTGCCGTTCTGGCCCTTATTCTAAACCCCAGGAGAATGACACCATGCAGTGAACTGGGAAGGAGCAGAGACGGCCCAATGCCCCTCTAGTCCAATCTACCCGATCTGCCTCCCATCTAGCCCCTAATTCATTCCCAGAGCTGTGCCACTGAGGAGCAGACCCATGATTTCACTGAGAGTGATGAGGATCAGGTAGCCCAGTAGGCTCTAATAGCCCCAAACGGAGCAGAAGCCATAGTCAGGCTCAGCTCCGACTCCTGCCAATAAGGGTCATGCTGGCAGTGGACTCAGTCGTTCACACAGAGCAGGGGGAGAGCACAACTGCAAAATCCTAAAAAGCTTGGCAGTAATGTGTCCCCACCGTTCCTACCCTTTGCCTGGATAATTTCTGTGCATCTTTCTCAATTTGAGTATCACTTCCTCAGAGAAGCCGTCTTGCCATCCCCAACACCAACGGGTCACACACTTGGTATCCTGTAGTTTTCACACAAAGCACTTTCCATATTTTGTGATTATGTAATTTTCTGTGTGCTCAGATACTTAATGTCTTTCCCTTACCATTAGACTAAAACTCCCTCAGAACTAGGAAAAAAAAGGAAAAAAAGTACATAACACCATTACCCCCAGTGCCGGGCCCAGGAGATGCTCTATGGGCGGCTGGGCACCTTCCCTGCAGTAGCTGATGGCTCCTATGGGGTCAGCTGCCCTGTCCTGGTAGATGAGTTGATTTCAGTACATTCCGGCCCTGTTCCCTGGAGTGCTGAGCATCCTCCCTCCTCCTGGATCCTTGGAGAGCACCACTATGGCGTCATCGTATCTGTGTAGATGCTGCCTGGGCGCCCACGCGCAGGCATGGTCTAGACAACAGTTTGCCGGGAGCAGCTGCAGCACAGACAGTGGGTGGGCTCCGCCTGCCCCACCCCCCCCGCCCCCCANACTCCGGGAGATGGTGATGGACAGGGAGGCCTGGCATGCTGCGATTCATGGGATCACAAAGAGTCAGACATGACTGAGCAACTGAACTGACCTGAACTGAGGTTGGTCATAACTTTCCTTGCAAGGAGTAAGCGTCTTAATTTCATTGCTACAGTTACCATCTGCAGTGATTTTTGATAGGTTGGTCTACCTTGAAGCAATTGTACCAATTACACTAGACCAGTATAAAACAATCACATTGCTGTTTCTTTGTTATCAGTGTATGAATCATACCTGTAAATAAATATGAATTTCTTTTTCACATTATCTTTTCATTTTTGATACCTAGTGTTAGTAGTACATATACCATCTACCAAGTTTTATATTGTGTAAGACAATACTGGTGTAGGTATTAACAGAAAGATGATTCATTTTGTAAACTGACAGTACAAACTTATGGGGTCAATAAAAACAGTACTGTGAATGTATTTTCTCTTATGATTTTCTTAATAATCCAGAAGTAAACTCTCTTGTTGTAAGTGATACACTGCTTTCCTCTAGGTTTTTTCAAGATTTTCCCCTTGTCTTTGCCTTTCAGGGTTTTGTACTATGATATGTCTGTTTGTGATCTCTTTGCATTTATACTTGGAGCTAGTTGAATTTCCTGGATGTGGAGATTATGGTTTTCAGTAAACGTGGGAAATTTTTGCCATTTTTCAAGCTGTTTTTTTCCTTCTCTCCTCTCTTGGTACTCTTAGTTCAAGGGCTGCAAAGATTACAGAATTAGTCATCTGCTGTTATGTTAATGCGCCCCAGGCTGCTTTACTTTTTAGATTCTGTGTTTGCTTTCCAATTTCCTCTGTTGTCCTTTCACATTCTTAACTGTCACTGCATGCTACTGTGAGTTTGTTTTTTCTTCTCTAACTTGCTCTTTCTGGTGTTTCTATTCAGATGATCTAGAAAAACAAATAACTGAACTTATTAAATTATGTCTAAATTAAGAGCAGCATGGTTCTGCTTAAGACCTTGAAAGACTGTGCTATATGGGCTACAGCCAGACAGTCAAGACTGAGTCCTTCCCCACTCTGAGGTAAGAATTAGTTGTTGGCTGCCTTGGGGATAGGGTTCTGCCCAGAAGATCTAGATTTCTAGGGCTTATGGCGAAACTTGCTCTCCGGTGAATGTTACTGCTGTTGCCTTCTATGTTTCTAAGTCATGAATTTTCAAGAAACAGAGCGACATACTGTTAGGGGAAACACACTGACTGAAACCGCCCCCCCTGGCCAGGCACCATACTAACCATTTGCATGAGTTGTTTTATGACAGGATTTCCTGGTAAGAAACACGGAACTAATAAGCCACCACCAACCGAAAGAGTTCAGGAAAGGTCAAAAGGAGACACCACATCTCTGACCACCTCCCAGAATCCTTCTCTCTGGCATCCATCTTGGCTGAATAAGGCGTGCACCACCAGGAAGGANGAACTAATAAGCCACCACCAACCGAAAGAGTTCAGGAAAGGTCAAAAGGAGACACCACATCTCTGACCACCTCCCAGAATCCTTCTCTCTGGCATCCATCTTGGCTGAATAAGGCGTGCACCACCAGGAAGGACTCTGAATCAGAATGATTGGCTAAAGACAACCCCAAAACTAATCCCATCACCATAAAACCGGAGACTGTGAGCCACATGGCAGAGCTGTCCTCCTGGGCTCCCTTACCCTCCTGCTCTCCCCCCGGGTGCCCTTCCCAATAAAATCTCTTGCTCTGTCAGCACATGTGTCTCCTCAGACAATTCATTTCCTAGTTAGATAAGAGCCCAGTTTTGGGCCCTGGAAGAGGTCCCCCTTCTTGCAGCAATACCATTTCCAACATTTGCCAATGTTGAAACAGTAGTTTCAAATTAACTTATTACCAATCTGAGAATCTGAAGAGACCATAAGAAGCAGTAGCATGCATCAACCAGCCTTGAGCTTAGCACTTTTTAATAGCCATCACTGACTAGGATGATGGATTTGAAAGTATTCTCTTTAGAATCATGAAGACAACAAGTTAAGCTATTGCAAACATCAGGGAATATGGAATAGAACTTTCTTTCCAAACAAAGCTACATAATCAGGAGCAAGGCAGGGTAAGTATAAGTAGAGTCCAAACATCCTGTCAATTAAGAAATAATTTATGGACTTCCCTGGTGGTTCAATGGTTAAAGAATCTGCCTACCAATTCAGGGAACACAGGTTTGCTCTCTGGTCTGGGAAGATTCAACATGTCGTGGAGCAGAGCATCACAACTACTGAACCTGTGTCCCCTAGAACTTGTGTTCTGCAATGAGAGAAGCTAGTGTAATGAGAAGCCTGCTTGCCGCAACCAGAGAAAGCCCATTAAATAACTATTTTGCAATTCATGAGATAGCTGAAGAACAAAACTGAAAAAAAAATGTCAACTACAAAAAGATGCACAACATGAGAGTTGCAAGTTGAGCTTTATTTGGGGCAAAATGAGGATTGCAGCCCAGGATACAGGACTTAAGATAGCTCTGAAAAACTACTCCAAAGTTAGAGGTAGCAGGAAAGATCGATGTATATGATTTTGGTGAAGTGGGAGTTCACACAATCAGGTGCTTACCTTACAAAAGATTTTCTGCTAGTCACAAGGAGCTGATGTCACCATGAAAGGATTTAGTGCTTTTCTAGATGAGGAGATGCAAGGATTGGAATCATGAAATCAGTTCCTGAAAACATCTAACTATCCAAAGACCTGGTACACAGATTTTCCTAGAGCACAGAATGTCTCATTCTCAGTACCCTAAACTTCCTCTGTGAAGTTGCTCAGTCGTGTCTGACTCTTTGCGACCCCATGAAGCCTACCAGGCTTCTCCGTCCATGGGATTTTCCAGGCAAGAGTACTGGAGTGGGTTGCCATTTCCTTCTCCAGGTGCTCTTCATGACCCAGGGATCAAACCCTGGTTTCCCTCATTGCAGGCAGACGCTTTACCCTCTGAGCCACTAGGGAAGCCCTGTAGGGCATGTCTAAGGTCAACAGCCGGAGAAGGCAATGACACCCCACTCCAGTACTCTTGCCTGGAAAATCCCATGGATCAAGGAGCCTGGTAGGCTGCAGTCCATGGGGTCACTAAGAGTCGGATACGACTGAGTGACTTCACTTTCACTTTCCACTTTCATGCATTGGAGAAGGAAGTGGCAACCCACTCCAGTGTTCTTGCCTGGAGAATCCCAGGAACGGGAGAGCCTGGTGGGCTACCATCTATGGAATCGCACAGAGTCAGACACGACTGAAATGACTTAGCAGCAGCAGCAGCAGCAAGGTCAACAGCTGCAGCAGCACAGGATTCCATCTCCACAGAGAATTCCATCTCCACGTGGAATTNACGGGAGAGCCTGGTGGGCTACCATCTATGGAATCGCACAGAGTCAGACACGACTGAAATGACTTAGCAGCAGCAGCAGCAGCAAGGTCAACAGCTGCAGCAGCACAGGATTCCATCTCCACAGAGAATTCCATCTCCACGTGGAATTCTACCTCCACGGATGGCAAATGCCCTTGGCGAGCACCAATTTTTAGTTGACAGAAAGAAAAAGACTGGGTTAATAGTTAATTTGAATATGAGTAATAGACATTACTTTGCCGACTAAGGTCCGTCTAGTCAAGGCTATGGTATTTCCTGTGGTCATGTATGGATGTGAGAGTTGGACTGTGAAGAAGGCTGAGCACCGAAGAATTGATGCTTTTGAACTGTGGTGTTGGAGAAGACTCTTGAAAATCCCTTGGACTGCAAAGAGATCCAACCAGTCCATCCTAAAGGAAATCAGTTCTGGGTGTTCATTGGAAGGATTGGTGTTGAAGTTGAAACTCCAATACTTTGGCCACGTGATGGGAAGAGCTGACTTGTTTGAAAAGACCCTGATGTTGGGAAACATTGCAGGCAGGAGCAGAAAGGGTCAACAGAGGATGAGATGGTTAGATGGCGTAACCGATTCAATGGACATGAGTTTGAGTAAACTTGGGAGTTGGTGATGGACAGGGAGGCCTGGTGTGCTGCGGTTCATGGGGTCACAAAGGGTCAGACATGACTGAGCAACTGAACTGAATTGACAGTTACTTTTCTGCTATTTTAAACTTTAATAAAGTATTTAAAAACTTATGCTGATGAAATATTGTAAGTTTCTAATTTTGTCTCAAAGCATTATTTAATTTTATCAAAAATATTTATTTTTTCCTCTAGGTTTATTATCATAAACCTGGAGCAGACGTACAATATTTGAATAACATTTTGTATTTTAATTTCAGATGGAAGAATTCCTTTCAATATTTCTTATTAGGCATGTCTAGTGTTGATGACATTTTACAGGAGACTGGGATCAAGACCATCCCCAAGAAAAAGAAATGCAAAAAAAGAAAATGGCTCTCTGAGGACANTATTTTAATTTCAGATGGAAGAATTCCTTTCAATATTTCTTATTAGGCATGTCTAGTGTTGATGACATTTTACAGGAGACTGGGATCAAGACCATCCCCAAGAAAAAGAAATGCAAAAAAAGAAAATGGCTCTCTGAGGACACCTTACAAATAGCTGTGAAAAGAAGAGAAGCCAAAAGCAAAGGAGAAAAGGAAAGATATACCCATTTGAATAGAGAGTTCCAAAGAATATCAATGAGAAATAAGAAAGTCTTCCTCAAGGATCGGTTAAAAGAAATGGAGGAAAACAATACAATGGAAAAGATGAGATCTTTCTGATCTTTCAGTCGACTGAGCGACTGAACTGAACTGAACTGAAGTATTGATTAGTGCTTTAGTTTTGATTTGCCTGGTAAAGTATTTATTTGTCCTTCATATCTAAAAGAAAACTTTGCTAGATAGAATATTCTTGACTGACAGGTTTTATCTTTCAGCATGTAAGAATGCCATTTCACTATCTTGGCCTTTAGAAATTCTGCTGAGATTTCAACCCACAGCATAACCTCCTCTGTAGGTTAATGTCCATTTTCCTCTCAGTTCAGTCACTGTTATGTCCAATTCTGCGATCCCATGGACTCTAGCATGCCAGGCTTCACTGTCCATCACCAACTCTCGGAGCTTGCTCTAATTCATGTCCACTGTGTCAGCAAAGCCTTCCAACCATCACATCCTCTCTCATCCCCTTCTCCTGCCTTCAATTTTTCCCAGCATCCGGGTCACTTTCAATGAATCAGTTTTTTTTTTTTTTTTTTTTTTTCCTCATCAGGTGGCCAAGAACTGGTGTTTCAGCATTACTCACTCTAATGAATATCTAGAACTGATTTCCTTTAGGATTGACTGGTTTGATCTTCTTGCAGTCCAAGGGACTCTCAAAAATCTCCAACACCACAGTACAAAAGCATCAATTCTTCAGCACTCAACACTCTTTATGGTCCAGCTGTCACATCCATACATGACTACTGAAAAAAACAATAGCTTTCACTATACAGACCTTTGCTGGCAAAGTAATGTCTGCTTTAATATTCTCTCGAGGTTGGTTGTACCCTGATAGCTCAATTGCTAAAGAATCTGCTTGCAGTGCAGGAAACTCTGGTTCCATTCCTGGGTCAGGAAGATCCACTGGAGAATGGAATGACTACCCACTCCAGTGTTCTGGCCTGGAGAATTACATGACTGTACAGTTCATGGAGTCACAAAGAGTCAGATATGACTGAGATATGACTGAGCATATACTTGCATTGGGTTGGTCATAAGTTTTCTTCCAAGGAACAAGTGTCTTTTAATTTTATGGCTGCAGTCACCATCTGCAGTGATTTTGGAGCCCAAGAAAATAGTCTGTCACCGTTTCCATTGTTTCCCTATCTATTTGCTATGAAGTAATGGGACCATAGGCCATGATCTTATTTTTTTGAATGTTGAGATTTTTCTCTCCAGTTGCCTTAAAAGTCTTCCTTTGTCACTGAATTAATATGTCTTAGCATTTTAAGGTGTCACAGAGAAGATCGTTTTGCACTGAAACAATTAAATGTTCTCTTAGATTCAGGGACTTGCATGTCAAATTCTGTCCCCAGATTTGTGATATTCTCAGTTTTTTCATCTTTCTGTCTTTCTTTTTTAAAATAAACTCTCTGCTCTCTTCTCCCACCCCTCTCTTTCTGCAATACACGTTATCTTAATGGTACTCTTCCTAAAAGAGTTTAATAAGTCTCATATGATTTCCTTATTTTTTATATGTCATTTATCTCTCCTCTTCTACCTCATCTTTACTAGATTTTTATCCTTCAGCTCTCTAATTTACTCTTCTGTATGTTCTACTATGTTTCCAGTGTTTTCTAATGTATTATTTCTCTTGTTAACGTCAAGAATTTGTTGTGAATTTGTTGTTCACCTCCAGAATTATTTACTTTATTTTCGAAGATTTAGTCTCTCTGGTAAAGTATTTATTCTGTTCATGAATTTTGTTTTTGAGATCATTGAATTCATTTTCTCGGTTTTCTTAGAGCTCACTGAGTTTCTCCCAGAGACTTATTTTGAATTTTCTATCAGTTAAATTGTAATATTCCATGGTTTTAAATTTAGTTTTGGAGCTCTGTCATTTTCTTTTTTGTGGTACCATGTTACTCTGATTCTTTCTGGTGGTTGATGTGTTGTTCCTCTGCTGGCATGTTTATAATGAACACATTTCTTTTGATTCTAAAGATGCAACATATTAGAAATTAGAGGATGTTCTTTCTCTTTACTGCAGGTTGTGAAATAGCACAATATTTAGTTTCTAGCATAGGCTACCTCTGACTTAATATTTGATAGTTCTTACATTCCATCCTTCACTGCCTGTCAGAGGTGCTATGTCATGCCGTAGTTATCACTATTTGTGCTCAGAAGTCACTGGTGCCTTGCTGCTGCCACCATCCAAGGCACTAGAATTGTGTGGTTTTCCTCATCAGTCCATGATCCCCTGAGTTACAAGATCCAGTTCTCGGGGTGGGGGTATGGAGAGGGTAAAGAAAAACTGTGGTTGCAAGGTAGACTCTGCTGTTTCTAGTGCTGTAAGGTTTCAGGCTTTGCTGACGGGGTGAAGGGATGGAAAACTGGAATGTGGGTGCCTCAGTGGTTGATGAAAAGGGTCCCAAGCTCCACTGCAGCTCCTTCTGCCCATTTGCTTGTGGTGGTGGGTGCCACCATTGCTAGGAGGCCAGAATTGGCTGCACTTCCTCCACTACTAACTCCCTGTTATCTGGGGTTGTGGTTTCAGTTGCTGCTACAGCAAGAGGAAGAGGAGCAGAGGCACCACCTCAGCTATTTCTTTGCTTCTACTTTCTCAGTGTGTTCCAGGCCATCCACACTTACAGACAGTGAAGTGTGGAATTCTCCAAGTCTTTATGTGGTCCAGATGTGCCTTTCTTTCATGGTGCATGTTTTGCTGGTTGTAGACTGAAAGGGAGAGACAAAAGGAGCACCTTAATATACCATGATGCTGACCTCATCTGCCCTAACTCATTTTAGTTCATAAAATTGATTCTAAAAATATCTAAAGGCAGCATAATGAAAATTAATAACTACTTAATTATAAATACTGATGCAAATGCTAAACAAAATATAAATCAAACAAAATAATGTATGAGATCATGAAGTAGGTTTATGTTAATATTACCAACTAGGATTATCACTGAAAAATGTTTTTTTATTTCTTGGTATTTTAGCTTTCATGATGCATCTTATTTGCAAACTTCCAAAGAATTAAAGTTTCATGCTTAAAGATATCAACCCTATGTATCAAGATTTAGAAAGCTGCTTTTATAATATGTAATCTATAAATGGAAATGTAATCTTTTAATTAGAAATGGGCTCAAAGGTTAAAGCGTCTGCATCCAATGCAGGAGACCAGGGTTCTATCCCTGGGTCAGGAAGATCCCCTGGAGAAGTAAATGGAAACCCACTCCAGTATTTATGCCTGGAGAACCCCATGGATGGAGGAGCCAGGTAGGCTAGAGTCTGCAGGGTCACAAAAAGTTGGACACGACTGAATGACTTCGAGGGGGGTTCAGGATTGGGAGCTCGTATACATGCATGGCTGATTCATGTCAATATATGGTAAAACCAATACAGTATTGTAAAGTAAAATAAAATAAAATTTTAAAAAAGAATCTCATAGAAGTATCCGTTTTAATTGTGAAAAAATTAAAATACTAACATTGATAACATTAAATTATTAGGAATAATCCCCTACATCATTTCAATTAAAATCTAATGCTACCATCATTTCAATTAAAAATCTTATTTTATCATCAATCCAGTTATAAAGAGAATGAGAAAAAAGAAAAGTTTTGAGAGCCATCAAGGAAGCAATTAGATATGAATTTGTATACCAAATACCAAGAAAGACAATATATTATTATTATTAAAATAATTTAGCTAGCATTCTTAATGACAATTTAATAAGCTCAGATCAATTGTTTTTCTAAACCTTAAGAATGACTGGTGCACGGGGATGATCCAGAGAGACGTTGTGGGATGGGAGGTGGGAGAGGGATTCAGGATTGGGAGCTAGTGTACACCTGTGGTGGATTCATGTCGATGTATGGCAAAGCCAATAGAGTATTGTAAAGTAAAATAAAGTAAATAAAAAATTAATAAAAGTAATGGGGAAAAAATAAAGTAAATACATCAGATTGCAAAAAAAATAATAATAAAAATAATGCTTCATTATCTGTTTAAAAAAAAAATGACTGAATAGTGAAATTTTTGAAATACTCTTGAGAAGAAGGTGGAAGTACAAATATGTGCACAACTTTTATAGACAACAACAAATGATAAACAGTAAAGAAGGTTTAAATAAATGAAAACATGTGTGTGTTAGTGTGTGTGTGTGTGTCTGATTCTTTGAGACCGCCTAGACTGTAGGCCACCAGGCTCCTCTGTCCATAGAATTCTCCAGGCAAGAGTGGATTGCCATTTCCTTCTCCAGGGAATCTTCCCAATGCAGGGATTGAACCCAAGTCTCCCTCATTACAGGCAGACTCTTCACCAACTTAGCCACCAAGGAAGTACTAATAGATGGAAAAGCTTAATGTATTGAATATTATCAATAAATTGATATGTAGATTATAAGAAATTCCAATGAAATTATAATAGGCATTCTAAAGAATTTGAAAATCTTATCATCAAATACATATAAAGAAAAACAAAATCCAAAAATAAGAAAATAATATATTTTTAAAAGAACATTACCTAAGATGAACCAGGGAAATTTACCCTAGCAAATATCAAAGTAATATCACTCCAGGGGGTTCTTGTTAAATAACCAATGGAACAGCATTATAAATATGGCAACACAGATCAGTAAGAAACCTATTAGTTCAGTTCAGTCACTCAATTGTGTACAACACTTTGCAATCCCATAGACTGCAGCATGTTAGGCTTCCCTGTCCATCACCAACTCCCAGAGCTTACTCAAACTCATGTCCATAGACTCGGTGATGGCATCCAACCACCTCATACTCTGTCATCCCCATCTCAGGCATTCAATCTTTTGCAGCATCAGGACCTTTTCTAATGAATCAGCTCTTTGCATAAGGTGGCTAAAATGTTGGAGTTTCAGCTTCAGCATTAGTCCTTCCTATGAATATTCAGGACTGATTTCCTTTAGGATCGACTGGTTTGATCTCCTTTCAGTCCAAGGGACTCTCAAGAGTCTTCTCCAATACCACAGTTAAAAAGCATCAATTCTTCACTGCTCAGCTTTCTTTATGGTCCAACTCTCACATCCATATATGACTACTGGAAAAATAAAACTGTAGACTCTTCAATAAAATATTCTGAGACAACAGTATATCCACACATATGAAAAATTATATGAAATTACTCTCACATTTAATTCTTGGTAAATTAAATGCATCACATAAAATATAATATGTTAAAAATCTTTTAAAATCTATATCATTGTTCTAAACAGAAACATATTTTAAAAAACATAATAATAAAGGGAAAATATCTTAAAGTATCAGTATTTAAAAGTTATGGCAACCAAAACATGGGAAAATAACCATTTTTCCCCTCACAGACAATATAAAGAGTAGCTAAGAGATATGTGATAAAATACTCAATCTTATCAGTCATCAGGGAAATGCAAATCAAAACCATAATTTGATATTATCTCACTCCTCTTAGAATGGCCGTCATAAAAAAGACCAAGTTATGATAAATGTTGAAGAGGATGTAAAGAAAAAAGGAAAATGCAGTGCTAGTGGGAATGTAAATTGATTTTCCCACTATGGAAAAGAGTATGGAGGATTCTCAAAGCATAAATAGAACTATCATATGACCTATCATATTCCTCTTCTGGGTGTTTTTCTGATGAAAATGAGAACATTTAAAAAGATGTTTGTGCCCCAATGTTGAGTGTAGAATTATTTATAATAGCCAAGATATGGTGGTAATCTGTGTCTATATCAGGCGAACAGATAAAGAAGGTGTGGTATATACAAATATTGTTGATTTTTGAATGGGGCTGTGGTTAGGGGTGCCAAACTCTGAGCAGTCAAAAACTCCATATAACTAACAATCTTCCCTACTTATTCACCATCTCATCATGTCCACAGTTCCACATCCAAATATTAAACTAACCATAGATTGTGTGGTACTGTAGTATTTATTACTAAAAAAAAAAAAAAAGAAAGAAAGAAAGAAAGAAAAACTGTAAGCGGATTCATACAATTCAAACCCATGTTGTTTGTGTCAACTGTGCAATAGAATATTAATCAGCAAAGCCAATAGAGTATTGTAAAGTAAATTTTTAAAAATAAATAAATTAAAAAAAAAAAGTAATGGAATCTTCCCATTTGTGACAAGGATAGAACTAGAATTAGGACAAGTGACATAGACCAGGACAGGAAAAGACAAACATTGTATGTTTTCACTTATATATGGAATTTAAAACAAACAAAAGACACATATAAATATAAAAAAAAAGCAGAAAGAAAAACACCAATACAAAGAACAAAGTAGTAGTTGCCAAAAGGGATGTGGTAGTCAAAATAGGTGAAGAAGATTAGAGGTATAAAATCAACCTATAAAATAAATGTCACAGGGATATAGTATGCAGCATGAAAATGGAATCAATACCTTGGACTGCAAGGAGATCCAACCATTCCATTCTAAAGGAGATCAGACCAGAGTGTTCTTTGGAAGGAATGATGGTAAAGCTGAAACTCCAGTACTTTGGCCACCTCATGTGAAGAGTTGACTCATTGGAAAAGACTCTGATGCTGGAAGGGATTGGGAGCAGGAGGAAAAGGTGATGACAGAAGATGAGGTGGCTGGATGGTATCACCAACTTGATGGACATGGGTTTGGGTGAACTCCAGGAGATGGTGATGGACAGGGAGGCCTGGTATGCTGCAATTCATGGGGTTGCAAAGAGTCAGACACGACCGAGCTACTGACCTGAACTGAACTGAATACTGTAAGATATTAACATGATGTGTAATATATAAAAAATATTTAATTACTATGTTTTATACCTATAAATAACATACTGTTCTAGTCAAATATACTTCAAAATATTAAATTTAAAAAATCATGGCACAGCAAAAAACAAATGGGATCATAATTTGTAAGAGATACTTTTTACTCAATTTGATTAGTGGAGAAGAGGGAGAATATATTATATTCATTTTTACTTAGATACATGTGAGGAAAATAAAGAAATATAAAATGTTTATTTTTTTTCCCTATTAGTCTTATGTTTTACACAGAAAAACTCTATAGAAAGTATTTGGCAAAGTATATAAATATGAGTTTCAAATATAGTACCCATAAAAAATAAAAATTTTCATTTTTTGCCCAGGTGCTCTTACCTGCTATTCTGGTAGATGCTAATAAGATGATGAACAATTTATTTCAATGAACTAAGGAGAGAAGCTTTTGCGAGACCTTGAGATCTGACCTGTGTTTTCCTTGTACATGTATAAATTAGTTTAAATGATTATTTTACGATAGGCATTGAGGATCAAGACATTTAACTGAAGTCCAAGTATTTAATTTGGCTTTTCTAACAATGTAACTTCATAAATTTGAGTGTAAATATATAATTAATATTCTATTTGATCTTCTTGCATATTGTCTGTGCTTGTAGATAAAGAGACATCAAGTTTGCTGCATGCCCTGTTTTCTTTTGGTTATGCAGCATTTAGCTGAGTGATTAAAGCTACTTTTATTTCTACATGTCTAGTTCAAATAATACTCTGAAGCTATGTTAGAATAAGTTTAGTACAATAAAGTTGTATCTTCAGTTTCTCTTGACTTAAGCGGATTACGTTTTCATCAAATACGACAGGTTTCTAATAATGACAAATTCAACATTGACTAATCAGAAATTTTTGGTCACTGTTCTATTGATTATATCATATGTGTGCATACTAAATCACTACACTCTTGTCCTACTATTTGCAGCCATATGAACTGTAGCCTGCGAGGCTCCTCTGTCCATGGGACACTGTAAGCAATAATACCAGAATGTGCTACCACACGTTCCTCCAGGGGACATCCTGACTCAGGGATTGAACCACATTTCTTGTGTCTCCTGCATTGGCAAGCAGTTTATTTTCCATTAGTGCCACCTGGGAAGCCTTTGCTTATATATATTTTCTCATTTTCTTTTACTACTGAAATATATGAAGTATTATATAATAAATATTTGTGTCCCTACTAAATTCATATATTGAAGCTCTCATCCCCAATGTGACTGTATTTAGATATAGGGTCTAGGAGAAGGTGATAGACATTAAATTAAGTTATAAGGGTGCGGTTTTATCCAATAAATTGGGAAAGGAACACAAGAGTTGTATCTGCACTATGTAAGGACATAGTGAGTAGGAATCACCTGAAAGCCAGGAAGAGAATCTCAGCAGGAACAGAATTATCTGGTACCTTGATCTTTGAATTCACAACTTCCAGGACTGTTGAAAATAGCTTCCTGTTGTTTAAAATACCCAGTCCATTTTTTTTTTTTTTNGGATGGCATCACTGACTTGATGGACGTGAGTCTGAGTGAACTCTGGGAGTTGGTGATGGACAGGGAGGCTGGCATACTGCGACTCATGGGGTCGAAAAGAGTCGGAAACGACTGAGCGACTGAACTGGACTGAACTGAATAGTGTAGAGGGCTTCCCAGGTGGCGCTAGTGAAAGGTTCAACCCTTGGGTCAGGATGATCCCCTGGAGGCAGGCAAGGCAACCCACTCCAGTACTGTTGCCTGGAGAATTCCATGGGCAGAGGAACCTGGCAGGCTGCCGTGACTTAGCACGGCAAAATACATTGCTTCTTTAGTGTTCATTAAGCCCTTGTTTTGGTCACATTTTGTCTCTGTATTTTTATGTTTCAGAACCTAAGAGAAATAAGTAAAAATAATGATTTTAAAAATGTAAAAGGACTTGTAAGGAAGGCATAACAATAGCTGCTGCACCCTTGTTTCACATCCTTTCCAGTGTGTTCCAGAAGTCATCTAAGTTCCTAAGAACACTTGAAGTGAGATAGAATACATATTGAACACCGTCCGTTTTATTCCTAACAGTTCTAGGTAGTTCTCTAAACAGAGTGTTATGCAAAGGATTGTAAAAAAAAAAAAAAAAAGCTTCCCAGAGACACTGATCTGCCTTAAAAGAAGCTTTCTTCTACCTTCTTGTCTGTTGGACTGAAAGTCTCTGAAGGGCTGAGACCACGTCTTTCCCTGTTTATGTATCTTTACTTTTTCCTTGGTCACTAAAAGCTTCGTGACATCTAAATTAATATGAGGGAAGGAAAGGTTCTGAAGAAGTAAAACTTTTCATTTTCTTCATTTGAAAGTTTTATAGAATAGCCTCATAATTCAGAGCTATGACTTCATATTTTCCTTTTGTCTTTACTATATTAGGGAAGAAAGTAGCAAAATTAACAGTACAAGGGGAGCAGAGAGTGTAGGTCCATTTGGAAAACTCAGACCTACTAATGAATCTCCTGGAGTCCCAGTTTCATCATTGGTCAAAGGGGATGTTAATAATATTCACTCTGTTGTCCTTGGAGGTTTACTATGAAGGTTAAATAATAATCCTAAGTGGGAATATATTTAGTGCTCTACAGAAATATAAAAATATAAGGGGTTATGTTCTAACTGTGGATCTCTGTCTAGCGATGAAGAAGGTCAGGCCATGAACGACTTTTAGATAATTTTTAGGGAGTTTTTATTCTTGATAATATGCCAGTTTACTAATGAATTTGCAGAAAACACTCTGAGTCCATGCAGCAATGTGATAAAAGCTAGCTTATTTCTTCTTCGATCATATTTACATGACTGACAGAATCTAAGGCAACCAAAAGTTACTGTCTGTTGTGGTTTAAAATGATGGTCCTGCCAGGAAGGCAGCAACAGCTGGATGAACCATAGAAATGGGAGCAAATGCACTTTTTGTCCTGTCCAATCCTTCCCTGCGCTTGTGACACTTTGGCTCCAAAGTGTCCTATTGTCTCCAAACATGCTGCCTTTGTGTTCTAAGTTTTGAGTGTTAAACTGGAAAGGCTGGAAGCAAGACAAATAACACTGGGTCAGCTGAAATAAAAATCTCATGGTTTTGGAAAAGATTTACTCTGTAATGGTAAATTCTTAGCTCTCACTTAAAAAAAAAATCCTGAATACATCTTTTAAATCCTAGTGATTCTCAACTGATATAAAAATTAACTATTCAAATTTAATTTGTTAGTGATTTGACGTTTAACTTTAAAGATTTAGTAAGTTACTAGCATGTTAATAAACAATAAGATCTCATCTCTTTTATGGATGATTGAGATATAAACCTATAATTTCTAAAAATAATGTTATATTTCCCTTTATAAGGAAACGAAAGTATGACCTACAAGAAATTTTGCAAGTTCCTTTCCTAATCTGTGTCCTTTGTTTTCTCATTATAATGTGTTGGCAGCAGGGTCATTCCTCTGCATTATCTGGGAACCAACAGATTTGGATGACAGCATTTTTTGAAACAGCAGTTCTACCCAGAAGGGACAATCCCATTAAAAGTGTTGTCCAGGCAAAGTTACTATTCACTTAACTACCCTAAAATACTAGTTAATCAATGAGAAGTCTTCTCCTTTCAGCTGTCTTAAAGTTCTCCCAATACTTCTCAGTGGTGACTTTATTTAAATAAGCTCATCTCCCCAGAACTCAGAGGAGGAGGAAGGAGGAACACTCTGATTTAAACTATTTAATGAAGCAAGTATTTCTTCTACTACATAATGTGACATAACATAAGTGAACAAATTTTACTTGATTTAAACTTTATCTGTACATGGCTGTCTTCTCCAATTACAATAGATACCTGTTTTTCTTTCTTTCTTTTTTTTTAAACTGAGGTTCTAATGTACTGTTCTAAGTTATCTAGTTCTGAGAAGAGGATTTTAGATCGGGGGTCCAAGAATGTTCTTCATTCCCCATACTTCCTCAATTTCCCTACTTCCATGCTGCCCCATCAAAAAAAGCTTGCGAATTCACAAAATAGGGAAAACTGAAACTTGGAATAATCAACTAGGTATAAGAAAAGCATGTTTAAATTCATGAGAAATACTCATGAAGGAGATAAAATGTAATCATCCTAAGGTGTTCAATACAATTGGCAAAGTTATGTTTCCTACCTAGATTTTTCATCTGCATGATGTTGCTTTCATCAAAGAAGTATTTTAGAATATGTGAAAACGCTTTTAAATTTGTTGTGCTATTTTGCATTCTGATGATGATTATAATATTGGTTAGAGATTATAATATCAGAGAAATTGAAATGATTGTAATATTGAGTATGATGACTTTATATGAAATACTCCATTGATGCTTCCATTGAGAGGTTAGTTAGTTAGTTCAGTCGCTCAGTTGTGTCTGACTCTTTGCGACCTCATGAATTGCAGCACGCCAGGCCTCCCTGTCCATCACCAACTCCCGGAGTTCACTCAGACTCACGTTCATTGAGTCAGTGATGCCATCCAGCCATCTCATCCTCTGTTGTCCCCTTTTCCTCCTGCCCCCAATCCCTCCCAGCATCAGAGTCTTTTTTCCAGTGAGTCAACTCTTCGCATGAGGTGGCCAAAGTACTGGAGTTTCAGCTTCAGAATCATTCCTTCCAAAGAAATCCCAGGGTTGATCTCCTTCAGAATGGACTGGTTGGATCTCCTTGCAGTCCAAGGGATTCTCAAGAGTCTTCTCCAACACCACAGTTCAAAAGCATCAATTCTTCGGTGCTCAGCCTTCTTCACAGTCCAACTCTCACATCCATACATGACCACAGGAAAAACCATAGCCTTGACTAGACGGACCTTAGTCAGCAAAGTAATGTCTCTGCTTTTGAATATGCTATCTAGGTTGCTCATAACTTTCTTCCAAGGAGTAAGCGTCTTTTAATTTCATGGCTGCAGTCATCATCTGCAGTGATTTTGGAGCCCCAAAAAATAAAGTCTGACACTGTTTCCACTATTTCCCCATCTGTTTCCCATAAAGTGATGGGACCAGATGCCATGATCTTCATTTTCTCAATGTCGAGCTTTAAGCCTCTTTCACTTTCATCAAGAGGCTTTTTAGGTCCTCTTGAGAGGTTAAGGGATTAAGTTCCAAGTCACCACAGTCCTAGCTGACTGGATTTCATAGACATTATTGGCTACATATTCCTCCCCACCCTCTGCCTCACTTCCCCATTCCTCTTGTGGTTCTCCTTCATCTCCCAAAATAAATGACTTGCACCCAACATTTTGTCTCAGAGTCTACGTCTGGGATATTCCTAAAAAGATATTGTCATTGCTTAAAATATATTTGTACCTCCATGTAATCATGGAAATCACCTACATAGAAGGAAACTTCGAAGAGTGTACAATGGAAAGCAGGAGGAGTTTGGAGCAAGAAATGTCCAAATTAAAATGATCTTAGTAGCTTTGTGATTTTATGCAATCCTCTCTAAACCTCAATGTCCTCATCAGTGAGTGGTTGTAACATAACATTTGTCCAGCTTTCTTTGCTGGGTCTTCTCAAAGATCTAATCAGATAATACACATTAAAAGATATTCATACAAAGATTATTATTGTTGTAATTAATTCAGGAAAACTTCAAAGCACCAGTTGAAATTGGAATAAGTGAGAAAGAAGGCAATTCAGGTCTGTAGCAGGCAACTGGCTATGGGATAGTGCTATTTAGACCAGCTAGAATTAAAACAAAGAATTTGCTTGCAGAATCAGGAAAATAATGTATAGTACCTTACAGACTGTGCTATTTCTTCCTTGCCCAGTCTGAAGAGTAGGATTCTATGTGATAGATCATGGATGCCATTCTATGCTGGAGAAAAAGTACACAGAAGGAGAAGAGAGATATTAGCAAGGTTACACTAGACACTGCCTAGAAGACAGGGAGCAGAGAGGCAAGGGAACCCCGCAGAGCAGCATAATTTCCTGGCTTCTCTTCTTTAATCTTACCACTCTTTCACATCTCATGCATCTCCTGGTAGTTGCTAAGCATGAGGGCCTTACCCTTGCAGGCAGTCTTCCTGGACCATGGCAGTAGTAGATATGATTCATCCAAAAATCTCACTGCACAATCTGTAGGATTTCCAATGCTCTCCCCAAGCTTTCTGGGAATTCTGAGAGACTATGCTCTCTAATGACCAACCTGGCTCTAAACTCCTCTTTCTATAGAATTGACTCAGTTATAAATTGTCTTTCTTTTCCATGCATAATACCCTTGTTTTTTATCTTGTTGATCTAGAGATGGACCTTAGATTTTTTTCCTTGATTTACACACATACATACACATACCTACACACACTGAGGTTATGCTCCCCTAAGAGGTCTCCACTCAGTGAGTGCACAGTGAGGCTATTAGAGTGAGGCAATCTTGGTTGACACAGGACCTCTCCACAGAGCCCCATGGAACTTTGCCCAAGGATTCCCCTGCTGACCTGGTCAAGACTTTTCATAACTGTGCTGCAGTTGAAGGCTATGCTACAAATTACTTCTTCTGGTCTGCTCTCACAGGTTTTGTATCTTCATCACAATCTGAAGGCTCTCCTTGACTACTTTGCCCCTCTCCCCCTTATCCTTCACATCTTTCTTCCCAGTAAATCTATTACATATATAATTTTATCTGCTTCTTGGAATGTGAACTAAGATACTTTCTAGAAAGAATTAAGAATTATGATACCAACATTTAAGATCATTTTCCTTCATTCTGCTACACCTAGTTTCTAGGTATAATCGTAGAATCTCTTCGCTGATGTTGGCTCATGAACCCCCTCCAGAATTTCCTGGGTGAAATCTGAAACTACCTGCCATGTGCTGAGGGCAGGGAGAGACTGAAGAAAAAGGTAGACCACTCTTGATTGGTAGGTGGCAGGTTCAATCAGCAACCGTGCATGCAGGCTCAGTTGGTCCACCTCTCTGTGACCCTATGAACTGTAGCCTGCTAGACACCTCTGTCCATGGGATTTTCCAGGCAAGAATACTGGAGTGGGTTGCCATTGCCTTCTCCAGGGGATATTCCTGACCCAGGGATCAAACCCGCATCGCCTACGTCTCTCGCATTGGCAAGCAGATTCTTGACTACTAGTGCCACCTGAGGAAACCCCCAATAAGCAAGGGAACTTATTTACCAGTCCTATCTTGAGTCACTGAGAGATGAGCAGATCTCTGCACCCACCCTCCAAATTTTAAAATTATCTATAGTCATGTTAACTAGTTCAGACCTGACTATCTCAACACCACAACATTTTTGCAAGGCTGTGTCCTTGGGCAGATGCTAGGATAGGAAAGGCAATCAGAGTACATAACCCAAGGACAGGGAAGTGGATAAGGAACATCTAATTGTCCAAATCCACCAGTCAGGTCAAATTGGCAGTCACATCTCGATTACCTCCTCCAACAGCTGGTGATATTTGGCTATTAAGGTATATATATTTGTACATAACAGATTTCATGTGTCCATGACAACCAGATTAAACCTGTTCTAAGGTCCAAACACTAAAGGCGAGTAATAGCCCATCTTCAGAGCTTTCTCCTCTCTCTGAGGCCAAATTAGCAGCTCTGTCTATCCTCACTTCAGAAGTCATGTCTCAGTCCATTTCTCAGTGCTTCTAGAGGCTCTACTCTGTCGGTGCCCTGCTATTAAAACTTTGCTACAGTCCTTAGGCCAAGGCTCTCAATGCCTACTCCATGTGGACAACCCAGAATTCCTTCCCATAAACAACCCATAAACTTAGTCTTCTGAACCTTACAAACCTTCAGTTCTTTTCCCAGTTTTTAGGAATATATCCATCTTCTAAAAACAAGATTATTTTCCTCTTCTACCTTTGAAGGAAGTACTCATCCTTCATTTTCTTCCATTTTCAATCTCCTTAAGTGAGAGTTGCTCAGTCATGTCCGACTCTTTCTGACCCCATGGACAGTAGCCTGCCAGGCTCTTCTGCCCATGAAATTCTCCAGGCCACAGTACTGGAGTGAGTGGCTGTTTCCTTCTCCAAGGGATCTTCCCAACCCAGGGATCAAACCCAGGTCTCCTGCATTGCAAGTGGATTCTGGATTCTTTACCATCTGAGCCACCAGGGAAATCCTCAACCTTTAAAAACAAAGATCCATGTAGTTTTCCTCAAGGATTAAACCCATCAATGACACAAAGGCTTGGTTACCCAGCTGGGACCAGAGGATGCTGGTACTACTGACCCTCCTGAGTCAGTCCCCAACAAGGGTCCTCCTGCCCAGTATTGCTTGAGACTAAGCTCATATCAGAAGCAAAGGAAAAGCATTATTCTCTGATCAAAGAGTGGAGAGGTGGGAATTCTCTCTCTGGAGCACAGGCTCTCCCCATAAGCTGTGGGCATAGCTGCCTTATTGGATCTCGACCACTGGGAGGAAAAACGGGTGGGGGCTGAGTTCTCACAGCACAGGCACAGCTGTGCTTCCAACACCAGATCAAAGTGTCTCCTCACCTGGCCAGTGGGGTCCATCTTGAATTACAGGACCATGCGCAGCTCTGCTTTTGCACACCATCTGCCAAGCTGAGGTGTTGGGTGCAGCCATTTTGTATTTGAAATTCTAGGCTGAGAATTCCAGTAAATTCAAATTCTAAGTACTGCTGAGACTTCTGCACGCAGCACCCTATGAGCAAACGAAACTAGACAAAAGACGAAGGGAAAAGAACAGGTTAGATTTTGTTACCCAGATTCTATTTTTATTCCCTGGGAACTGTTAATGGGCTTTGTTGGAGACAAATCCCCTCTCTGTGTTGCCCCTCATTCTTGAGGAGCACTGAGGGGCTCAGGTCTGGCTTCTGTTACTAGTAATACTTCTGGCTGAGTAGATGTTGTTAGTAACCCCAGGCAGAAGGGCAGAGCTTCTCCCCCAGCTGCCTTTAGACCTGTTTGATTGTCCCCAGGCTTCAGCTCATGAGCTTCCCTGGTGGCTCAGAGGTTAAAGCATCTGTCTGGAATGCAGGAGACCAGGGTTCAATCCCTGGGTCAGGAAGATCCCATGGAGAAGAAAAAGGCAACCCACTCCAGTACTCTTGCCTGAAGAATCCCATGGAGGGAGGAGCCTGGTGGGCTACAGTCCATGGGGTCGCAAAGTTGGACACGACTGAGCGAATTCACTTCATTTCACTTCAGGCTTCAGCCCTAGCTGTTTGCATTCCTGAGTGACCACCATTTGTTTAACCTTTCAGAGACAAAGGACAATTTAAGAGACATGGCCTGAATATTCAGTTCAGTTCAGTCGTTCAGTTGTGCCCGACTTTTTGCAACCCCATGAATCGCAGCACCCCAGGCCTCCCTGTCCATCACCAACTCCCAGAGTTCACTCAGANATTCCACGTAAACCAAGCTCTTCAGCATCTTTTTCTCCACTAATATTTCCTACTACACTATCCGTTTCTAATCTCTCTATATATCTGTAATTAAATAAGTTTTTTCCTAGGATGCCGATTTCGTCTCCCCTTTGAATTACCTTGGATCCACTGAGGCTGGACACCGGCAAAACATAAAAATTCCTACTCCCTTACCTAGAGATAAAAATTATTAACATTCTCTATACCTATAATTAAAAACAAATCTTTGTAAGTCATATAAAAATTAGGTTTTGAAACCAAACTTGATTGTGACTCATCTTATATTCTAAAAGACATCCCATGATTTGTACTAAAAGGTAAGTCTATTTTTTACAGGCATTGATGGGAGAATATTAAAATTTCAAAGCATCATCCAGGTTGTTTTTTTTTTGGCTGTTGTTGCACTATGTCAGTTGCACTGTGGCAGAGCATAGTAGAATCTTTTCATATGCAATGTTGGGTTTGTAACTGAGAGGTTTCAGAGTTACTAAATTGCCAGTAAAATAAAGTGGAAAAGATGGTATTTAGATGAAGTCAAAGGGAAGGGCTTTCCAAAGAGATAAGCGACCTAAATGGGAAGCAAATCCAAAAAAGTGGGGATATATGAATACATGTAGCTGTTTCACTTTGCTGTACTGTAGAAACTAACACAACATTGTNTCTGGAAAGATTGATGCCCCTGTGTCATTCTTTCTTTCCCCTTCTGGCTGAATTCCCATCTGGAACGTGGGAACTTACCAAGCCTGCTAATTTTGCCTGGGCTTCTAAGATCGGACCAGGGAGGCCTCAGTGCCTCCTCTCCTTCGGGAGAATGGAAAGACACCTGTGGCCTATGTAGATGGTGATTAGTATTCCACGTAAACCAAGCTCTTCAGCATCTTTTTCTCCACTAATATTTCCTACTACACTATCCGTTTCTAATCTCTCTATATATCTGTAATTAAATAAGTTTTTTCCTAGGATGCCGATTTCGTCTCCCCTTTGAATTACCTTGGATCCACTGAGGCTGGACACCGGCAAAACATAAAAATTCCTACTCCCTTACCTAGAGATAAAAATTATTAACATTCTCTATACCTATAATTAAAAACAAATCTTTGTAAGTCATATAAAAATTAGGTTTTGAAACCAAACTTGATTGTGACTCATCTTATATTCTAAAAGACATCCCATGATTTGTACTAAAAGGTAAGTCTATTTTTTACAGGCATTGATGGGAGAATATTAAAATTTCAAAGCATCATCCAGGTTGTTTATTTTTGCTGTTGTTGCACTATGTCAGTTGCACTGTGGCAGAGCATAGTAGAATCTTTTCATATGCAATGTTGGGTTTGTAACTGAGAGGTTTCAGAGTTACTAAATTGCCAGTAAAATAAAGTGGAAAAGATGGTATTTAGATGAAGTCAAAGGGAAGGGCTTTCCAAAGAGATAAGCGACCTAAATGGGAAGCAAATCCAAAAAAGTGGGGATATATGAATACATGTAGCTGTTTCACTTTGCTGTACTGTAGAAACTAACACAACATTGTTAACACTACATGCCAATAAAATTGTTTAAAGGAGAGATGTGTGACATTCTTTAGAAAGCAATGAAGCATGGTTATAAGATGGGCCAAAAGATATTAATGATACATTTTATCTGACATTCTTTTTATAAGTTGTTTTATTGGGCATTACTGACTACACGGGAAGAGAAGGGGACAACAGAGGATGAGATGGTTAGATGGCATCACTAACTCAATGGACATGAGTTTGGGTAAACTCCGGGAGTTGGTGATGGACAGGGAGGCCTGGTGTGCCGTGGTTCATGGGGTCATAAAGAGTCAGATACGACTGAGCGACTGAACTGAACTGTCTCACCACACCCATTGCCCCTAATTTTCAGCAGAGCATATATTCTGGAGTCTGTATCTGTGGAAACCAAGTTAAGAGATGATTTTTCCTATCTCTGGTAACATGGCATACAAGAGGGGCCCTGTTCATGTGATGGCAACCTGATTCATTTACTGAACTAAAATAAGGAATGCTGTGACTTGTATGTGGGAAGAACCTTTAAAAACAGGAACAATTGTTCCCCACTCCAATTCTTTCTCCTTGTGCCCGCTTGCTGGTTATACTGGGTGATTACACTATAACTTATAGAATGAATTTTTACCTTAACAATACAATGTCATTTTAAATCTCAAGAGAGATTTACCTTTACTGGAGTTTCTCAACTTGCCTATACATTGCAATCACTTGGGTAGCTATTAAAAATACATGATGTGCAGTCCTTACCCAAAGTTTCTGATTTATTTGCTTTTCAACTGATTTAGCTACACCTTGTGGAGATGTAGATTTTGGGGTGACCAAGTCAGAAGAATATGCATAGAACATGCAAAGAAAGTGAAACATAGAGAGAAATACCCAGAACAAAGGAGAGAGCATTTGAAAAATACCCACAATGAGAAAACAGAAATAACGTCCAGATGTAGGGTCCAAAGGAACAAGGAAGGCATGGCGTTGGATTCTGTTGGGAGTTAACTCAAGGACAAGTCTCCCATTCTTGGTTAGCAGAAGGTCACAGGTGGTCTCAGACTGAAGCTACTTAAGTGTGGATGAATGGGGAGGTTCGGGGCAGGGGGCGTAGTCAGGATCCTCCAGGGGGAAGGGTGGACATAGCAGCTGAAGAGAACATCTTCAGTGAGTTGTACACATGAAGGAAAGAGTCAATATAGGGCAGTCTACATGTAGGTGGTGGATTCAAATGAACATTTTTATAGAAGTGAAGAGAACTTGAGAGTATTTGAGAGCAGGTTGGAAGCAGAGCTTGAAAAATAATATAGAGCAAAGGGCTATCTTGAAGTGACAATGCTGAGAAAGCATAGATTTTAGGATCTCAGGGAAAAGAATGCAAGATTCAGAGTCAGATTGCTCAGTTTGACTCGATACTGTGAATGCCACAGAGGATGTGATTGTCTGTGATCAACACGTGTGATTCTGATTAAATTCCTTCCCTTCCTAGGTATCACTGTTGCTTCTGTAAGATGGGCGTAAAATAATATGGTAAAGGGTTATTGTGAAGAATACAAAAATAAATACAAATAAATACTTTGCTTTTATGTCCATAAAAACATCCACACTATCTCTTAAGAAGATTTTTCTGAAAAGAAAACTGAATTAGCTGGAGCTCCCCTAAATTGAATATGATTATTTAGTAAATGAGTCAAAACCAGCCTGGTGAAAAATCCAAGTGCCTGTGAAAAGGTAAGAATGTCCTTCCTTTCACTGCAAAATTGAATAGGTTTTGGAATTGAGGACTGCATGAAACCATTTCCTTCCTTTGAGAACTACTTTGCTTCCTTTAATGCAGATTCAGTAACTATCCTATGGCTATCCTGCTGCTGCTATTTAGTTGCTGAGTCTACTCGGACTCTTTGCAACCTGTATCCCACCAAGCTCCTCTGTCCATGGAATTCCCCAGGCAAGAATACTGGAGTAGGTTGCCATGCCCTCCTCCAGGGGATCTCCCAATCCAGAGACTGAAACCACATCTCTTAAATTTTCATTGCCAGGTGGGTTCTTTAACCCTACCACCGTAGTGGGTTTCTGGGAAACCCCCTGTGGCNTCAAACATAGACTGGTGATTCGTTTCTTACATAATAGTATATATGCTTCAATGCCATTCTCCCAGATCATCCCGCCCTCTCCTACTCCCTCTGAGGCCAAAAGTCCATTCTCTATGTCTGTGTCCTTTTGTTGTCACACATACAGGGTCATCTTTACTATCTTTCTAAATTCATGCATATATATGGAATTTATAATGATCTTTAAAACACAGAGCATCTCACACAAAAGGCAATGCAAAGGGACCTGATGCCATTAATATTTTCAGATCAGGCAGAAAGCTGGAATTACAGAAGCGATTTCCTCCTGCTTTGATAGCAGGCCATTAACGTTACACGTTTCCCTTAATCTCACAGACGGGCATTTCATTTTCTCTTTTCCTAAGCAGTAACATAGGGCATTAGATATGATGCTATTATTTTCCCACTGTGGTTGTTCTGATACTGTACAGTCTGCTCAATACCTCTCACTTCTATTTTGTGCTGGACCTCACTGATATTTCCCAGGTTACTCCTCCACTTGCCCTCTCAGGGTAGCCACAAAGCAGGCCCCGATTGTAACACATTTCCTACTCGTTCCTATTCCTGTTATGCATGAAATAATAGAGATTTATATTTATATAACACTTTTAGTGCTTCAAAGCCCCTTATACTGTTCTCTGCTCGTATAGTTTGATTTTCAAGTTTTTTATTATAATTTCAAATCCAAAAGGTCTATGAAGATGGATCCGTTTAAAGCTCCAATTTATCAAATGCTGTAGCTTTTCCTAAATTATGGCTTAACATAACTGCTGCTTCAGAATAGACTAAAAGTATTTCTTTCTGTTGCTATTAAAAGCCTTCTAACCCTATCCTGGAGGCAGGTGGATAGCCTACAAAGCCCCAGTAGGTAAATAGGTTTGTGGAGCAAAGTTGAAATCTAATGATGTATATACTGCACTGGTAGGTGCAGCGTGGACAGGACAGCCATCAGGTTGTAAGCCAGTGGGACAGAAGTTGCTATCTGGTCAACTATCTACTATCTGGTAAGAAAGTAGAAAGAGGAAGAACCAAGAGGTTGAACAACAGCAATGGGGTTGAATGGCTTGTTTAGGGCAAAACTCTGGAGAAGATTCTTAAATTCTCCAGCCCAGAGAGTTCTTCTTCTTTTTTTTTTAATTGGAGGATAATTACTTTATAATATTTTGATGGTTTCTGCTGTACATCAACATGAATCAACTACAGGTATACATATGTCCCCTCCCTCCCACCTTCCTCCCCATCCCACCTCTCTAGATAGTCACAGATCACCAGCTTTGGATTTCCTGCATCATACAGCAAATTCCCACTGGCTATCTATTTTACACTGGTATGTATATGTTTCAATATGACTCTCTCAAGTCATCCCACCCTCTCCCTCCCCAGCTATGACTCTTAGTCTGTTTTTTATGTCTAATTCTCCTTTGCTGCCTTGCAAATAGGATCATCAGTACCATCTTTCTAGATTCCACATATATGAATTAATAAACAATATTTCCACTGGGTCACTAAGAGTCAGACACTACTGAGAGACTGAACTGGACTGAAATATTTGTCTTTCTGGCTTATGTCAGTATAATAGGCTCTAAGATGAACCTAGAGCCTTTTATACTGAGTGAAGTGAATATGCACTGCAATTTCTTTATCCATTCATCTATTGATGGACATCTGGTTGCTTCCATGTCCTAGCTACTGTAAATAGTGCTGCAATGAATACTGGGTACATGTATCTTTTTAATCAATGGCTTCCTGAGGGTATATGCCTGGTAGTGGGATTGCTGGGTCATAAGATAGTTTTATTCTTACTTTTTAAGGGAATTTCCATACTGTTCTCCATAATGGTTGTATCAGTTTGCTTTCCCACCAGCCATGTGAGAGGGTTCCTGTTTCTCTACACCCTCTCCAGCATTTATTGTTTGTAAATTGTTTTTTTGATGATGGCCATTCTGACTGGTGTGAGATGATACCTCACTGTAGTTGTGATTTGTGACCCCATGGACTGTAGCCTGCCAGGGTCCCCTGTCCATGGAATTCTCCAGGCAAGCATACTAGAATGGGTTGCCCATTTCCTACCCCAGGGTATCTTCCCGACCCAAGGATCGAACCTGGGTCTCCCACATTATGGGCTGATTCTTTACCTGAGCTACCAGGGAAGCTAATAATAAGTGATGTTGAGCATCTTTTCATGTGCTTATTAGACATCTGTATGTCTTCCTTGGAGAAATATCTGTTTAGTTCTTCCTCCCTCTTTTTGATTGGGCTGCTTATTTTTCTGGTACTGAGCTACATAAACTGTTGTATATTTTGGAGATTAATCCTTTGTCAGTTGTTCCATTTGTTATTATTTTCTCCCATTCTGAGGGTTGTCTTTCACCTTGCTTATAGTTTCCTTCATTGTACAAAAGCTTTTAAGTTCAACTAGATCTCATTTGTATATTTTTGTTTTTATTTCCATTACCCTAGAAGGTGGATCATAGAAGATCTTGCGAGTGATTTACGTCAGATAAGAGTTTTATAATTTCTGGTTTTACATTTAGGCCTTTAATCCATTTTATTTTTGTGTGTGGTGTTAGGAAGTGTTCTAATTTGATTCTTTTACACATAGCTTCACAGTTTCCCCAGTACCACTTATTAGAAGAGACTGTTTTTTCTCCATTGCATATTTTTGCCTCCTTTGTCAAAGATAAGTTGCCCATAGGTGCTTGGATTTATCTCCGGGCTTTCTATCTTGTTCCATTGGTCTGTATTTCTTTTTTGAGCCAGTACCTGTGAGGAGCCATGAGGCCGATATTACCTGGACAAGCATGGACAAGCCCGAACAAATAGCCAACATAAATCATTGTGAAACCAGCAGCTTCCTGGAACCATTATGCCTACAGGGGGCTTTAAGNCTGTGAGGAGCCATGAGGCCGATATTACCTGGACAAGCATGGACAAGCCCGAACAAATAGCCAACATAAATCATCGTGAAACCAGCAGCTTCCTGGAACCATTATGCCTACAGGGGGCTTTAAGAAAGCCAGGTCACAATGTTCCCCTAGGAAAATAAGTAACTGATATGTACCAAAGAGAACTCTAGGACTAGAATGTTGGGTGGGGGGTAAGTTTCATTTCTTTGGGTAATTGTAAGTTTCGATTCTCCACCTTGATGTAACCATTTTGCGTCACTACCTTATGTAACCTTTGACTATAAATACTGCTCGTTTTCGGCTAGTAAATGAGACCTTGACATAAGCCAGACTGACTCTGTCATTCTTCGCCGCTTGGTCTCCTTTCTCTCTCTCCCCCATGATTCCTTCAGGTAGCTCCTTCTCGGGGACCCGCGAATAACTGGACCTGCTGGACGGGTCAGTCCATGGGATTTCCCAAGCAAGTGTAATGAAGTAGGTTGCCATTTCCTTCTTCAGGGGATCTTCCCAATGGAAGGGTCAAACATGCATCTCCTGCTTTGTAGGGAGATTCTTTTACTGCTGAACCACTTGGGAAGCCCTGGGGGAACCTGAAATGAAAGGTTACCAGGAAAACCACTGTAAACAAGAGTAAGAGTGAAAAAATGAAAGAATTCCATTATTCATGTGGGAAAGAATGAAGAGGCTGGGCAGAAGTGAAAAGATGCTCAGTTGTGGATGCGTCTGGTGGTGAAAGTAGCCTAATGCTTTAAAGAACAGTATTACATCAGAAGCTGGAATGTTAGATCCATGATCAAGGTAAACTGGACATGGTCAAACAGGTGATGGCAAGAGTAAACATCAACATCTTAGGAATCAGTGAACTAAATTGGACGGGAATGGGCAAATTTAATTCAGATAACCATTATATCTACTACTGTCGGCAAGAGTCTCTTAGAAGAAATGGAATAGCCCTCATAGTCAACAAAAGAGTCTGAAATGCAGTACTTGGATGCAGTCTCAAAAATGACAGAATGAGCTCTGTTCGTCTCCAAGGCAAACCATTCAACAGCACAATAATCCAAGTCTATACCCCAACCACTAAGGCCAAAGAAGGTAAAGTTGTCTGGTTCTATGAAGCTCTACAAGACCTTCTGGGCTTCCCTGGTGGTTCAGATGGTAAAGAATCTGCTACAATGCAGGAGATCCATGTTCTATCCCTGGGTCGGGAAGATCTCCTGGAGAAGGGAATGGCTACCCACTTCAGTAGTCTTGCCTGGAGAATTCTCTGGATAAAATAGTAAAATATGATGCTGTTAAAGTGCTGCACTCAATATGTCAACAAATTTGGAAAATTCAGCAGTAGCCACAAGACTGGAAAAAGTCAGTTTTCATTCCAATGTCAAAGGATGTTCAAACTATCCTACAATTGCTCTCATTTCACATACTGGTAAGGTTATGCTCAGAATCCTTCAAGCTAGGCTTCAGCAGTACATGAACTGAGAACTTCCAGATGTACAAGCTGGGTTTAGAAAAGTCAGAAGAACCAGAGATCAAATTGCCAACATTTGTTGGATCATAGAAAAAGCAACAGAATTTCAGAAAAATATCTATTTCTGCTTCATTGACTATGCAGAAGCCTTCAGCTGTGTGGACCACAGCAAAACCACAGAATTGTGTGGACAATTCTTAAGGAAATTGGAACAGCAGACCACCTTACCTGTCTCCTGAGAAACTTGCATACAGGTCAAGAAACAATAGTTAGAACCGGACATGGCACAACAGACTGGTTAAAAATTGGGAAAGGAGTATGTCAAGGCTGTATATTGTCACCCTGCTTATTTAACTTATATGCAGAGTACATCATGTGAAATGCCAGGCTGGATGAAGCACAGGCTGGAATCAAGATTGCAGGAAGAAATAGCAAGAACCTCACATATGCAGATGACATCACCCTTATGGCAGAAAGCGAAGAGGAACTAAAGAGCCTCTTGATGAAAGAGAAAGAAGGTGAAGGTGAAGTCACTCAGTTGTGTCTGACTCTTTGCGACCCCATGGACTGTAGCCCACTAGGCTCCTCCATCCATGGAATTTTCTAGGCAAGAGTATTGGAATGGGTTGCCATTTCCTTCTCCAGGGGATCTTCCCAACTCAGGGATCCTGCATTGTGGGCAGATGCTTTACCATTCTGGGCCACCAGGGAACCCCATGTGATCTCACAAAGAAGGAGAAANGGAATTTTCTAGGCAAGAGTATTGGAATGGGTTGCCATTTCCTTCTCCAGGGGATCTTCCCAACTCAGGGATCCTGCATTGTGGGCAGATGCTTTACCATTCTGGGCCACCAGGGAACCCCATGTGATCTCACAAAGAAGGAGAAAGAGGAGAGTGTAAAAGTTGGCTTAAAACTCAACATTCAAAAACTAAGATCATGGCACATTGTCCTATCATTTCATGGCAAATAGAAGGAGAAAAATGGAAACAGTGGGAGATTTTACTGGGCTCCAAAATCACTGTAGATGGTAACTGCAGCCATCTTTCAACATCTTTCAAAAAGTTGAAATTAAAAGATGCTTGCTCCTTGGAAGGAAAGCCATGACAAATCTAGACGGTGTATTGAAAAACAGAGAGATCACTTTGCCAACAAAGATCCATATAGTCAGAGCGATGGTTTTTCTAGTAGTCATCTACTGATGTGAAAATAGCATAAAGCATGAGTTCTCAGTCATGTCCAACTCTCTGTGACCCCATTGACTGTAGCCCAGCAGGCTCCTCTGTCTGTGGGATTTTCCAGGCAAGAGTACTGGAGGTAAATAAAGACCACTAAGTGCCAAAGAATTGATGCTTTGCTGAAGAAGACCCTTGAGAGTCCTTTGGACTGCAAAGAGATCAAACCAGTCAGTCTTAAAAGAAATCAACCCGGAATATTCTTTGAAAGGACTGATGCTGAAGCTGAAGCTCTAATACTGATTTGTTGGAAAAGGCCCTGATGCTGGGAAAGATTGAAGGCAAAAGGAGAAGGGGGCAACTGAGGATGAGATACATTGATAGCATCACTCACTCAATGGGCATGAGTTTGAGCAAATTGTGAAACAGTGAAGGACAGGGAAGCCTGGTGTGCTGCAGTCCATGGGGTTGCAAAGAGTTGGACATGACCTAGTGCCTGAGCAAGAACAAACGAAAAACACTGTAAATAAGAATAAGGTTGTTATGCAGATTTAAATAGAATCCTGTCTATTGGTAAAGAGTTTCTAGAGATTAGAAGTCTTATCCTTCTCTTCCTAGTAATAAAGGGAAAAATCCTTACAAATGGAGATTTTGCTATACATGTAAATATCCTTCAGAAAAGGGCAACTTTTTCTCTGCTTTCAGAGATGCTCTGCTGTCTACAGCTTCTCAAGATAAGATAATTTTTATGCCAAAGAGGTATATTTTGGTGGGGCAAATTCTATTCCCTTTCAGTTATATGTTATTTTCTACTCTCTTTGCTTAGACTTTCTATTAAAAGAGGTCATTTCATTTAGTCCTTTATGCTAATTTGTCAAAGTTCTTCAGTTATCAGTAGAAAACTAAGTTATTTTTTGAGCATTATATGAATGAAAGACCAGTGTGCTCCTTTGGATTCTTTGTGTTTTCATTCTATGGAGATTTTAGAGTAGGGTAAGCTTAGCACAGTGTACAGTGATAAAAGACTCTTATTCTAAAAGTTCCATATTTTCATTGCTTGTTTTTAGGACCGTTTAAGACAATATGTTTTGTGGCTAAAAAATGCAGGGATCCCTTGAAGAAGAAATACATGGACACTGGCAGTGAAAACACATTCGTTTTGAAATATCCCTATGAAGATTGAGTAGTTTCTACACTGACAAAATAGATCATATGCTTAAACTTTGTCTGTTGGGAACGTAAGAAGTATGATTCTGGAATGAATGCCATGTCTTTCTTATTCAATGCTTGATTCTGGTGCCTCAGACAGTGCCTGAACATGCTGTCCATGAATTTAAGATTCTTTCTTTGTCGGGAAAGAAACTGGAGATGAAGCAGAGAGATTAAGAAAGTAAAGTGAAGGTTTATTTAATAAGGATATACTACAGGGGGAGAGCAGGAAGGCAGGTGTGGAGCTGCAGCCCTAGGCCTCCTTGACAAGCTGGCTATAAGGAACATAGAGATGAAGGAAGGGGTGGAATAATTACTGGGGAAGGAGGAGTTTGGGGATCATATTTTCTGATTTTTCATCTCAGCTCCCATTTCTTCAGGAGAGGAGGGATCCTTGTCCTTATTCAGCTTAGATCAGAAGTCTCATGGCATTGGTGCCAGATGGGTACTTGTTATCTGTAAGGCTAATTTTATTGCAATGAGAGCATAATGAACAATGGGTTACATTTGGACACAGGATATTCCACCTTTCCCACCTTTCTCTGTCTGCCACTTGGTTCCTGCTTTCCTCTTTCTGTCCAGGGACCCCTGCTGTCCACAAGATGTATAATTTCCTGCCACCTGGCCCCTGCCCCCCTTTCTCTGCTCCTACCTATCTACCTGCCTGTTGTAACAAACCTAGTAGGAGCTCAACAAATATTTGGTGAATGGATAAGTGAATGAGGTGAATAAGCTCATTTGTGGGAACGTCAGAATTTAAAGAACCTAAATATATTGAGGCAAATGAAGGCCCCTCTGAAGAGACAGGTTCTTTGAGGTTCAAAATTTTCCCATTTGGAAACCATTTGATGATTCTGCTTGATCTATAATAAAGATGATTAGTTGTAACTAGCAAAGGGCTTTTCAGTTGGATATTCTCCAAATGTTTCTGGAATTGAAGGTGGTAACAATATTTTTTGGTCCCTTTGTATTCCTGCTATTTGTTGCACATTATAATTTTTGAGTCAGGGTTTTCTAGAGTAGTTTGGCTGTAATAAAAGGCTGAATTACTGACAGTCGTCTTTGTCAACATTATACAGTTCCCTATACTTGTCAGTGTTGGGAAAATGATACTGCTAACATTAGTATACATCAAGTAACTCAAAGTTATGTCATATTAGTCTTCTGGTGCATATACTCTATTCACATTTTAAATAATTTGCAGTTATTTTCTTATTTTCTTGTCAAGTTCCTGTTTATCTGCTTGTCTCAGATTTTCTGAACACTTTTTTGTCTTTTTGCTTCTCTTCAGTCTGAAGAATTGACAAATGACAATGTTGGGATGGGGTGAGGGACAGGAGAAGTACTCTATAAATCATCAAAATGCAATGTACTACATATTCTTAGCATAAGCTGAAATGAAAAATAAAAATTGCAAACAGAATCAATTCCTTTGGGCTTATACTGGATTGACTGCAATACAGAAACTGCTGTGGGTTGAAGTCATTTTCTACTTTGGCACGACTATGTCCACAGGGAATGGTGGAGTCATGATACAGCAGCAAGGTTCTGGGAGCAGGCCAGCATCTACATCTGTTCTGAACTGTAAGTGGACTGGGAAAATGCTTCGAAAAAAAGCCAGAGAGGGAGGTGAAGGAAAACACAAAATCTTTGCCTTCAAAAGGCCATGGAAAATGATTCAATCGATTGGAAATTGAATTTAGAGAAAAAACTTTATAGAAATAAAATATATACAATTCTATGTCTTTACCCATTAAGTCTCTCCTTTTACTATTAGAATCATAATACATAATATGAGCACATCTTATTAGGAAGGACCAGTCATTCAGACTTCAGATAAGTCTTAGTGATTGAAGTACAACGCCTTATAGTAACAGCTTCTAGACCTTAAAGATACTTTTAGTGGATCTCTTTCTCCCAAATATGTGACTATACCATCTTGCAGAGATCTTTTATTTATTTATTTTTATTGTTTGCATTAAGAAATATTCTATCAATTGTATGTCATAAAGATCAGGGATAGGAGAGAATGTGGCTGATTTACTGGAAAGAGTTTGAAAACAGACTGGCCTCGGTTCAAATTCAGACTCCATCATTTCCTGTCTGAGTGACTTCATGCAAGTTGCTTTCTGGCCTTCAGCTTTTTCACCTGCAGTGGGGATAGTAATTCATAAGGTTGTTGTGAGGATTAAGTGAATCCCTGGGTGCATGGAAAGCATGGGATAAATGTTAGCTTGTTTTCTCTATCAGCTCGCTTTTCTTCTATCTTATTGTCCTGCAGACACTGTTGAATACCCAGAGACTTGGTTTCCAGACAAGGTCTTTTTGTCTGATTGGAGTCAATTAAACAAACTTGGCTTATCTGAACCTGAAATTGTTTTTCTCTAACTAGTAAAGAGTGGCTAGAAAAACCAAGAGAGAAAACAGGCTGCATCAACACACATACAGAGGGAGATTCTAAGTTTACCTGGAGAAGCTGGGGCAAGGATCAAGTGAGCTATTTAGCCAAAATGCCAAATTCTTTTTGGAAAGACTTTCTGAAACAGCAGTTGAATTTCAGTAAGCGGCAAATGGAAGATTCAAAATAATAGAAATTATAGAAATAATTTCTGCATAATTTAGTATACTGTCACGCGAATGTATGTTCCTTGGTTCTTTGTCTCGTCACAACAAAGATTTGGAGTGATGGACGTTAAAGCCCTCCTCGGCGTATCACAGCTCTCAGGTCTTGAATGGACCATGTTATAGCTCTTAGACAAATCAGTGTTACAGCTCAGTGTTACAGNGTCACGCGAATGTATGTTCCTTGGTTCTTTGTCTCGTCACAACAAAGATTTGGAGTGATGGACGTTAAAGCCCTCCTCGGCGTATCACAGCTCTCAGGTCTTGAATGGACCATGTTATAGCTCTTAGACAAATCAGTGTTACAGCTCAGTGTTACAGCTCAATTTTATTTAGAAGATAACAGGAAAATCCATCTTGGAGGCATGAGGGCACGTCGATTCAAAGGGGCACGTCGATTCAAAGACACGGGGAGAAGAGGGCCCCAGTGCAGTGTGGAGAGAGAGAGCGCGCGCGCGAGCTAGCTTTTGGTCCTCTATTTATATGTTTCTCTCTCCCTGGGCCTGTCCTATGTAAGTTGGGTCAGCCAGGAATGTTGTTTGTTTTACCTGAGGTCCCCACTCGCTCGTTGGACCTTCTTTTGTTCTGTTTTCGTGGGCTTTTCCCTTCCTTGTCTTTTAGCCACTGCCATTTTGAACTCCTTTTCCCTAGTCTACCTACCTAACACTTAACGTTTCTTAAATAATTTGTGAGATGAATAAAGAGAGTAACAGGTGCAAGAGCCCTACTCAACTTCTTTGAGTTACTGTAAAATGAGAGAACTGAAATGAAGTTGATTACTTCTAAGGTCGCCTTTAATCTAAAATTCTAAAAATTTGAGGATAGTAGTAGTTTCCTTCTTGAGGAAGCTGAAGAGAGTATTTAAGTTATTTTTCCAAGGTCATCCAGTTAGCCAAAGGTAAAGCTTAGATTTAACTGATTCTAGCTCATGCTTTTAACCCACATCTATATTGACTGCTAGTATATAGTAAACACATTGCTCATCGACAATGAAACTATATTTGATATAGTTCAGTCGCTCAGTCATGTCCCACTCTTTGCGACCCCATGGACTGCAGCACGCCAGGCTTCCCTGTCCATTACCAACTACCGGAGCCTACTCAAACTCGTGTCCACTGAGTCGGTGATGCCATCCAACCATCTCATCCTCTGTCTTCCCCTTCTCCTCCTGCCTTCAATCTTTCCCAGCATCAGAGTCTTTTCCAACGAGTTGGTTCAAACTCAGGTGGTCAAAGTATTGGAGTTTCAGCTTCAGCATCAGTCCTTCCAATGAATATTCAGGACTGATTTCCTTTAGGATTGACAGGTTGGAACTATATTAGCAACAGAAAATTCCATCTTTCTGAAAAATATTCTCAAAAATAAATGGTATAGTGAATAACTGTATATATCAGAACTGGGAAACTTTTCAGTGCTCTGGACTGTGAACCCCAAGGGTAGGCAATTTTTTTTTTTTTTTTAACTTTGGCTCCTGCTTGCCTGGTATAATAGGCATTGAGTAAATTTTTATTGAATGAAATATATTGTATAACCACATGATAAATCATTATAAAGGTTTTTAGGCTAGAAGCAACTTTCTAGCTCATTTAATCTATCTACCTCCCACCCTGCTACTTTATAAAAGGAACTGAAATGTGAAGAGTGGAATAAGGAAGCAGTGACTAGCACCCAGGCCTCCTAAACAATCCAGAGCTCTTTCTACTTTGTTGCAATATGAATCATTTGCTTCTTGACAGTGTATTCAATGCCTATCTCCTCAGCAGCTGAGATGCTCAGCTCTCAAGTTTATGGCCTCTACTTTTTTGCCCATTGTCCATCCTTGAAAAAAGCTGAGGGCATAGCAGGAAATGCCAGCTGGCATGAAACAAAACTCCTTTGAGATAGAACTAATTTTGCCTGGCCTTGGAGAATTTGCTTGCCTTTTTTCCAGCTGTGTCTGAACCAAGATGGCTGGATTTACAAGAGCCAAGAGGATGTTTCACCATCTGCCTGTTAGTGGTGGAATTGCCCTTTCTGCTCCTCCAACAGGGTTCTGGAAGACTAGGTGGCTCAGGGCCAGTCCACTGAGGCGCTCCTGCTCCTCCTTGGATTGATCACATGTTGCTAAAGGAAAGGAAATTCTGTGTTGAGCTCCAGAGCGAGGGGCGACAAATGGCTCGCATGAATGTGCAACAGGAAGTATGATCTGAACAGAATTGCACACTGTTGCAAACTTTCTCCTAAATACATGTCACCACACTGGGAAAATCAACTGAGAAAGACCAGACTTTATAGAAAAGAGACAATTTTTTTCTTAGTTACAAAAGTACTACATCTTTATTATAGAAAATTTAGAAAGTGTAGACAAATACAAAGAAGAAAATAAATGCCAACTATTAGATTATTCCAGGGGAATAATCAGGAAGCGCTTTTTAAAAATGTAATTTATTTATTTATTTTTGGTCACACCACACAGTTTGTGAGATCTCAGTTCCTCAATAAGGGATTGAACCCAGGCCCTTGGCAGTGAGAGTACAGAGCCCTAACTACTGGATTGCCAGGGAATTCCATATTATATATATTCTCAACAGATTTTAAAACATATATATATGGATTCTACATGTAATATGTTCTTTTTTCTTAAAATACATCATAAACATTTTTGTATACCATTAAATCTTATTTAACACTATTTTCAGCAGTTTTGCATAGTCATTTTATGCCGATAACCCTACTGCTTGGTATTTAAGTGCTCTTCAGCTTTTTTTTAATGTAATGTGGTGATAAACCTTAACTGTGATTGTATTCAAACGTAGAGTCTTTAAAGCACAATTGTTGAATCATAGCATGACTAGTTTCTAGTTTTAAAGCTTTGCTATCTACTGCTGAATTGCCTTCCAGCAAGGTTATGCCAATTTACATTCCCACCAATGGTGCATTAGAGAGCCAATTTTTCAGTGTCGCGACTAACACGGGGAATTAGCTTGTAAGGGGAGATAGCTTGTACAATCTTTGCCGATAGAATAAGTGCAAAATGTTAGCATTTCACCTTTACATTTAAATATAGGTGGTTGACCACAATATATTTCCTTAATTTAAACTAAGCTAAAGTTACAAAGAGGGCTTCCCTGGTTGGCTCAGTGGTAAAGAATCTGCCTACTAATAATGAAGGAGATGTAAATTTGATCCCAGGGTTGGGAAGATCCCCTGGAGAAGGAAATGGCAACCCACTCCAATACTTTTTTTTTTTTAATTTATTTATTTGGCTGTGCTAGGCATTAGTTTTTACAAACATGATCTTCAATCTTTGATGCAACATACAGAGTCTTTAGTTGTGCCATGTGGGATCTAGTTCCCCGACCAGGTATCAAACCCAGACCCCCTGCATTAGGAGTACAGAGTCTTAGCCACTGGACCACCAGGGAAGTCCCCCACTCCAGGATTCTTACCTGGGAAATCCCACAGACAGAATTTAGGCGCTACAGTCTATGGTGTCGCAAAAGAGTCAGACACAACTTAATCACTAAACAACAACAAAAGTTACAAAGACTCATACACAGTCAGGTTTGTTCCCAAAGACAATCATAGCTGAGCCACTTCTGTATACATAACTTTTTTTTCTTGTTTCTTGCACAGAAGTCATGATGCCATTCCAGACTCAGATTTTCAGCTTGCAGCTAATAATACTCATCTTGGAGCATATAAAGTTTTATTATCTTTTTTTTTCTTCAGAGAAGAAAAGTGGTTATTCTGCCTTTTGTGGTTATGATAAGGATATTCCAACAAATATTTATTTCATGAGTATGATAAGTTGGCTGCCAGTAAAGTCAGGGTAATTTCTTCTGTGTAGCAATATTTTGATAAGAATGAAATGTTTCATACAATAGAGGTATTGTTGGAGTAGACTTTTTTTCACTTTCTGGGAAGAAAAACTTGAAACACTTTTGTGGAATTCTTTATAAGTTGTTAGAGAGGAACAAGTCATTCTGGTTGGTTGGACGGTTTCAATAGTCAGGAGTAAGTATGGCTAGGTTGTTGTGCTTAAGAGAATGACATACTCATCGTCATGTTCCTAGTGCCTATGGCTGTGCTGGAAAACATGTTCTCAGAATTCACTGCTTCTCATGAAAGCCGGTACTTGATCTGAAAACAAAACTATCAATGGTAAAGGAGAAAAAAAGTTTATTGTATATCAAAGAAAAGGAAATGATTAAAGTTTTATTTTAAGTAAACTCGTGTAATGTTACCTACTTTTGGTTTCCCCAATATTTGCAAAATCATCTTTTATAAAAATATATGCACTATATTTCCAAAGCATTTATACTTTTTCACTTGGATGAAAAATGTTTGCAATTAAATACTTTATTTAATATTGAATGTTTATTCTCTGTATAGATAGAAAAGTTATTCTATAATTGCAACAAGAGGAGAAAATGCTAAGAAAGATGATTTCATCTGTTTTAAGATTTTGGCTTTTCTTGCGTTATGGAAGATCTCACTATCATACAAATGCTGTAGCTAAACACTTTGTTACTGTTCTTCAGTCACTCAGTTGTGCCCAACTCTTTGCGACCCCATGGACTACAGCTCACCAGGCCTCCCTGTCCCTCACCACCTCCCAGAGTTTGCCCAAGTTCATGTTCATTGCTTCAGTGATGCCATCCAGCCACTTCATCCTCTGATGCCCTCTTCTCCTTCTGCCCTCAATCTTTCCCAGCATCAGGGACTTTTCCAATTAGTCATCTGTTCGCATCAGATACCCCAAATACTGGAGCTTCAGCGTCAGCATCAGTCACTCCAGTGAATATTCAGGGTTGATCTCCCTTAAGATTGACTGGTTTGATCTCCTTGCAGTCCAAGGGACTTTTAGGAGCCTTCTCCAGCACCACAGTTCGAAGGCATCAATATTTAGGCATTCTGGCTTTTTTACAGTCCAGCTCTCATAACCATATGTGACCAGTGGGAAGACCATCGTCTTGACTATACAGACCTTTGTCAACAGAGTGATGTCTCTTCTTTTCAACATAGTGTCTAGGTTTGTAGTCACTTTCCAGTCGTCTTCTGATTTCATGGCTGCAGTCACTGTCTACAGTGATTTTTGGAGTCCAAGAAGAGGAAATCTGTCACTACTTCCACTTTTTCCCCTTCTATTTGTCATGCAATAATGAGGTTGGATGCCATGATCTTAGATTTTTTAATATTTAGTCAATCTGGCTCTTGCGCTCTCCTCCTTCACCCTTATCAAAAGGCTCTTTAGTTCCTCTTCGCTTTCTGCCATTAGAGTAGTATCATTCACTCATTCGCTTATCTGAGGTTGTTGACGTTTCTCCTGCCTATATTGATTCCAGCTTGTAACTCATCCAGCCCAGCATTTCCCATGATGTGCTCAGCATGTAGGTTAAACAAACAGAGTGACAGCAAACAGCCCTGTTGTACTCCTTTCTCTTAAACCAGTCAGTTGTTCCATATAGGGTTCTAACTGTTGCTTCTTGACATGCATACAGGTTTCTCAGGAGACAGGTAAGATGGTCTGGTATTCCCATCTCTCTAAGTGCTTTCCACAGTTTGTCATGATCCACAAAGCCAAAGGCTTTAGCATAGTTGATGAAATGTAGATAGATGTTTTTCTGAAATTCCTTTGCTTTCTCTATAATCCAGCAAATGTTGGCAATTCTTCACTTAAACCCTTAGCTGAAGAAAATATGTTGAAATGGACAAAAGAGGGAGGGATCAATGGATCTGAATTCTGATCCCACCTTTATGACCAGTGAGGGAATTTTGGACAACCCAATTCTGAGTCTCAGTTTCTGATCTGTAAAATGTTGGATTTGGACTTATTGATCTCTTCCAGGCCAAGGAGTTCCTGACTCTATTTGTGATTTTGATAAGCAGTTTAGCCAGGTGGTATCAAATTTGGCTGATGTCAAAGCTAACTAAAGCAAACATCATTTTGCAAGGTATCTCTCTATAGAATTAGTTTCTTTTTCTTCTGTTCTTTCCCTTCTCTTTTTGGCAGTATGATATTTCCATCTTTTTTTTTTTTTTTTGCTGCACCAAGCAGCTTGTTGGATCTTAGGTCCCCAGCCATGGATCGAACCCATGTCCCATAATTATAACAGCAAAGTAAAAGAAATATGAGTCTTCATATTCCCTGTAGTGGAAGCACAGAGTCCTAACCACTGGACTACCAAGGAATTCCCCCCATCACTTCTTAGGTGGTATAGATAGAAATACAGTCTTTCCCCTTTCTTCACTTCCCAAGGGACATCTTTTGCTGAGAGAGGGAATGGAAAAGATGAACTGCTGAAGAAAAAACTGAATTATTGCTATAGAAGCAAGCACAGGGAACTACCCAAAGAAAGAAAAAATAGGGAAGAGGAGAACTGAGAAGGAAGGCTGGAATGGTGAATATTTTAAGGAGAATGATTCAAGAAGTTAAAGCAACTGACACTAGGGAAAAGGAAAGAATAGGTGGATGTTTACTAAGGAAAATGTTTATAGAGGTTTGCTCTGTGTTGTGCAATGAGACCCAGAGTTAAGATCTATATAACTCTTGGATGCTTGCTGGAGCAGGATTGATCTTTCTTTAAGGCATGACAGTGTAATGAACAAGGACATGAGATGGTCCTATTGTTTTCAGGTTAGACTTATGAGCTAGAGAGAGTTACTTCAATTGCAGCCATCACTCATAAAATAATGTTGTGAATAAACAGGAAGAAAATATTATTATTATTATGTACCAGTCCTTACATTTTGTCCAATATTTTGAACAATTCAACAATGTGGGTTTTTTCCCCTTCATATAAAATTCTGCCTCTGGAAATATGAGAATTTTATCTTGAGGCATTGCATGCCTATTTTTAGGAGAGTCTCAAAGAAATATTGAATTGAATATGCACAAGTTTGCAAATTTCTGCAATATTCAGCCATTGCTATCTGTCTTCTGCCAGATTAAAAATCAGTTAGGTAATTCTGTATTATATTAATATTACATTGTGAATGGTAGTTGTAGTTAAATCTATGAATATAATGAATATAAAAACTATGAATGTATTCTTCCATATCAAATATTTAATGAATATTTAAATGATAGAAATACAAATTTTCATAATTATAACAGCAAAGTAAAAAAAAAAAATGAGTCCTCACATTGAGCATGAATATTAAAAGCCAAGGCAAAGCTTTTAGTATATAGAACTTGGTTCCTTCACTTGTATAAAGTTATTCAGGAATTGGTCTAGCTTGAAAAGAGAGCCAGGTCTCTTGTACCCCAGGCCTTGTATGACTTTTGTTGCGTGACCTACTTCAAAGATATGTCCTTAACTCTCACTCTTCATCCATTTTGTCAGCAGCCTCTAAAAACAGTCATTCAATTATATTCTGTTTTCTCACCAGGGATAAAGCTGAACTCAGGTTCTTCTGGGTGTTGAAAAGATCAGGGGCATTTTTAGAAGAGCTTGAAGTTCCACACAGGTGCTGTGGCAACCTACCCTCAATCATACCCACACTGGCTGGGTTATTAATTCAGAGAGAAAGAAACCAAGAGCTAGAAGCAGAAGTAGTTAATAACAAGCCTTTGGTTCTCTTTGCCTGATAGGCAATGGTGCCCTCTCCTGGCAGAGCAGAGCATTTCCAGAAAGGGGATAGAGAATCTGACTGCTGATGGCTTTGGGTACTCAAATAAATCATTCTATAGCACCTAAGATCTTCCATCTACTTCTCTATTATGAACTTTGAGTTAGATGGAAAGCAATATACTTATACTTGTAATTTAAAATCCAAATTTCTATGGTAGTCTAAAATAGTTTACAATATTCCTTTATGTATATTTTATCATATTATCCTTTTAGACATTTTTCAACATATAAAAGGAATAAAGTTAATCACTATGAAGTTTAACAATAATAATAAATTTCTTCAGAAGAATTTGCTTGTGTGATGTTAGTATAAAGCTCATAAAAACCAAGCTATTTATATTAAGGACACATTTCTTTTAAAAACGCTGTTGAAGAAGGAAATAGCAACCCACTTCAGTATTCTTGCCTGGAAAAGTCCATGGACAGAGGAGCCTGTGGGCTGTAGTCCATGTACATGGACTTGCCTGCATGAGGGTGGAAGGAGATGGGTTGGTGGCAATAAACTGGTAGAACTAAAAAAAAAAATGCTAAAGAAGAAGATGAAGCCAAATATGCACTATACTTTTCAAAAGGACATAAACTATACTTTTAGGTACTATCTTCAGATTTCTCTTACCAACAATATATTCAATGTCCAAATGCCATTGTAGAAAGATGACTAAAGCAACTGTGTAGAAAAAGTTTGCATACAATGCAGAGAAAATGTAAAGATTCATTCCAAAAGTCTGCAGTGATAGTTAATACCTGAAAGGCTTGGAGTGTCTACATATAATTTAAAATTATACACCTATTATGTCACTGGAGTTATATCTTAAATAGAATTTGATGTACAGAATTTGTACCTTTAAAGTGACTTTTAAAATTTATTATACTTCAGAAATTTCACTTCTGTGCTTTTTCATAGTCTCTGACTATGTGTAATAGCATTTATTTGTAATTAAGATATTTATTTATAATAAGTGCTTCCCTGGTGTCTCAGTGGTAAATAATCCACCTGCCAACTCAGGAGACTCAGGCTCAATCCCTTGATCAGGAAGATCCCCTGGAGAAGGAAATGGCAACCTACTCCAGTATGCTTACCTGGGAAAACCCATGGACAGACGAGCCTGACAGGCTACAGTCCATGGAGTCAGCAAGAGTCAGACATAACTTAGTGACTAAACAACAGTAACAACAATGTATAATAAATGTCTGATCAGTTATGAAAGCTAACTCATAAATACTAGTGTAAAATAGATACATTCTAAATAAGCATTTGTTTAACATATGGATATTGGATTTTTAAAAATGACAATTTTAGAAATCCCCCATATTTCATCACACTGCCTCTCTGAACTTCATCTACTTCTTATAAAAAGTATTCTGCTTATTCAAGCAGAATTTTGCTCCAATCCCCTTCAAATTCTTTCTTTCATGTGTATAGTGGATCCACAAGTTTATTGTGTACATGCATTAAACCTTTCAGCAGTTTACAGTTGTAACTCAGTTCTAAAATAGCATCTTCATCATATACCAAACTAGTTGACAGATGCTGCTGGAAAGGTGAAACCATCCACATGTGCTAGACTCCTCCTTCTATTCCTTTGTGCAGGACAAATGTTGGTGTGTATCTTTTAGGAGGGTCATGTCCTCTAAAATACAGGTCTATTCCTCCAGCTTCTTTATATTTTCTTTTCAAATGCATCACACTGTTTGTAATTATTCAGCACTCCCATCAAAAATATGAGTAATTCTTAAGATCTATGTCAATGTGTTTTTAAAAGTTATTCTACATGGGAGAATAGTAGCTTTGGGGGGACTTCCTTGGTGGTGCAGTGGTTAGGACCTCAGGCTTCCACTGCAGGGGTCCAGGATTCTATCCCTGGTCAGGAAAACTAAGATTCCACAAGCCAGGCAGCCAAAAAAAAAGAAAAGAAAAGAAAGAAAAAAGTGGTAACTTTCAGTATGATTGCCGGGAAATCTTGCATATTCATGCATGTTCAATATCTTCACATATTTAAAAGGAAGGTATCTATTCTTGTAGTGTCTTATTAGTTCTTTTATAAGATATTGTAGGCATTTGGAACAGGCCTCCCCAAGACGTGCCACCTTAGCATGTGGATTATTTTGATCTAAAGGCAAAGAAGACTCTGTGAACTCGAGAGAAACTACTGCCCTTGATTTAACTGGGGATTTTTCCCAGAAAAAAAAGTTATTATCAGAAATGCATTTTATCTAAGTGGCCTCAGCTATATGGCAAGGTAAACATCTAATTACCAAATACATGCTCTTTTTTTTTGGCCAAGTGGCATGTGGGATCTTAGTTCCTCAACTAGGGATCAAAGCCATGCCTCCCTGCATTGGAAGGGCAAAGTCTTAACCACTGGGCCACAGGGAAGTTCCCATTTTGTCTTATCCCATGAATGATCTTCCAGGCTTTGGAAGCCCCAGGCCCCTACTGCATTCCTTGGCTCAGGATGGCAAATATACATCATTTTACCTTTCTGTCTAAACACTGTCATGTGTGGAAATCTTTGACTCTCTTATATATGTTGGATTCCCGTATGTACAAAATTAAANAGAATCTTAACCACTGGGCTACAGGGAAGTTCCCATTTTGTCTTGTCCCATGAATGATCTTCCAGGCTTTGGAAGCCCCAGGCCCCTATTCCATTCCTTGGCTCAGGATGGCAAATATACATCATTTTACCTTTCTGTCTAAATACTCTCATGTGTGGAAATCTTTGATTCTCTTATATATATTGGATTCCCGTATGTACAAAATTAAATTTTATTTTCTTTTGTTAATCTGTCTCATGTCAATTTAATTAATTCTTAGACTAGTTAGAAGCATCTAAAAGGAGAGAAGAAAGTGTTCTTCCTCCCAAACAATATTAATGATGTCTATTAGTACACCCAGTGAACCAACAGATTCTTTTAATGCTAGGGCAACAGGCACCCCAGACAGCTCTTTCAGAGAGGAAAAGTCTCCTGCTTTAACTTGAGTTATTAGTTGACCACCTATACAATGCTAGCTTCTGAACCTGAAGTTATTTACAGAGTAACTTGAATGATGCTACAAATTAAGATGCAACTCAAACTGTATTCTATACAAAAAAATAGATGCCATTTTCTATTTTTTTTATTAAACTATTCTGTTCTTAATCTTGATGAATACCTAGCTCTTTTGTGCTGGTATAGACATGTATTAGCATAATAGCCAAAGCTGATGAATCATTTGACCAAGAACCAGATTTGAAGAGGCAATCTGTATGCCATTCATGACTAGACTGCAGCAAAATAACCATACCCACTTTGTGTTTCCCTTTCACAGTATCATTGCCAACGAAGGCCTGCCATGATCCCACGCATTTTGAGACATGAAGAATTTGCAGCAATTAGCCTGATATCACTGTGTGGGAAGAATTGCTTCCATCTTATTTTTTAATTTCCCATACATGTCATGAAACATTTCCATAGGAAAGGACTCTCTTTATCTAGTAAAATATTCTAATTCAAGGGCCTACCTGCCACATTAGTAGATGGCCTAGAAAGCAAGTGCAGTTTAAAACACTTGGAACTGGGGCAAGGCAACCTCTCTGTTGGCACCCCTGCCAACCTTGCTGAAACACTATATTGAATTTCCTTAAAGCAAGAGAAAACAAAAGGCTTTTATATTGCCCTGTATTTTTACACTAATGCTTCTTTTGTATAGTTCTATGTATTGCATAATTAAGAAAAAAAAGGCAATTCACTCTGAGAAGAAAATTCTTTTAAAAATGTTTTTCTGTTTTTGGATCTCATTGTTCTCACTTTCAGATCTCATTCCCCTCCAAGTCCTTCAACTCTCCCCCAAAGCACCTCAGTAAAATAGTTTGATTTCCCCAGAACATTTTTANAAAAAAAGGCAATTCACTCTGAGAAGAAAATTCTTTTAAAAATGATTTTCTGTTTTTGGATCTCATTGTTCTCACTTTCAGATCTCATTCCCCTCCAAGTCCTTCAACTCTCCCCCAAAGCACCTCAGTAAAATAGTTTGATTTCCCCAGAACATTTTTAATAAATAAGCAAAATGTTGCAAGCCTTGTAAAATATAGCATATGATGAAAAATGGTTTTCTTTTCATGAGAAAAACATTTTTAAAAAAGATTAAAGCTTAATATAGTCACTAATCATCTTACAAGTCTATATGTTAGGTGTCAATGAAGTAAAAATATTTTACTGTGATGGAAATATGCCACACATTATATTTTCTTCATGCTCTGTACAAAGAATGTGGTATCTTCAAAAACAGAACAGATAGGTCTCCGCGGGGTTCAGGGCCTTGCGCGTCCTATTCGGTCCGAATTGTGCTTCCGGCGCGAGGGTCACGGACAAGATGGTTCCGCCGGTACAGGTCTCTCCTCATCAAGCTCGGCCGTTACTCCGCCCTGTTCTCGGCAAGGCCTACAGCGCCAAGCGCTACATTACCTGAAACCTCGGGCAGAAGAGGAGAGGAGGCTTGCAGCCGACGAGAAGAAGAAGCGGGATGACCAGAAGCGCATCGAGCGGGAGCTGGCGGAAGCCCAGTGAAGTCGCTCAGTCGTGCCCGACTCTTTACGACCCCGTGGACTGTAGCCTACCAGGCTCCTCTGTCCATGGAATTCTCCAGGCAAGAATACTGGAGTGGGTTGCCATTTCCTGCTCCAGGGGATCTTCCCGACCCAGGGATCGAACCCTGATCTTCCACATTGCAGGCAGACGCTTTAACCTCAAGCCCAAGAGGATACCATATGAAGTGAGCCTGCCCTTCTCCAGAAGAGTGTGGATGAATAAAATTTAATGTGCTCTGTGGAAAAAAAAAAGAACAGATAGAAAATTGAAGCGTATGTTTAAAAAAATGATCTGAGGCAACTACAAGTATCACATTTGCTGAAATTTGGCTTGCTCTACTCTTGTTAAAGTGCTTGGGCAAATTTAAACCCTCACAACATTTATATATCTCGTATGGTTGAATAAATGTTCAAAGACAAGCCACTAATAATAAAAATAAGTCTCTCTGTCCTAGGAAAGTGTTAGTCTCTCAGTCGTGTCTGACTCTTTGTAACCCCATGGACCGTAGCCAGCCAGGTTCCTCTGGCCATGGGATTTTCTAGGCAAGACTCTTGTTGTGGGTTGCCATTCCCTTCTCCAGGAGACTTTCCCGACCCAGGGATTAAACCTGGTCTCCTGCATAGCAGGCAGATTCGTTACCACCTGAACCGCTAGGGAAGCCCCAAATATCCTTATTTGAAAAAAATCTCAAAGCTATTGACATGTTATCAGAAATTATTAATGTTATTTTAAAAATTATTAATGTTATCAAAAATTGAAAGCCCAAGTACAAAACTCTTGAGCTTTGCCTCTTTAACAACTTGGAACATGTACTGCAGGCATACAAACTGAGGCATAGCCTGTCAAACCTTTAAAAAAATCAGCCTGAAAGAAATATTTAGTAACCTTACCTATATTTCCCTTTCATAGAGGGAAGTCTAAGGGCTTACAGATACTACTATTATTTCTACAAATCCAATTTCAAACTGTCACTAAATTTCACAGCTTGATTCTTTCTGTTGAGGTAAGATATGAAGGGACTTGTACTCATTTCAATCTGTTTTATTTTTTTAACAAAGAAATTACCACACTGTGACTAATTTTAAACATTGTGAACTTCTAATTTTTATTTATTTATTATTTTTAATTTTTTTTTGCCATACCACGCAGCATATGGGATCCTGGTTCCCCAACCAGAGATGAACCTTGTCCCCTGCAGTGGAGTCTTCCAGAGAATTCTCTCAGGTGAACTTTAATTTCTATAGTTTAATTTCGAATGTAATGTTTCCTACTGAGAAATTTTTGACAAGAGATAAATAACAGGTTTAAAAGAAATTATATTGAATGTAGTACTTTTCCAACATTCTCATTTAGGGTGCTCATAAATTGGGGGATTGTTTAGGGAGTGTCATCTTCTAACTCAGTTCACTCAGCTCATTCTGGGAGGCAGAAAATTCCCTTCTCTGAAAAGACTGCAGTAAACTTCACTCCATGGCTATCATTTAGATAGTGCTGTAATATTATTATAACGTGTGGCAGTTAATGTGTCCACATTTGTTGATTCATTTGATTCTCTTAACAACTCTAAAGTAGTGAAAACAGACACTATTGACCTGTTTTACAAGATTCCAGAGGTAAGCTAACATATGCAAGGATACAGAGCTATTAAGAGGTAGAGGCAAGCTTTCAACTCCTAATTTTTGTGACTCCAAACCTCAAGCTCTTTCTACAACCTTAGAGTAAAAGATTCTAGATTCCTTTTTTTTTTTTTGCCACATCACTTGAGAGATTTTAGTTCCCAACCAGGGACCGAAATTGGGCTATGGTAGTAAAATCACAGAGTCCTAACCACTGGACCTGGTAAGTATCTCCCTGGATTGCTTTTTTAACCTTGAGATATAATTGACATATATTAGTTTTAGTTGTACAACACAATGATTTGATATTTATATACATTGTGAAATGATTCTCACAATAAAAAGCTAGAGACTTTCATAAGCAACCTCTTACTGCTGCCAACACCCATCACCCCCTCACTGAACCCTTCTAGTGGGCCTGAGTCGTAGCCTTCCTGGATCACAAGGAAAGGAAGGAGAGATAAAGGCAAGTGTAATCTCAGGATGCTCACCAAAATTTTGGCAGATAGATATGTGCTGTCACAGTTTCACCTCTAAGGAGTAAACGTTAGTAAAGTTTAAATAGATTAGGACTGTCCATTGCACAACTCCTTCCCATCATCCCATCACCATAGCAACCCACTTGACAAATAAGCAAAAGTGCCAGCAAATGGAACCCTCATTCCTAGTTTCAAAATTATTTCCAGGATCTCAACTGGTGTTTAGTCTCCTTGCTTCCTGGCATCCTGTGACATTCAGCTGTCACCCATGAGCACTGGAAACGTCCCAGGTGAATCCCAATACTCCAGACATTTGGCACCAAAGGTGTCACATGGTTTTTCTCATGACTTCCCAATATCCAGGCTCCATAGATAAGAATGATGCTAGCATTGCATAAATGCTTCTGGTTAAAAAGAAAAAAAAATCTGTCCTAATAGATTACACACAGTTCAAAAAGGATTGTCATCTGTCACTGAATGGCCCTTATTACAACAATGAAAAACAAAACTTACGGAGCATTTTTTATATGCTAAGAAGTATGCTGAGAGCTTAACATGCACTGTATTATTTAATCCTTACAGCCTTATCATGAGACGAGTATTACTCTTATCCCCATTTTACAGATGAAGAAACTAAGTCCCAGAAAGTTAAAGTGACTTGTTAAAGTTCACTTCATTTGTAAATTAAGAAGCTGAAATTTTCAGCGAGACTTACAGCAGGATGTTGGTTATAAAAGCATTGTTTGGGGAGACAAAAGGAAGGACATAGGGACTAAGAGGTGTTTGAAATAACCACTGACTTCCTTCCTTAAGTGTAAACTTGATTTCATTTATACAAAGCTTCTATAATTTGATGGGAAACAAGTGAGACTGAGATGAATCATGAATGGGCTCTAATTTTATTTGGATTGGTTAACTGATCAAATATTTTGTTGTACTGTTGTGTAAATAATGCTCTATGAGAACATCTTTTTCTGCCATGCAAGTCAAATGCAAGAATCTTTCAGGATGTACTATGTAGACCGTGCTACAAAGTGGTTTCTTTGCACTGTAAAAGGAAGTAAGAGTAGATTGAACTTTAAAAAAAAAGATAATATGTTTATCCTTTTGTATTTGTGTTTTAATAGCCATGAAACAGTTCTTATAGGTGACTTTACTTTTGTGTCTTTTGTATGTTATTTCTTCATTCATTTCAACCTGAGAGCCGTGTCAGGGATTTTTCCCATGTGAAGCTACTAAAGTCAAAAAAACACAGTGTGCTATGACTCAGAGGGAGACTCCTTCAATCCTGTGATGAAACTGAAAAAGAGTTGCCTTTCATACACTGGTTTTGATACATTACCTCTCTTTCTTTTTCCTCTACTAAAAAGTAGCAAAGACATTTTAATGGAAAGCAGTAAAAGATACCCAATCTGGGAATTTTCTTTTGGGTGCCTCTACTTGGTACTTTTTTTCATAGAAGAAAATAAAAACAAAGAAGCAAAGAAACTAGCAAACAAAACTGTATAACTGAATTTCCTTACTTTTCTTTCATATATCATTTTAAAAATTTATAATTAGTTTATTAATATAACATATTCATTAAGCATATGTTCACTCACTAATTTTTCTTTAGAGTATATATAGTAGACCTTATTTTTTAGAGCAGTTTTAGGTTCACAGTCAAATTGAGTAGCATGTACAGAGGTTTCTGATATACCCTCTGTCCCTACATGTTCATAGCCTCCAACATTATCAACATCCCCAACCAGAGTGATACATTTGTTATAATTAATGAACCTACACTGATACATCATTATCACTCAAAGGCCAGTAATGTTAGCTCTTGTTGCTGTACATTCCATGAGTTTGGACAAATGTATAAAGACACCTACTCACCTCTGTAGTGTTATACAAATTAGTTGCCCTGCCATAAAAATTCTCTTCACTCTGCCTTTTCATCCCTCCATCTCCCTTAACCTCTGGCAACCACTGATCATTTTTACTATTTCCATGAATGGCATATAAAGTCATATAATTGGAGTCATACAGTATATAGCCTTTCAGCTTGGCTTCTTCCACTTAATAACATGCATTTAAGATTTCCCCATTTTTAATGACTTGATAGCTTAAGTATAAAAATAAAATATAAATATTTTAAATATTAAGTAAAATAGTATTTAAAAATAAAAGTTTGAACATGCAGAATATATTTTAAAAAGGATAATAGTGCCTGAATACAGAATAGTTAAAAGACATAGTATAAAACAGTGATCTCCAACTTTTTTGGTACCAAGGACTGGTTTTGTAGAAGACAGTCCCTCTCCTCCTACTGTGTGGCTCAGTCCCTAACAAACAGGCCACTGAACAGCATTGGTCTGTGTCTTAAAGGTTGGAGACCCCTGGTGTAGAATGACATAGAACTCCCAATATAGTCATCTTTTGAAAGACCTGCTTGCAAGGCTGGCCCATGGTTGACACCTGGGTGGAGGGGAGTTCCACCATTCTTTTATAAGAGTGGCTCAGTTTCCTTAAACTGCACACAATATGGTTTATACTGTATACCTGTTTTCCTTCTGAGGGTCTGGAATTTTAGTACATCCTAGGCAGAGAGTGCCTACATGAACAGCCTTAATAAAAATTCTTGTGGTTTCCTCCAAACTTCACCCCTTGCTTCTTTTGCCTTTGCTGATTTTTCTTTATATTTACTTCCTATGATAAATCACAGCCGTGAATATGACTGTATGCTGAGTTTAGTGAGTCCCCTGAGCAAATCGCTGTACTTGGAAGTGGCCTTGTGGACCCCTCACACAGCCTCCTTTACTAGCTTTTTTCAAGTATTACGTGTAATTGCACTCAGCACAAATTATGACAATAAATAATAAGAATACAAATAAGTGATAGCTAGGAGTATTACTTATCTGGTGATAATCTGGTAGATTTGAGTCTTATGCTCAAAGGACATGGAACAGAAAAATGGCACTAACTACTCTTGAACTTTATGAATATTTTCCAAAGTGAATGCCCCTAAAATAACTGCAAAAAAGTCCTGAACTTTTATTTATAATAGAACAATGCTGTATACTGCTTAGACCCTTCTAGCAGACTTGAGTCAATGAAAATTTACACATAACAGCCAGGTATATTCTCAGCTATCTTTTGTGTGTTGGAGGCAGGGGAGGAACAACACTGTACCATTCTGGGCCTTTGAGAAAATTTGTTCTTGCCACTTCCTGTGTTTAAAGAATTGTAATGTATTAGTATCTGACAAGACCCCATTTGTGATTAAAAAAAAAAAAAAAAAGACAACAGGATGTACATTTTTTCTTGTCAAGGTATAACTTTCACACCTGGCTAATCAACTAGAAAGTTTGATTTTTGTATGTCTTGGGAAGGAAAAAAAAAGGTCCTAGGTGACTTTGGGGTTGTATTCTGTAGTTTTTACTTACTCTGGCTGGCTTCCTGTATACAAATTGAAATTGTTCTGCTGGGTCCCCCGGTGTTCAGCTACCTTCGCTGTCATGTTTATCAAAAACAGATGAATGCTTAGTTACCTCTCCAGTTCATATGCTCAGTGATGTGAGAGACTGCCAGGTGCATGTTGGGCTGTGGGGGCCTTGTGCAATAAATCACTTTGCAGCAGGTCCAGGTTGAGGTGTGAGCACCCTTGTCACTTGGGCCCTCTGACCCTACAGTCTCCATGGTTTTGGAGGTATCAGCAGCAGGAAAAGATGCTGTATGGATTCTGCGGCAAAGAATCACAATTCAGAGCCTTGGGAATTGGGAGCAAGGCCATGTTATTTGCAGTAGAGAATCACATGGCTTTAAAAAATATCCTGCCATGCTTTCAGGCCCTAGTAAAGACAGAAAATCTGTCAGTGGTCACTAAGTGAGCACATAGTGAAACATCTTACCGTGCACTGCAGCTGATCAACCAAGTCATAAGAGAAGCAATACCTCACAAAAAAGGTGCTACATCCAGGATTGAGCATAAGCAAGACCAGAGGGCACTAGTAGCCCGAACATCCCCACGGTACCTCCCACTGTTGCTTCCATACTGCCTCTTAGCTCACACATAAAGCTGTATGGGGGATTTGGCATGACCAGCTGAAGGAGGAGAAAAGAGTCTGGGTTTGCTTTGCATATGTGAATGCAAGCTGGAAATGGGGGGTGGCTTCTCTACAGTTCCCTCAGAAGTGGCCTTGATGTAAATAGAAAATCCTCCAGTACATGGAGTGCAGAGTGGTACACTTGAACATTCATTTTATACAGAAAGAAAAGTAACCTGAGGTTAGAATATATATGAACTCAAGGGCAGTGGCAAATAGTGTGGCCAGTTGGCCAGTGATCTGGATGGAATGATAAATAAGTTAGGAAGTTTGCAAACAAAGAGGTCTGGAGTAGAGGCATATAGACACAGGAGTGGGCATGAAGTGTATAAAATGTTAGCTTCTACCAGAGAGAATCTACAGAAGAGACATTTAACAGCTAGTGGTAGGAGATAAGATGCAAAGATTAATCTTTTTAATTTGGAGGGATATTCTGGCATATCCCTTACAATTGGGCTCCTTGAAATTTTGTAGATAATGGCCAGCCCTGAATCTTCACAGGGTTTCTTTCCCTGGAACACATGTATCTTACAAAGCCCTCTGAAGTGCTAGCCATTTCTCACTCACCCAGTTCAATCAACACATCATCATCAGTAATAATGGATCAATGTGTTGTTCTGTGAGATGCCCAGGTTCTCCAGACTTCTTTGTACTATAATGTAATGGAAGGAGAGATAATATATCCCTGGGGAGAAACTGAAACTATATATTTTTGCCTGTTACATGAGAATTGAAACTTTCTGTTTCTCCTTTTCTGATTGAGAGAAAAGAACACATTTGCAAAGTCAAAGTCAATTTCTGAATTGCCATGGTCCCAACTATTGAAGAAGCTTACAATAATGTACATAGAAATATTGCTTAAACACTTATTTATTTGGCCCTGTCGGGTCTTAGTTGAGGCACGAGGGCTTAGGTGCCCTGCAGTACGTGGGATCTTAGTCCCCTGACCAGAGACCTAACCTGTGTCTCCTGAATTGCGAGGAATGTTCTTACTCACTGGATTGCCAGGGAAGTCCCCCGTTTATTTATTTGGCTGTGCCAGGCGTTAGTTGTGGCCCTCAGGATCTTTGATATTTTTTTGTGGAATATAAACTCTTAATTGTGGCATGTGGAATATCATTCCCTGACCAGGGATTGAACCCAACCTCTTTCATTGGGAACAAGGAGTCTTAAACATTGAACCGCCAGGGCAATCTCACAAGTAGTGTTTTTCTCTGGGATATTTGCAGAGAGCCAATATAACATGTGAACAGATGTTATACACTCTAGCACAAGTTTTTGGGTATATAGCTGTTTTGGGAAAGTATGATACTGTCTAGAAATTCAAGGGTTACAGATACTTGGTAACCACAGCCAAAGCTGAAGTAAAATGTGGACAGGAATATTTATGAAAGTAATATAAAAACAGTCAAGCATTTAAGCTTGATCTACACAAAGATATTTTGATATTCTTCCAGACTGGAGGAAAAAAAGAGACTTTAGCTGCTGACTCAGCTATCATTCCAAAGTAAGGTTTTATTGGTTTAGACCTCAAAGGTCTTGTCTCAGCATCAAGCTAGATCATCATCTGTGCTCACAACTGATATTGCTGAGTACATGTGTCCAACAGAAGTGTCTCAAAATCTATTGATAGGTCCTCTTCAGTCTATATTCCTGAGGCCATATTATCTCCTCAATCAAAACTATCACATCTGGCCTGGCATCTGTGATAAGACTATTATTTAGTTGAGTTTTTAGTGTTCTACAATTATCTTATTGGATCCAGTCTGCAAGTGACAGACCAGTGAATTAATGAAATGTGATAAAGACTACAATTCTTAAATACTGTAGGTCCTAAGATGCAATATAGCTGTGTGTTAGTCGCACAGTGGTGTCCGACTTTTTGCGACCCCATGGAGTGTAGCCCACCAGGCTCTTCTGTCCATGGAATTCTTCAGGCAAGAATACTGGAGTGGGTTGTCATTCCCTTCTCCAGGGGATATTCCTGACCCAGGGATTGAACGCGGATCTCCTGCATTGCAGGCAGCTTCATTACTGTCTGAGCCACCAGGGAAGCCCAAGATGCAATATTGTTTGTTTCTTAATAACAGGATATAGACAACATCTGCAGCCTGCAGCCTTAGTTCAAAGAAATCTAAGGAATCAGCATCTTTGGGGATGTCTGCCCAGATGTTCCAGCTCATGTGTCAGAGTCCCTAGTTCCCCAAACAGAGCTCTGACCTTAGTGTAACAGAGTCCTTAGTTAGGCTTTTAATTGTCTCTGATGTGCAAGCATTCTATTAAGACTGATGCTTGGACCTCGACTTTCTATACTTTCCAGCTTCAGGAGATAAGAACTTCTCTTCAGGAGGCCCTCCTCCTTTCACATCTGACTTCCAATGCCTTGTTTCTTACCTTCAGTTATTCTGTCTTTCTATAGAACGATAGTTCCTAGCAATAGCTGTTCAATATGACTACCCTTACAGCTTCTACTTCCTCCGTATGTCTCATATGCCTGGTTCATCACATCTGCTAGTGTGTTCCTTTCTTGATTCACTACCAGTGAAAGTTTATGACAGAGATTATCTGTGCTCCACTGATGTAGTCCTTATCTCCAGTCTGGCTAGTGAGTGATCTGGCTCTAAATCCCATTTTATCATCTGTTCTTTCAGAACTTTCCTGATACAGCCCAGGTTCTCCGGAAGCAAATGCTGAGACAGTTTGACTTGCAAGATATTTGTTGCCGTTAGCACTTTTGTAAGGAAGGGGAAGCAGAGGGAGAAATTTATCTTTGATATAAGCCTGACAAAGTTTCCAGCAACTCAGCTGGCAATGTTGGAGTGAATTACTGTTACAGTTGTCCATCAGNGCCTTGTTTCTTACCTTCAGTTATTCTGTCTTTCTATAGAACAATAGTTCCTAGCAATAGCTGTTCAATATGACTACCCTTACAGCTTCTACTTCCTCCATATGTCTCATATGCCTGGTTCATCACATCTGCTAGTGTGTTCCTTTCTTGATTCACTACCAGTGAAAGTTTATGACAGAGATTATCTGTGCTCCACTGATGTAGTCCTTATCTCCAGTCTGGCTAGTGAGTGATCTGGCTCTAAATCCCATTTTATCATCTGTTCTTTCAGAACTTTCCTGATACAGCCCAGGTTCTCCGGAAGCAAATGCTGAGACAGTTTGACTTGCAAGATATTTGTTGCCGTTAGCACTTTTGTAAGGAAGGGGAAGCAGAGGGAGAAATTTATCTTTGATATAAGCCTGACAAAGTTTCCAGCAACTCAGCTGGCAATGTTGGAGTGAATTACTGTTACAGTTGTCCATCAGGGAGCAAAAATGGGTAGGCCTTTGTAACACTTGTCTGTCAGTCACCAGATGCAAGCTGCCCCTCAGATAAGGAGCCCCTCAGATAAGGCTCTCTGCAGCCAAGGCAGACCCAGAGGGACTAATATTCAGAGGCTGTCTGCTAAATTCCAGACATGAAGGAAAATCTGATCAGTGACTCTCAACTACACAGACTCAACTTTCTTCATGCACTGCCCCCAAACTTCTCTTTCTTCTACTCACTTTTTCTCATTTCTTCTTACTCTGTAAAATCCTAACCTGCCCTCCAACACCCCTCTCCATGCCCCCAAACCCCTCCCCCATCTCCAAGAGTGGAATCCAAGAGATAATGGGAGATGTGTAT